>CM055280.1:15581191-15776534 GCA_029237695.1 Conchocele bisecta | reverse complement strand
GATATCGAAAGACACTATATTCCAGGTACTTTTGTTATGGATTGAACGACGGCCTGTGCATCTATTATTATCACATTCTCTCCGGCGTCAGTGGGCACACATGTATCGTTGTCCTTGTCAGTATTGTTATCGAGAGTGGCATCGGAAGTTGTACTACACATTGCAATGTCCTCGCCTGTCTGAACTGGATTTTCTACAGTTCCAATTGTAAGTTCTCCTAACTCGGCAACAGTAGTATTCTCATTAGATGCAGCTGAAGTTTTTGTACCAGCCTCTGTAGCTTGTCCTAACTTTTATATTTCCTTCATAAATGAGACTTTGTCCGATGGTAGCAGCAATGTTCCGTCGGTAACAAAGAGAGATTGTGGTGTTATAACCATTTCATAATTTCCGATTGTTTCCCCCAGCTTCGACATCATGTCTGGGCGTGCCTGTTGAACGACTAAAAACCGCGCAAGTAATTGACGATCTTCACGAAGCTTCACTACTTTGTTGCCGATTGCTACATTTGATTTTGTCAAACATGTGCTGTGTGTTTTCAGCTTCAATTTTTCAATTCTATACCAAAGAGATAGCGCAGATGCAATTCTCAATCGCGTTTCTACCAACTGTTTATACCGTTCAGTTCCCTTCTCATCTCTGTTAAGAATGTCGTACACTGCAGTGTCTAGTAAAGCCATCATGGAAACTATGTTTACCAGTGGCAGCTTGTTTTCGAATGGATATCCATCGCAGTGGCTTTCTAGACATATCTTGATTGTTACTGCTTTTCCTGCATCTCACGTGCCAAATGTCCCAGACAATTGATAATGTTCTTCAGGGCGTGAGCTGCCACCGGATGAAGACAATGACTGAAACCCACCGACGAAGCGTGTCATTTCGGGAGCATTGAGTAAGAATCGATTGAGTGTTGGTTCACTTTGAGTTATACCAGTAATGCCTCCAACCACCTTCAACTCTCTAATACTCTGCTCCAGAGTCTGATCCACAAACAGATTGGTAAATGGTATACCAGTTTCCTCCACACAAAAATCACCTTCTTCGAGTGCTTTCCATGTTTCAGGGCATTCGGTCGTGAGCTCCTTCATCTGGGCAAGGTGTACTGGAATCAAGCATGCGTAGTTGTATAAATCATGCGCGAAGAAGTATTTTACTTGCTCATCGAGGGCTGACAAATATTCGTTCCAATTGCCCTGCCTACATGCACGGATCATGTGAAGACGGCACTCGACCTGGTATACATATTTCATGATGAACACACCTAATTCTCCACTAGCCTCGTCCGTCATGTCTTTGTCAAGTATATCTGCGTATTTGGCGCAAATGTCGTTGAATAATTTGTTACAGTGTGGGCTCGCACAACCCATCTTTTTTTGCTAGTTTACACTGGTTCACATCAGTCGTCTTCAAACGGTAAGTTTTGTCACGTATACAAAGCGTGTGCAAACATGTAAGCGATATTAACGCAGTGGTTGGGGTTTGTTCGCGGGCCGTAAACGATTAAAAATAAAAAATACAACTGCCACCTAAGAAATTTCGTATGCGTTCGTTAAGAATACCATGTTAAAGTTTACATAATTGCTACACACAACATGTACATATACATTTACAAAACACCCACAATGTTCATACTGGCAAATAGTTGGGTGGGGTATTTTGGCGTAGGTATACAGAAAAAAAAATAACTCGTCATTGGAATATTAATTAATTGATTTTAAATCATCCGACGATAACATCACACTCAAAATATCTGTTTCATCATGTATGTAAAGCTGATGTGAACGCGAACCCGTATGTAACAGTAAAGATGTGGGTGTGGTATTTCGGCCTGTAAAAAGTTAAAAAATAAAAAGTAAAATTGCCACCACGATGTATCTGCTTAATAAGTCCCAGAACAACACTTTTAGCCAAACAAATCAATTTCGGCAGACATATCGCACGGGAGCCTGTATCCTACCGTCCAGTACTATACTACTAATCTAGATTTGTTTATCAGGTAACGTTTTAAGCTAGCCAATGATCAAATTTAAAACAGTTTTCGTTGAAAATAACGTGGACTTGTTTAAATTACGTGATTAGTCTGACGTCGTTCGGTAACGTCATGTGACGTCGTT
The DNA here is from genome assembly GCA_029237695.1 of Conchocele bisecta. Classification (NCBI taxonomy): domain Eukaryota; kingdom Metazoa; phylum Mollusca; class Bivalvia; order Lucinida; family Thyasiridae; genus Conchocele; species Conchocele bisecta. The sequence continues at coordinate 15,774,420 of CM055280.1, read as the reverse complement.
CGTCCAATAGAACGCCACTTTTCAATTCGTTGTAACCCGGATATTCGTATCAGGTCGATTCCTTATGTATGTTATCAGTCAGTACGTATTGGATCAATACAAAGCTCGTTTACCGATATAAATAAATATACAGTGCAGTTGAACATCTCGAAAACCGTCAACCTGGGAGGTCCCCAGGGTGTCAAGCTTAGATAGGTACCACTGTAACAATAAATGACAGCGTTAAACAAAACGTATGCTATCGCTGTCTGCCTTGATAATAATAAAACACACAAGTCCTCTATGACCTTGACCTTGGACGGTCGTACTGGCAGCCTTGATAATGAAATAAGGACTTTAACAGTATTGTCTTACACATTTGTCTTTTTACAAAGAAGGTGAACATGAGTCCTCAGTGACTTTGATCTTGGGCCGTCGGATGTGGGTAGCATGCATAACAAAGCACGACCACATTGCGGCCAAATATTATCAAAATCGGTGAAGTGGTTCATGAGTTTTTGAAAAATGAAACGTGTTACGTATATACATGCATGTTCGTACGTACGCAGTACATGGACTAACGGTATATCCCCTCTTGTCTATCGGCAAGGGGATAATTAAAGAGTACATGCATATTTGTTCTCATTTTCAACCATGAACAAACTACAATCAATGACATATAAATGAAACGCAATGGGGTCCCCAGGGTGTCAGGTTTAGACGTGCATACATAGCCCACCACGTTTACGTTCAGTAGTTCTCTGTCAGAACATCCACGAAGTGACCAGCACCCGGCCATATAGAATATATTAGTAATTGAATGTCCTCTCATCGCCTGGTGCAGTGCGTACAACTGTACCTGCACGTGTTGCATATGAATGCATATATATATTATTGGATGATCAGTTATAAAATTCATTTGCGAGGGGTGTTCAGTAATTAATTTCCCCACACATACATGATCCCAATAAAATAAAATGACATTAATTTAATGAATGAAAACTATAATTAAAACAACAATCAAATTTAAAGACACGTGGTCTTAGGTATATGTATAAAGTGATGAAACATGTTCAATTTAGGAAACAATAATTTAATGGTAGATTTACATCGACTTTCTTAACCAAATCGTGCCTATAAGTCGTCTTGAAAACAATCAGTATTTGGTAAAATATGCTATAGCAACATAGTATATGTGTGGAACAGTATTTTTATTTCAAACTAAACAAGTGTAAGTTTTCACAAAGTGTGCTTCCTGGTACTGAAATAGCGAACGGAAATGCGTTACCAACTTATCTCCCCGTCTTCATCAAAGTCAATGGTAGTACATTGAATATGGTATAAAAAAACACACATGCCTTGGCATTCGATTGAATAAAATGGAAGAGTTCGTTACCATGCTTGTGAAAGTTACTTTTTCAACAGTTTCCTATAGGTTTTGACCTCAGGAACAAGAATCCGAAGGTGCCCCAAAAATCTGACCTCGTTAAAGGTCATTTTTCGTGACCTTGAAAGGTCATGAGAGGTCAAATGTTGGCAAAATACTAACTTTTTAACGGAATGTTGTATAAAGGCAATGTTGGTGTCAAATGAAAGTATTAGACATGCCAAGTATTTTTTATTATTTGACCAATTGTATATGGTCAAATATAGAGGTCAAATATACGCTATAAATGGTGAAATTGGGTCAAAAACTGACTTCTTAACGCAGTGGAGTTTCATAGGCAGCTGATATTAGTGTCAAATGAAAGCACGGAACATGCCAAGCAACTTTTATTTGCAATACAATTAATAGACTCGATAGTGTGACATCTGGAAGTCAATAAAGGTACAACTAGAAGTTTCGAAAAACACATACAGCACTGATACAAAATGCGTAGTCCGAAAATCCGTATTAAAGTTTTAGTTTATACAATATAAGTATGCAGCGTTGTGTGATGGAAAAATAAACGACAAATACCATGAACAGAATGCGCAGAATCAGCACTGTTTAAAGCACTGGTTTAAATGCGCATGTCTGATCAGGGCCTACACTTCTCATCATTGAGTAAAACATAATTATATAATTACATTAATGTCGTTATATCTGATATAGGTCTACATGGTTGACATCCTAGAACCATAGAATCCAAGTTCTGTACCGCATTAGAAAGTGAGACTACATGATGTAGCTGCGTTTATTATTTGCAGTTAAAGCAGCATCTTCTGTTATTTTGGCGAAAATAACGATAGCGTTGTTAATGAGATTCAGTGAAATGAAATATACAAGTTTACATTAGGCATTTAGCAGACTGCGCTTTCAGCAACAGTCTGAGACTGCGCTTTCAGCAACAGTCTGTGTCTATATATTGACTATCGTCAGTTCTATCAATGTTTTGACAATATTTTCAATATTAAGATCCATAATATACATGTATTGTGTTTAATCGACAGGTTGTTATTTGTATTTGACCTCAATACTTGCTCCGCTTTCCGTCACGATTATGAACTGGACTCTCTGTGTCATTTGCCAAAAAGCAACCGAAGAGAAACTGAATTGTCCACTGTCGAGTAAACATTAGGGCATAAAGCGGTGTGCTCAGAATTTTTTGATAGGGCTCGCAGTTTCAAAGAGTTAAATTTGATGCCGATTGAATTCGATGTCGAAAATGCAAATCATGTGGTATGTGAGGAAAACAGTGCATCATGGCATCATTCATGCACAAAATTGTTTTCTGAATATAGGCTTCAGCGTGTTGTGACCTCAAACAAAAAGAATAGGAAACGTAAATCAACGCGCAGTACAACATCTGCTTTTGAGAAAAGAAAATGTGTATTTTGTCAAGAAGATCTAACAAAATATCTAGTGCGCAAAACTCGATGATAAGATGAAACGAATGGCACACAAGCTGGAAGATGATCATCTGGGCTGTTTGAGCAAGGTGACGTCGTTGCCTTGGATATACAGTACCATCGTGACTGCTTAACTGCATACGAACGGGCATATACTAGGAAGATATCGACTGCACGAGTTGAGTTTTCAACAACTGATTTAACAAAAGAGGAAATTCATGAGTAAAATAGAGGATGACATAGCGAGTGTGGTCACTGTTTTCTCGATGCGTGATTTAATAAATGATTACCAGACTCAGCTCGGCGACACTGTCTCTACTGTCAACCAAACAAATGCTGATAATCCAATTTCAAACCCAGAGAAATCTATTTCCGAACATATTGTCTATAACATGGATAATTTGACAAGCCATGGAATGCTGGAAACCCCATTTCCTTTACACGTTGGCATCTGGTTACACAGTCAGACCCGTAGTAAGAAGCTTATCAAATGCATGAGTGAGATGGGGATATCTGTTTCATTCGACAGAGTTCTCGCAATAGAGAAACGATTGGCAGAGATAGTGGCCAATCAGGCTCGAATAGATGGCGTTGTTTGCCCACAAAACATGCAGAAGCAGCTGTTTACTGTAGGTGCACTGGACAACCTGGATCACAACACGACGTCGCGCACTGCCAAAACGTCGTTTCATGGAAACGGACAAGTATAACACACACATAATCTGATCACATTATACCGTCGATACCGACATTTTGACAGTACCCCCCCCCCCCCCAATAGGTCACACTGTCACATTTTTCATTGTACTCGCGATTTTACCCCTATTTCACCATTTTCAACATATATATTGACCTCTATTGACCTGTAGAGGTCAAAATATTGAACATATCAAATTGGTCAAGGAATACAAGTTGCTTGGATTATCATCAAGTGCTTTCATTTGACACTAATATATGCTTTCAAAGATTTTCTGTTGAACAATTATTTGTTACCACTATGTGACCCTGTATTGCCTATATATCGACCTCTATTGATATCTAGAGGTCAACATATAAAACATATCAAATTGGCCGAAGAATAAAAGTTGCTTGGATTATCAAATTCTTTCATTTGACACCAATATTAACTTCATATGACCTTCCGTTAAGAAATTGCGTTTTCACCCATATTTGTCCATTTTTAGCCTATATATTGACCTATATTGACCTCTAGAGGTCAAACTATCGAAAATATGCAATTGACCAAAGATTACAAGTTGCTTGGATTGTCCAATGCTTTCACTTGCCACCAACCTTAGCTTTCTATCATATTCCACTAGAAAGTTAGCATTTGTTCCCCTGTTTGACCACTAATGACCTTTCAAGGTCACGAAAAATGACCTTTAACGAGGTCAGATTTTTGGGGCCCCTTCAGATTCTTGTTCCTGAGGTCAAAACCTATAGGAAACTGTTGAAAAAGTAACTTTCACAAGCATGGTAACGAACTCTCAATTTTCGTCCCCACTACATGTGATACACTGTTTTTAAAATACGTTAGGACATGTCTTTTTTCATACATCATCAGTTTGGTCTCTGTAGAGTGCACATCAATATAAATGTAATCCTTCATATGTTTAGCCACTGTATTTTCACATGCAGTTTCAGTAATAAACCAACTTAAGTGATTGAACTTAAGTGATTGATACAGTTGTCATTCAACAATGAAACGTGCCCTTTTGCACGATAATAAAACTATTCTCAGTCAAAATGCAGAATATATCAGAGTTGTATGCCAGTCCACGTGTACATGAATTTTAATTGTATACTGCATTAACTTGACTTTCGTAGGTAGCGTATTAACATAGTATGTCCTATTGTTATATAAACTGGGATCAAGTGAACAATATTATCGAGCCAAAAAAAGCAATACAGCTATGTTCTTGTATCATAAATATGCACTGATCACAAGTTATCAATAAGTGTAGTTTAAGTTCCACTCGTATGTTCGACACTGTTCTGTTACTTACTGAACCTCAAATATATCCCTATTTTTGGCGGTGACAATTTTCTTTCCACGTGCTAAACTATACGTAAACAGAAATATACTGTAGACGACGTGTGGGAGATTCACCAGGTAAGCTTTTATTTAAAGTATTACAACAATGTTCTACATTATATCTTAGACATTTCTGCCGCCCGTCTGTATTTTTGTTTATACATCTGTCCACGGCATTGACACGATGTGTGATTACATATGCGTCACTGGCACGGTGAAGGACCTTCCAGCATTTGTAAGGCGAATATATGTACCTTTATCATCATTCACCATCCAAATTAGGGTTTTATGTTCTACATGTAATAATTCCGCTGATCGCAAAACATCAATAACTGCTACATTGGTGACATGTAGTAAATATAGGACATGATATTGATCGAATGGCGACCAACATATGCAATGATCAAACTGTTCCGATGCGCAGACTGATCTGTGCTACGCTAGTCATCGTAAGACCGCTTTTCTTAGCCGGTGTTCCTTGTGTCACAATGACCATGGACACACCTGTGGTTTGCCGTGAGACGAATTTTTCGTGCCCAGGTTTGCATACAGATGCAAACTTTTATTTTGTCTACAGAGGTGTTCAAATTGCTTACCAACCTCTGACAAAAAATAGAGTCGATGTGTAAGGAATATTATCATGGTCTACCATGCATGTATATTCATGAGAGCCAACTAATGAGAGATACCGAACTGAGCCTGACGTATTTATCAATCCATGAGTGGGACTTTACACTGTTTGTGTAAAATAATGCCAAACTGGATTGTAGTAAAAGAAAATCACGACAAATTCGTTGACCGCTCCACACTATTATATAGCTACACATGTATTTAATTATTTTACTATGTACTTGTGAAAATATTGTTTTTCTTAATTACACATACATGTATATCATGAAAAGCCAAAATAAAATATGTGTAATCGCAATTCGCTACATTTTCTCTTTTCAGAGCAAACTTTTCAATTTATTTTTGAATTTTGTAAGAAATCTTCTGCAACATTAGCATTCATAGTCAGACTTGGTGATGTTTTCGATGAACCCACTTACAGTATAGTGATTATGTTTCAGACACGGTTCAGCTGTAAATACAAGAATATATATTAAACTGAACCGTGTCTGAAACATAATCACTATACGGTAAGTATATATATATATGTACATTGTCTGTTTCACGAAACCTGCCCAAAGTTTAGGGTTATATAAGCAATGCAAAAACTATTTTTATTTTTGATAACAATAAATGTTATCAAAATGTAAAAATGATATTGGTCCAATATTTATTTTATTACGAAACAATAATTTCCCCAAGTTAAATTCCAATAGACATAATGATAATAATAAATCATGCAAAAACAATACATTTTTTCAATAATATTCAATTATAGCAAAATTTAAGATTGAGCCTACTTTTTAGTTCGTGAAATTTGGTCCAATATTGATTTTATTGCAAACAAATAGATATCTATGGGGATTTAACATGGGTATTTTTCTAATTTCAGAAATAATCACCGGGACCTATTTTCAAAATTTAACATTTGTAAATTTTCCAAAATTGTTCATTTTTCTAACTCCTCCCCAGCTCCTCCGCCTTCTTTCCCCCCATGTTCAATGTACGTAGACAAATCAATTTGTCGTAATAAAATCAATATTTGACCAAATTTCACGAACAAAATATTGTTTTGCATGGTTTATATGGCCGTAAAATGTTGGCAGGCTTCGTGAAACAGACATTATTTTGCAGTGTTTGCGTTTTTCTCTGTGTTAGCTTATTACTTGTATTATATGATCTCTGATCTGACAAACCATTCATGCATAAAAAAAATTAATATTGCATAGAAAGTACCAAAGAGGAAACCCACGGATACATGCATTTATATTATTTCGCGTTCGAAAACACGTACATGTAACATTTGTAAAATTGTTTTTACGCACAGTTTGACCAATGCCTGTCTGACCAATAGCATACACTGTACATGTACATGTATATGTACGAAAATGCGATGCAGATGTTTATTGAACAAAAAAGTAACAGCTTATGTTATTGTCTGTAAACAAAGTCCTCATAGTGCATACAGCTTGCAAAGAAACGTGAATTGTGAAGTGATCTGTAGAAAATATCAAACAATATAATGTTTTGTACATGCGCTGCATTTAAAAACTGTCCAGAGTTGTTGTTGTTGTTATTAAATAAACGTTCATGTTAACATGAATTTTCTGTTTGTATCTACGTATATATGGCCGTGACTGGATAAATGGAGCTTATGGGTGTTGCGACCAGTGAAGATCCAGATCAGCCTGTGCATCCACACAGTCTGATCAGGATCTGCACTGTTAGCCATTTACTCAATGAAAAAACGTCATACTTGCAACAAGCAATGCTGATCGTTATCTGGCTGCAGGAGTGTGCTATTTGATCAGGAGTTACACTAGTCACAAATCCAATAAGCTCCATTTATCCCGTCAACACAGTGCGTATGTGCCGTGAAACACGGTGCCGTGAAACATTTTTGATATCCAGTCAATACAATTTTTGCATTTTACAGCCATTTGTAGGTGTTGACGGGATAAATAGAATAGTAAGTTAGTGCCGTGAATGGAAAAAAAATATCTGGCGCGGCAGAGCCTCGGCCATCCCGTTTCCTGAGCCTTGTCATATATGTTTTCCCACTCTCGGCACTAACCTACTATTCTCTATTTATTCAGTCAGAGCCACGTGTCAATGAATTTCCTCCATAAGAAGCGACATGGACTCATTGAAATAAGGCAGCAAATATGCCACTCCGAACATGCTAACTTGGCGGGAATACAAGTTGTCCAAATAACCAAAATGAAAAGTCATGCAGAGCATGATGTTATTAGCCGATCAAATCAGGGTAAAGTGCATCGAACATATGTAGGTGTCTCTGGTAACATTGTCAATGGTAAACAATTTTCGACCACAGTTCTGTACCCAGCGTTGACATTTTTCTCGATTTTGTGCAGGTTTTGGAAACCCGTTCCCAAATCCATCCAATAGCAGCAATGCCATAGCAGCAATGTTTTGTTGTCACCATTATGTTGCGAAATATTCCAGCGTAACACCTGTACTGTATGCTCTATTTATCTACAAATTACACTCCGCAATACACAAAGTTGTAGTCACTGTGTGTGTGTTTGTCGGAATTCTGTGGCGGCATACGAGTGGGCGGAGCTACCAGGGCTATATATATCTAGCGGTTACAGTGTCATCTAAAAATAGACGCAAGCTCCTGCGTATTCAGGCACATGCCCAGATTGGCCTAATGTGCCCCATCCGTGATTTTTTGCGCGATGTCGGGCGCAAGACAATCAATAATTTGCGACATTGACAATAATTAAGGGGGATTGCCGCAATCGCGCGTGCTGGATGCGTCCCTGCCATTCCTGCATGATACGTAAACAAATCAAAGTTGGCTATGAAGGGCAATTCTTCGTTTTGATTGGTGGAAAATTTTGTGAATATTAACTAGCGTCAAATGACGCGCGTACGCGATCCAATGGGATAAACCCGAGATGCTGGGATAAACCCGAAAATGCTGGGGTTACTTGTAAGGAGATTTTGAGCAGAGGTCGATTATAAATTAGCCGAATAAACACATTTTACGCGATTATACGTGGCTGAAACTTGTTCTGTTTAATAAATAAAAGCTTTAAATTAGCCCAATAATCGGCGTATGTTGGCGTATATGGCCATTAGAGCCAACTATGGACTTCAACAACAATAACTTCCGGGTTAAATCTCTTCAGGCGTTCAGCTCATTAAGTATTCAAAATTGTGTTATTTGGCTATAAGTAAAGTTTTAAAAAGAGATAATTGCCAAAAATGCAAACTTTATCGGTTGGTGCAATTTGGAAGTGATACAGAAAAATTCGCGTTCGTAGATTACCGAAAAGGGTTGCTACAAACTTTTTCAGAATTCGATGGATAACCAACATATTAGCCGATCTATAAATAGATCGGCTAATAATAATACAATGGAATCCCTCTAAATCGGACACTAGGGAAAATATGAATGTTTAACTTAGGTGTATTTCGCTGGTATGTACCTCTGGTTACAATTACTTTTCATGATTGCAAAACATTGAGTGTGTCATGAAATGTTCACATGTAATGTAATGGCATAATGGAAATACAGTGGAACATCTCTAAACCGGACACCATGGGGTGTCCGGCTTAGATATGCTCCACTTTAATTCATACAGATGAGCCATACAAGACATGCATGCGTACTTTACGATCATGAACATGCATTATAATCTGGGAAATAGACAATTGAATCCATCAACATTAAGCATACAAATAGTTGCTGGGTGTCCGGTTTAGAGAGGTTCTACTGTAGTAATAAATAGTTTCATTATAGTGTCATCGTATTTCTGGACACACTTGAACATATGAAAACAACGGGTTTAATTTAGTAAATACCATGGCATAATACTGAACAATAACGAAAGCTATTTATTCTGCAATCAATGGTTGAATATCTAATTGTATTTATATTACTTATAAATAAATAACGAAATAAAAATAATGCAAGTGAATACGCAAGTAAATGAAGCAAACAAAGCCACTTTACAAATCTGAGACATCATCTAAGATACAGTATACTGCGGAATATCGGGTGTATTGCATACAATGGTATTTCGCAGTTAAATAACACGGTGTATAAACCATTATACAATGTTGGTGTAGTAGATATGCGCAAGCGACAACTTCGAGAAACTTATTACCTGATGCAGTCAATGCATGATGCTAAGCTTATGCAACACATATAGTATTTAATATGGTATCGTAACTCATGTAATATCGTGTATGTGGTATACCTCCCCGGTTGTTATAAAAGGAACCATGATACTTGTTTGTCACATTATTTTAATAATGTAAATCATTTATCTGCACAATGACCGCACACTTTCAATTACCGGATGACGTTACTAGCATTAAAGATAGACTACCGCATATCCTATCGTACTGTATGTAGAGATATTTGTTCTCATATTATTTAGACATAGAGCATCGTACATGAGAGATAATTTACCTGTATTAAATTTATTAAACGAGTTTACTGATTTCATCAGAAACGAGGCTATAACGAGTTTATTATGAAGTCAGTCAACGACTTTGCAAATGCATGTATCACATTACTTAACACAACTGTGGTATTACAATGTACATGTATATGTATCGCATATGCACAGCATCATGCATGGCAGTTGGATCGATCACCCAACACGATGTGTGTACTACTCTACTGTGCATATGTATTACACTATACTAGTGGATACTGATTTCAATACATCGATGATCTCACATGATTGATGCTTAAATATGATATTCATTTTATTAAACGAGTTTGCCTATTTCTTATACTAATATACTATGATTTGTATTGCACTGTGTTAATACTGCGAGTGCATAGTTGATGCAATAAATGCATATACATATATGGAAAAGAGAAATGCATACTCTCATCGTGCAGGGACTCTGAATAGCCACATACGGGCACCTGGTAATATATCATGAATAATCGTGCATGAATACACGTCATAATTTGGCGTACACTTTATATTTGTTGGAATCTGGTAAGACTACTGCAATGAGCTTTCACATACTTCAATCAGCTTGAAATTGAAAGGGATCGGTACATGTATAAGAAAGAAAGAAACACAATGTTTTCGAGAATAATCTGGGATATCAGCTTTTAAAAGTCGGATACTACTGAACGAAGCCCTTTCGATTCTCCGATACCTTTTCTAGGTATCCGGTTATTCCTATGAAACTTGAGCGTCAGTAAGCATGGTCCAACGCCCAAGTGGAGTGTTTAATGACCGTTCCAAGGTGGTACCCGTGTTTTCATGACTCCGTATTGCAATGGACTGAAACTCTGGGACTATGGATGTTGCTGCAGTGTGGGTGGGGCGCTTTGGGACATATATTGTTTTGCGTTATGTGTGTGTTGTTAAATGAGACACGCCATGTGATTATGTACCTAAGAATATGTGCGATATCTCATGAAAATTATTTACAAAATTTACCATATTTTCCGTAAATGACGTCGACAGTTGACGAACTTTTCATAGCAATTCTTGAACATTTCATCATTTTTTGACGTCATTTACAGAAAATATCACAATTTCTGTAAATGTCATATTATATTGAATGAACAATCGCACATTTTCTTAGGTACACAATCACATGACGTGTCTCAAATGTGTCGCGTTGCTTTCTGTAGGGACAGGACACCGCTTGTTGTGGAGGACACTCTTTAGTGCTGGCCGGTCCTTTCATTTACTGTGATTCTTCAGGGTTTTCTTTCGCAGAGGAGATATTTATTTCCAGAAGCCGACGTGACGTCATTTACGTGAGACTCAGTGCAGATTCGGTACGATATATATTACTCGAGTTAATTGATGTCATAACAAACGAGGCTACGCATCGTTCCATGCATGTGTGATTCAGTAAGCAAGTATTACATATATCATAGTAAATCAGCACGTATTTATTTCATAAGCGCCACCTCATGCATTGAAGATGTACTGGTCACCTAACGTGTGTCTTGTTTACATTATGTATCACACTATTATTGTAATACATACAGAAAATAGTTATTTTTCCTATCTTTAAGTAAATATTTCTAAATAAAAATGCCATAAAATATTAATTTTATAGTGGAAAAATATGATTTTCCTGTAACAAAATTGGCCAAACGTGAGCAGGACTACCAGTAGCCTATTTCATCAACATTGCAAAGCATACTTATCTAGCAAAGTATACTTTGAGGGAGAAATTTTCAATTTAAGGATAAATTTATTAATTTTTATTATACTGAATTTATTACATTATCACAGCCATTTTGGCTGTGATAATATAATCAATTCCGTATAATAATTCTGCATATTTTTAATCAGCAAATGTATGCAGTCGTTAGTTCTATATGAAATAATGCATTTTGGGAAAAATAAATGATTACTCGATCAAAAATGATGTACATGTAATAGAAAAACAGCAGGCAAATTTAAATATCTGTCCAGAAATACTTTAATTATATTTTATATGAAAATATACTTTTATCTCCCGTGCGTGTTAAAATCCCATAGGAATATATGTTGTTGACAATATATATTTTCACAGGCTTACAAGTAAATACAACAATTTCTTATTTCTGAGGGAAACACATTCATTAGTTAGCAAGTTGTTTGATAATACATGTATTGATATTTATGACGGTTAATTTCACGAAACCCATCTGCGGAGAATACGAAGAACGGACGATGTATGCGGTGCGGTTTATAAGTCGCTAAGCATACATGTACATGTATTATCTCTTCTACATATTTTATATCCAGACATGTCGTCAGTAAACTTTTACTATATTTAAATATGATGCCTATAATCAAACGCCTATAATCAAATTGAATTCATTACTAAGTAACCCTTTTAACACGACAGACCTCTATATCGGTGTTTGCAAACAGTGTAGATCCAGATGAGCCGGCTCCTGACGAGCAATTTCCATTTAAACCGGTCTGAAAATCATTCTGTGATGATTGGAGTGGTCGAAAATTTTAAATATCAAAAGTTATTTACGGGTAAAAGTGTTCAATAGACTCTCAAAATGCAACATGGCATATTTCTGTTGTAGAATAATATACATGTCTTCCATATTCGTTGCACAAATATAAATATCCTCTATATTGAAACACTGACATAACAAGTAGATTACTTTCTGTTTCACGAAACCTGCCCAAAGTGTACTGTGAAGACCTCATGATGCCATTTTGTATGGACTGTGTGAATAAAGAGTTTTGTACTTGTAATGGTATATGGGGATTTAACATGGGAAAATTGTTTGCTCGCTGTGAAATCAATATTGGACCAAATTTCACGAAATGAAAGGAAGGCAAATTCTTAAAATGTTATCAAATTTAGTATTATCAAAACAAATATTGTTTTTAAATTGTTTATATAGCCATACAATTTGTGCAGCGTTCGTGAAACAGACAGTAGATGGCTCGGATACGTGTGATTGCACATGTTACCCTTGAGATGGGTTGCATCGATTATCGTGTATGTCTTTGTAGCAGCTTCATATATGCAATAATCAGTTCTTAGAGAACGGTTCGTCCGCCTGTATTATGCGATAATCCACAAACTAAAGATTTAGCTCGCGGATTATCACCCCGTACGTTCGGACGAAGCCAGTTATCCCACACGCATTGTCATACAAAGCATTGTTGTCATAATTTATCCCGTCAACACAGTGCGTACATGTATGTGCCGTGAAACATTTGCGATATCCTGTCAATACGACCTAATCACTGCATATGAATATGTGCGGTTCGATTCTCCGATTTTGAGGATACGGCTGGGGTTATTTGTTTTGCATTTTAAAGCTTTTTGTACTTTTGACGTGATAAATAGAATAGTAGGTTAGAGCCGTGAATGCGAAAACATACCTGGCGCCACACGGAAACGGGATGGGCTCGGCAGAGCCTCGCACATCCCGTTTCCTCAGCCTTGCCAAATATTAGTTTCACATTCAAGGCACTAACCTACTATTCTCTATATTTTGAGGAAAGCACCGAGACTATATGTGTGTTATAATAAGCAATATTAGCATGGTCTATCATACATGTATATTCATGAGAGTCAAATAATGAGAGATACTGAACCGATACTCACGTATTTATCAAAGCCAAATTCGATGACCGCTCCACAATAGTATATATCTACACATGTATCTAAATATTTTACTATGTACTTGTGCAAATATATTTTTTCTTCATTACACATACATGTATATCATGAAAAGCAAAAACGTAAAAAAGCAATTCGCTACATTTTCACTTTTAAGAGCAAACTTTGCAACTTAATGTTGAATGTTGTATGAAATATTCTGTAACGGTAACATTCATAGTCAAACTTGGAGATGTTTTCGATGAACCCACTTACAGTATTGGTAATCATGTTTCAGACACGGTTCACCTGTAAATACAAGAAATGATATAAACCTGCCGAAATTTGACGGCTATATAAACAATGCAAAAACAATTAATTTGTTTGATAATAATAAACAGTCCCATAAGCCCCATTTCTCCAGTCACAGCCACATATACAGACTAGTCAGACTGAGTGTGCCAGCCAGGGGTCCAACAATCCCATAAGCCCCATTTTTCCAGTCACGGCCACATATATAGACTAGTCAGACTGAGTGTGCCAGCCAGGGGTCCAACAATCCCATAAGCCCCATTTCTCCAGTCACTGCCACGTATATAGGCTAGTCAGTCTGAGTGTGCCAGCCATGAGTCCAACAATCCCATAAGCCCCATTTCTCCAGTCACCGCCACATGTATAGACTAGTCAGACTGAGTGTGCCAGCCAGGGGTCCAACAATCCCATAAGCCCCATTTCTCCAGTCACTGCCACGTATATAGGCTAGTCAGTCTGAGTGTGCCAGCCAGGGGTCCAACAAACCCATAAGCCCCATTTCTCCAGTCACGGCCACATAGATAGACTAGTCAGACTGAGTGTGCCAGCCAGTGGTCCAACAATACCATAAGCCCCATTTCTCCAGTCACTGCCACGTATATAGGCTAGTCAGACTGAGTGTGCCAGCCAGGGGTCCAACAATCCCATAAGCCCCATTTCTCCAGTCACTGCCACGTATATAGGCTAGTCAGTCTGAGTGTGCCAGCCAGGGGTCCAACAAACCCATAAGCCCCATTTCTCCAGTCACGGCCACATATATAGACTAGTCAGACTGAGTGTGCCAGCCAGGGGTCCAACAATCCCATAAGCCCCATTTCTCCAGTCACTGCCACGTATATAGGCTAGTCAGACTGAGTGTGCCGCCAGCCAGGGGTCCAACAATCCCATAAGCCCCATTTCTCCAGTCACGGCCACATATATAGACTAGTCAGACTGAGTGTGCCAGCCAGGGGTCCAACAATCCCATAAGCCCCATTTCTCCAGTCACTGCCACGTATATAGGCTAGTCAGTCTGAGTGTGCCAGCCAGGGGTCCATCAATCCCATAAGCCCCATTTCTCCAGTCACCGCCACATATATAGACTAGTCAGTCTGAGTGTGCCAGCCAGGGGTCCAACAATCCCATAAGCCCCATTTCTCCAGCCACAGCCACATATATAGACTAGTCAGACTGAGTGTGTCAGCCAGGGGTCCAACAGTCACATAAGCCCCATTTCTCCAGTCACCGCCACATATATAGACTAGGCATAATTTACATGTAATATGATATGTATTACACGAGTTGCTGCACTACTCTACTTACCATATGTATTACACTAGACTAAGTGCATACCGATTTCACTACATAGAGGATCTTACATGAGTGATAATTTAATATTTAAGCCGCAATACATTATGTTTGGAGGTGATTTTATTTTTATTTTGCTTGTATTTAGGGGTAGGAATAGGCTCGAAGACCTTCCAAACCCGGGCATTTGAGCCAAAAAAAGTGTCAGGTCAATAGCCGTTAGCCCGTTTGTTTCCGAATATCTGCGATACAGTCGAAATATGTACATTAAATAAAGGAGGTGATGAACCGGTTACTTTAACCTAGCTAGTTCATTCTCCTATCGTACGATGCCGGTATGTTAGGCCGGGAGAAGGGCTGAGTGTGAGTGAATGTGATATATGAAGACTCAGTCGTAACAGCTCGGCAGAGCCTCGTCCCATCCCGTTTCCTAAGCCTTGACAGATATTTTTCCCATTCATGGCACTAACCTACTATTCTCTATTTATAATGTGTTTATCTGTTGTTATTCAGTTAGATGACACTTTGGTTTTCACTAATTCTGATGACGAGAGCAACAGAGAATGTAATACACGGCGGTATGGATATTTGCCCATATATGAGTCAGATGCAGTGAGTGACGTGTTGTTTAGCCTTCGTGGGAGTTGTTTAGCCTTCTGAGATAAATCTTATAGCTTATATTTTCGTGGAATTGATAAGGAAAATGTCACGTACCATACCGCCTGTCATGGTCCGAAATTTGATGTATACGATGCAGCTCACGGTCAATGATGTTTAATGTAGAGTAACGCGGGCGGCCAATTCCGGCATAAACTGCATTACTCTGTGAGATTTATGGAGAGGAAACCAGAATACCCGGGGAAAACCACATCGCACCAGTGAATAATGACTACTGCACATACACTAGTAATTTCAAAGAGACACATTAAATGTACCATGCAAAAATTTATAATTGGCAATGTTAAGCTTGCAGATTTTGTTTTATCGCATGATCCAGTCTGATCTTGGTTCCCATTTGTTGCTTTGTCACGTCCTTAACATTTAGAGCTTTTATATTGTTTGGAAAATTATTTAATTGTTTGAACTGCAGTACTTATTTGCTGGTTATTTACCTTCGGCTTTTGTTACGTAATATGCTATCTATCTGCCTGTGGGTTATTAGTTATGTTACCGACTATAAGCAGAACTATTACGTTAGCAAATTGTATACACCCAGTATAATTATGTGTCTATAGTTTTCCATATGTACATTCCAACCAAATTATATCAGGTTGCCCGCTGATCCTGGTATGCGGTCGAACCATGTTATGAAAGAATCTGTTCGAATAAAGACATACCATTAAAAGTGGTATCAAGCTAACACTTAGTATCAGCCCTTTGGCAACTTAAATGTACATAGACTACCCCATAAATATATATATCTTTTATATTATATTAACATATCATTTTAATTATTATGTAAATTTTAGATGTGTTTTTAAACATGTTTTATAGTGATTGGTTGTCCTAACTGTTAACATATTTGGGAAAGCGGGTTTACTTACTTTGAAACTGGCCTTCACCATTTGAAGAGGGATATTTTAACTAGTTTTCTTACGATTTTTAAATAAAATATTGTGCAAATGTTGGTCTACGTGCTCGCGTTCTCGATTAAGGTAGTTGTTATTCCCTTGTTGGGGCCTCGGTGGCGGTCGGGCGGGGGATAAGGTGTCACGTTATGAATGCAATTTTATCGATATTTAAATCGATAATCCATGTACATGTAGTGTGGCGAGTCCACCATTGGCCACTTGCACACACACGCCACTCACTAATATATGAGCAATTACTATACCGCCGTGTATTATCTTCTCTTTTTCTTTCGTCTTCAGAATATGTGAAACACATTGTCATCTAACCAAATAACAACAGATAAACGCCGTACCTGAACTTGAATAATAGCAACTTGTATATAGTGATAAGCCGCGAAACGACAGTAGTTGGGCCCGAAAACATATTACATCATACTTTGCATAGACCAATATCGATCAATCCCTGCATGATATGTGTTGCCCTGACCAACCGTCAAATATCTTCATCATATAGGATAACACTATTACGGCTGAGTCTCCATATATCACATGCACTCACACTCAGCCTTTTTCACGGTCTTACATACCGGCTTCGTGCGATAGGAGAATGAACTAGCTAGGTTAAACTAACCGCCTCATCATACCGCCTGTATAGTGGCAGATATTTGTAAATTCGGAAACAAACGGGCCAACGGTCATTGGCCTGCCATTTCTGGGCTCAATGCCCGGGTTTGGAAGGTCCTCAAACTAATTCCTACCTTTAAATATAAGATAATAATAATAACCCTTGACCATTGTGATATTCGAATTAACGTGTCAGGCTAACATGTATCTCACTTCCCGAACATGCTTATTTTATTGAAAATGACATTTATGACCATGTGAAAATGTTTTCCGAAAATGACATCACAAATAATTTATACCAAATGTTGAATTAAATATGTTTTTAATACAACAGGGCAAATACATATTTCACAGCTATCGTCATTATGAACCAGAGCTACACTAAGAACAGTTGAATTAATTCACGCAATATATATCTGTTGCAACCGGTGTCAACTATGATCAGACTGCGCGGATGAACAGGCTTAACTGGGTGGCTAACTTGTATAACTTAGTATTTCTGAACGGTTTCTATCCTAGTTGTACAAACATAGTTAAAATATGATTAGTTTGCAGAAAAAAATTCTACCCTGGTTGTACAAATAAAATGCAATGCAGTTTAGTTTGCAGTAAATAATTCGCGATGATTCGACAAAAAAAGTAAATTATAATTACCATGTTACCGGTAATTATTTATAACTGTATACTGAACACAGAATAACACGTGAAAATTATATAAATTACTTCTAGCTGCAATAATGACAAAGCGAATGTTCAAAAATAGTAGAACATAATTATTTTAAGTATTACATAATTGCGAAAACTACTTTATTATGCTCCATATAGGTACACAATGAACTGTAATAAATCAACAAAAAACCTATTCTATTCTATTCGGCTCATATTTAAGGGTGGGAATTGGCTCGAACACCTTCCATACCCGGGATATATAGCCCAGTAAAGAAGCAGGCCGATGGTCTGGTTTATATTTCCGAATTTTGATAAATGTTGCATTTATAATTCAGGCTCCAAAAATGTGCGTCAAATATAGGAGAATCTATGCAGGTATGGTAACCAATAATTTGAGGCCTCCTATAGCACCCATCAGCTTATATGTGTGTGATATAGTATGGCTGGGTATCGATTATAGATGATTGAGGGGAACCCATACTAGTTTACGTGATTTGTGCGTTTTGAGTGGCATACGGACTGGTCAAATGAAATTAAGTGGCGAGTGTACTATCTGAGTCACTAATGTCTAGTAAGTGTGCTCTGCGTAATTAACTTGTCACCATCGACAAGAGAAGAGAAGAGAAGAAGAAAGTGATTTCTGACGGTATGGTATTTGACGTGTCACCCTCACCCTATGTTAGTGTGCTGTATCAGAATGCTATATTAACCTATCATGATAACCGTGGTTGCTGATTTTGTGTTGTTAATTGGGTTTTATATATATATTTGTTTTCGTTATCTACTAGCATTTATTTTAATTTTAGTTTAGTTTTAAGTCACCTACCACACCGTCAGATTTTGGCCGAAATAGACTAATACACATTAAATCGTTTTATTTTTGTCTATATTGGAGTAATGCAGATTGTCAATTTCGACATAAAAAGCAATTACTCCTGGTGGAGGAAACCTCCAGTTTCCCCGGTAGCTCCGGAGTCCCTGTAGTAAAGCTCCAAAAAAAAACCTCAAAAGGAGGCGATTTTGCACAACTACTCTCAACCAGCTGACTACCTCACCCCACTGACTCACTCAATCACTTAGCCCAATTCCATTGGATTAGTGAACCACATCAACACATCCATACACCCGCCAACCACACACCACATCACTTAGCCCAGCCCCCATTCAATCAAGCACACACAGACGTACATACACATATACATATGTACACACACATATATACCCATACACACATATACACACATACATATATATATATATGCATACACACATCCACACACACACACACACACACATACACATATATATATATATACACACACCCACCCCACACACACACACACACGCATATACATACATATATATACATATATATACACATATACATACACACATACATACACATACATACACACATACACATATATATATACGTACCACCTCAAAGACCCCTCGGCATCACGGCGTTCCATTGTTCTGTAAAGTGACGGGAAATGGACATGCATGGTTAGTGACAAAATGGGTCAGTCAGTATCGGGGGTCATTTGTAAGTTGTCACTGGTCATGTCGTTTACGTCTACGAGTCGTGTTGCCCTGTCAATATTGTCAGTGGTTGGCCACTGTTATTGGTCTTTATTATTAAAAGTAGATTTAGGAAGATGCAAATAAAAAATATGGTAAATGATTTGTGCAGATTTGCATGTATGGTTATCCCCACCCTCTAAAATACCGGCCCCCGCATGTAAGCAGTCACTACTTTATAATTTAATAGATAGAGCATTATGTGTCCGGTGGTGAGCAGACCGTATCGTTCGTTCCCCAGCGGGGGTCCCCGATTGGGCATTCCCTTCCTGAAAGATCCCTTGGGTTAGTACCAGTCAAACCCACCCGCCCGGACATTTCATAGCGCTATAGATTTCGTAACTGCTCTACTTTAGACCTGATCACGAGCATACTGTAATGCGCAATGCTGTTAACTTCATGAGTGCTCATCATTGGAGGCCGGACGTTAATAGTTGTTAGCTGATTATAGGCTTAATTGTGTATATACAATTTTTTATATGCTAGGATATGACTACGGGCTGGCAATATGTTCGTTAGGATGCACTCTGGGCCTGCCTCGGGAGAAGAACCCGCCAAATATATTGGAACTCGGGTAATTCGGACATTCCCCGTTGAAGTTATATATTGCCAGCATTTCGCCACACCCCGCATATACTTTATGATTGTATTATGTTTGATATGATTTGATATTTATCTTATTATGTTGTTAGTAATGGTCAGTCAGTGTGGGGTACTGCTCCCCATACGCCGTTCACCATGTAATCACCGTAAGTCGATGGCTCACACGCAAACATATATTTACGATACAACATATGTACAACCTATCGTGATATTACTTAATTATATCTGGACGAAGCCTACATGGTCCAATGTAACCTCTGTCACTTAGTTGGACCACTTCGTTGACTGTATACCCTCTGCCATCCTCAGTTACTACCTCTATATCTTGGTCTTTAGGTTATCAGTTTGAATTTAAAACTATACTGTTGTTTTTGGAGCAGCGGTATTTACATTTTACCCCAGTATCCTGTTTCCTTTATGTACTCTAATAAAGCTAGATGCATTTCGGCTTCACATTCCTTAGGAGGGAATACTATATGATAATGTGAAGGTGTAATGTTGTGTTTAAGGCAAGACGCTTTTAGATCTTCTCGCGATGTGCTATGGGCGGGCAATTGAAGAAATAATGCCAAGGATCTTCAATTTCGTCCTCGTCACAACTTGAACAATTCATTTTATCTTCACTACTATTATCATGATGGTATAGATTAGATTTTATGCCATTTCTGCCTAGCCTTAGTCTGGATATAATTATGTCTGCTCTCCTATCTTTACTATACAATTTACATTTTGTAGGGATGGTGGGGCACATTGCTTGCAAAATATGTCCACCATTTTTGCCTAAGTGTTCATTATTCCACCTTGTTTGCCACTTTGACCTACATTTTTGTTTGATGAGAGAATATATTTCATGATGTGTTGGTAATGTTGCTTCATTGTTTCCTATTAAATGCGCTGTGCCTGCAGCCCTATCAGCGTCTTCGTTACCGGGTATTCCAATATGGGAAGGGACCCAATCTATGTTTATTAGCTTGCCTTTAGATATTGTATTGCTTATTAATGTTTTGATGAGATGTATTTTGTCAGGTCTTGTTTTAGAAGTACCTGAGTTGATTGCTTGGACGGAGCTTAGTGAATCAGTTAAGATGACTGTATCCTTATAATTATCTAATGTTAGGTTATAAATGAGGGCCTTCTCGATTGCTATTAATTCTGATGTGAATACTGTTAGTGTGGAAGTCAGCTTGTATTGTTCTACGTAATTTAAATGTGGTATCACGAAAGCTGCGGATGTGATGCCTTGTTCGATATTTTTGCTACCGTCCGTGTAAATTTGCAGGCTATCTTTCCATTTTTTGTTTATGTGGTCTGTTGCTAGTTTTAGGTTAATAATTGGATCCATTGTCTTATTTTTTTATTATTTCTGTTAGATCTGATTGAGCAGTTATTTCGAAAGGATAGTAAGGTATATGGGTCTGATACGGCTGCATTTCACAATCATTCAGTCCATATTCTTGAGTTAGTATTTGGGCATTCATAGCGTAACATGTTTGTAATTTCCTACCTGTGGATTTTGCTTTTTAATTTTGTTTGCTTCTTTATCGTTATGTTTGTTTTTATACTTTTGATTATTTTCTTTTATGGTTGCTTCTTTTTTAAGTCTTATTCTGTTATATTTGTATACCCGCCTAGGTCGTATTTGTTCGTTAACTGGCAGGTTTACACCATGTGGCTGGGTGCGCGCCCAATATTTGATTAGATTTCCTTCACGCCTCAGATCTAATGGTTCTACTACGGTTTCTACCTCGACTGCAGCGGCTCTAGTTGATTTGTATGCACCTGTTGCCACTTTGAGGGCCGCTCTTTGAATTAGTTCTAGTTTAGCTAAGTGTTCCGCTGCAGCGTCTTTATACAGCATGCTGCCATAGTCCATTTTTGATAATAATAGAGCTTTGTACAACAATACAAGGGATAGTTTATCCGCTCCATATGACGTACCCGATACTAGTTTCATTAAGTTGAGATCTTTTCTACAGCGTTGGACTATGTTATTTATATGTGTTCTCCAGGTAAGTCGATCGTCCAAATACATACCCAGGAATTTTACACATTTTGTGTATGGTATTGCTTGATTGTTTACCATTAAATCTTTAATTTTATAAGTTTGTTCTCTTATGTATGCATACCGCTGCTCCTCATTTTTATAGCAGAGTAATCCACCGCCATGAAATATGACTGCCTCAGTTTTAAGCGGGGAGATTTTAAAGCCCCATTTTTTTTTGCCAAATTGTTATTTTATCTAGTGCTGTCTGTATTACCCCCAGGGCTACTCTGAGATCTGTATGCTCTTTCCAGATCGCGCCGTCGTCGGCAAATTGTGACAGGCCTGGTTTTGTGTTTGTACTCATACTGTTTAATTCTGTATATAATGTATCTATCATGACATTAAATAGTGTCGGGCTTATGACACTACCCTGGGGCTGCCATTATCAATACTTTGAAATTCTGAATGCTCTGTGCCTATTCTTACTCTAATTTTTCTGCCCGTCAGAAAGTTATCTAACCATAGCAACATTCTGTTGTTTACGCCCTTCCCGATTAGTTGTTCTATTGCTCCCTTTGTCCACATTAGGTCAAAGGCTTTTTCTAAGTCTAGAAATACAGCTACGACTAGTTTTTTTTCCATTTGTGCTGTTTTAATGATTGTTTCTAATCGAGCTAGTTGATCCATCGTGGATCTATGATTTCTAAATCCTGACTGGGTTGGGCCAATTTTCTGATTAGATTCAAAATGATGTTTTATTCTGATGGCCACCATAGTTTCCATTAATTTACATATTACAGATGTTAGTGAAATGGGTCTGTATGAGGCTGGTAGAGTTGCATCCTTGTTTGGTTTGATTATTGGGATAATGGTAGCCTCTTTCCAAGCGTCAGGCAGGGAGCCTTCGGCCCAGGATTTATTTATTAGCAGGAGCAGTTGTTCCATTGATTCATGTGGTAATTGTTTAAGTATATTATAATGTATTTTATCTGCTCCTGGTGCAGTACTTTTTTTAGTTTTAAGGGCAGCTTTAAGTTCCGACATTATAAATGACCTATTGAGGCAGTCAGTATTCAGGTCTGGTGTCAGAGTATGGTTGTCTATCTTAGCTTGTATTTTCGGGTCTCTTTTATCTTTTTCTATTCTGAATTCTGATGTTAAATTATTGTTGCTAGACATATTATTGTAATGATCTGTGAGCACCTCTGCTTTTTGTTTTTCATCGCATATTAATGTATTATCATGTGATAATGGGGGCATTTGTTGTATTGGTTTACCTCTTACTCGATTAAATAAATTCCAGACTTCTTTACTTGTTTTATCTTTCGTAATTGCTGATATAAAATTCGCCCAACCTTTCTCTTTTGCTGTTTTAATGGTTTCAGACGCCAGGCTCTTGGCTTCCAAGTATTCCTCTCGCCTTCTTTGTTTTAGTTGTACATGATATTTATAGGCTTGTTTCCATCTTCGCAGACAGTTTTCCCTGTTTTTAATGGCTTCTGTGCAAGCGGGTGTCCACCAGGGATTGGTAGGGCGATTATGTGCTTTACCACTTGTCTGTGGTATGCTTTATTTACTTATTCCGTAGAGTGTGCTCACAAATTCATCGTGATAGTCTTTTGTATCTAAATTCGCATCGATATGTAACCTAGTGGTGCATAGTTGATGGAAGAGTTCCCAGTTTGCATGACCTAACTTCCATTTGGGAATTGTTGCGGGAGTTCTCTTGTGATAATGGGTACAGACTTTAGTAATAATCGGATAGTGATCGCTGCCTAGTGTTGAGTTGTGGATGGTCCACGAGGCCAAGGAAGCTAGAGCTGGTGTAGCTAATGTGATGTCTGGTGCAGATCCTATACTTTTAGCCCTTGGTAGATGGGATGAGTCGTATGTTGCTGAGCCATTATTTAGTATAACGTAATTAGTATTATCTAGGAATGTTATAATTTCATCACCTATTTTGTTTACTTTATTAAAATAATGAATGTCCCAAAGTGGATTATGTCCGTTAAAGTCACCCAATATCAGTGTTTTGTTACTAACTTGTTTTATTACCTTGTATAAGTTTTGTAGAAGGTTTTCGGTTTTATTAATACTCGGACTTATGTAGATATTCAGAATGTCAATGTTGCCTTTACTGCTTAATATCTTAACTCCCGAGTATAGGATATTATTATTTTCTTTAAGATGACTTGTTTTAAATTCTATGCTTGATATACCATTTTTCACGAATATGCCTACACCGCTTCCTTTGGTTGAGTTCGTTGAGTGAGATTTCAGATTATACCCAGGCAATGTTGTAGGTTTTGGCATTTCCTGTAGACATAATACATCGGGTGACATGATGTCGTTTTCTATTGCATTCACCAGCTCACTTTTTGTTTTGACAAATCCCCGGCAGTTCCATTGAAGGACTGTCAGGGTCTGGTTGGTTTTAGTTCTGTTTCTACCCATACTATTCTTTTTTTTTATTAAATATGTTTATGTTTTATTGTATATCAGGAAGTCTTAGTCCGTGACGCTTAGTCGCTATTATTTCACTTAGCGGTGTCATATTTGATTCCATTTCTGGCTCATTTAGTTGCACTGGTCTCCTATTTGGTGATATTTTGTCTTGTCTTATAAGAGTTATTTTTGGTATATTGTTCTTGTTTTGTTTCTGCTGCGAGTCTTTGCCTGTCTTTATTATTGGTCCATGTTTTTGTTGCCATACGTTTGCCTTTTTTATTTTTATTGCTTCGTCTCTACCTTTAGACGCTTTATTGGTCTTTGGAAGATTCACAGTGTTAGGGGCTAACTTTTGTCTATTAAGTGTTATTTTGTGTACTGTTTTTACTGGACTTGCCGCTGGGCTAACATTGGGTGTGGATGTTGTGACCTTATTGTTTGTTTCATTTTTGTTTTTAGCAGTGATCGTCTGGCAATTTTGAACATCGCTCATATTTTTAGGGTTAATGTTATCGCTTGAACTATTGTTAGATATGTCAGACAGTCCAAGCCCAGAACCCGGTGAGTCGGGGGTATCCGGCATGGGCTGTGACGATTTTGGTGATTTGGTTGTCAGCAGTGAGTCCATACTTGGAGGATTAGAAGGCATCTCTTCTTCACAGATACCTATGCCTAAGTCTATTATCTCATCCACACTATCTATAATTTTATTTGATTTTCCACTACTGTTTGCTATTGCTGGATGCGGGTGGTTGTTATCTGATATGTAATTGATAAATAGGCTTTTCGCCGCTGTTGTGTCACAACTATTCTTTCTTATTTTTGTGGGTGGGTAGTAGGTAGATATATCCTTCCTTACTGTTTCAATGATTATGTCATCACCGGTAACGGTGGCAACATTATTATGTACGTTGGAGGGCTCTGTATTTAAATGTGAGCTGGTTATCTGACCTATAATTCCATCTGTTTGGATACCTAATTGTCTTTCGAGTGCTAGTTCGATTGCTGTCACGAGATCAAAAACTTGCTGTTTAGTAATATAGTCCTTCATTGATTGTTTGTTAATGTTTTTTTTGGGAGTTTGGTAATCTTTGTAAGATGTTTCATGGGCTCTCTTTCGTTTATTAGTTTTAGGTGTAGCTGGTATATGAGTTTTCTCTGGCGTTCGCTTGTTATAGTCTGTTTGCGGAAACTTATTCTTAATTTGTTCCTGATTCACGTTAATATTTGGGGTTTGAAGTTGTTCTTTTAGTGCGTTTCTAGTGAGCTTTCTAGTGTTGTTTTTTTGGGCGAGTTGTTCTTTGTATCTGAGAAACATAGGACAGTACGGATCACTAGCCCTATGTCCACATTCATGTTGTTGAGCCACGTAGCAGTTGTTGCAAAAATCTTGAGCTCGTGTATTTTTGTATGTGCACGCCGTGTAAGTGTGTGAGTAGCCACAGATGGGACATACTGTTTTATTGTTTTTGCAATTGTTTTGCTTATGACCGAATTGTTGGCATTTGTTACATCTAATGGGACGTGATATCGTGATGCCTATGTTGATGTCATTTCCGCAATTGATGTAGCTAGCAGGTGTTATGGTGAATGGTAGAGTGGGTGAGTTAAATTTAATTAGAAGTGTTGATTTGTTTTTGCCTATGTGATGTGCTTCAGTTATTTTGTTTTTTCCAGCGTTTAGTGCTGTCATTAGTTCTTCTTTGTTAAGTCGCGTGAAGTCTGGATGATCTGCAATCCCCAGAGTGACTGTTTGGTTTGGTTGTTGTTTAGTGGATGGGTGTTGTCTGTTTGTGTTTTGGTGCGACAAGTGTCTGAACTCAACTCCGGTCATGCCAACTGGGGTTGTGAAGCTTTTTCCTTTGTTAGTGTAGCGATTCGGTAGTTTAATTTTGAAGATGTCTGGTGCATCCATGCCACAGCTGATTTCGGCTTGACTTATATTGCCTCCTACATAGGACAGGAAAGCCAGAACAAATTGTGGAATAGTTACTGACCTACGCCTGGGGCCCTCTATTTTGAAATGTAGAGTGTCCGTCCAGGTTCCTAATTGGTTTGCCTGTCTGCTCTGTGTGTATTGCTGTGTCTGCCGGGGTGGTGGTGTGGGTGAATTATGTGCTCGTCTGTTTTTGGCTAATTTAGCTTCGGGTGATTTGCTATCAGGTGACAATGTCGAGTTGTCTTCCCTGGCGCGTTTTCTTGTGCTTTTGGAGATGGGAGTAGACATTTCAGCCATGTTTAAGTTTTTGTTTTGGTTGTTGGTTTGTTTTAGTTGTTGTTGTTGTTGGTTTTGGTTTTTTTAGTTTATATTTACTGAGGAAGGGAAACAGAAACAGTCAACAATATTATATTTATATAGTATATCTTATTGTTATTTTTATTTTTATTATGTTTTATCTCCGTTTTCTATTTTAAGTGCTATATCAAGTGTTAAATATTACCTGATTTGTTATTGTCAACAAAAACTTTTATGTTCTGTAGCTGTATGCTGCTGGCTTCACCGTTCTTTACCGTTCTTTACCGTTTGTCACGAAAATATCACGAAAATGTCCGTATATGGAGATCTGATTGAATGGTTAACTTAACTTAACTTAAGGCATGTGACGTAACGTAATGAAGTTATAAATTTAATTTAGAGTATTGTTTGTTACGACTGTATCTTAAATCGGTTGATTATGAGATGATATAGCCGGTTTCGGTGTAAGATTTCCAAGTGATTTATGTTTAGAAGGCTTTGGAAGGAAGACTTTTTGTTTTACTTTTTACTTTTTTTTTTTTTTACAACAGACCCTAAACAACAAAAAAACCTTTACATTTATGCTGTTTTGTATACTTAGATAATCAGCAGTGTTTAAAATGAGCGATTAATATTTCGGTGACAAACACAGTCGTTTCCAATTATTAGCTTCAAAGGACGTGAAAATCAAAGTCTAATTTGATTACTTTGTTCACAAATAATTTTACCGACAACGTGGTCATGCCTCGGGTAACATATAACTTTTAGAGTGACCGTTTCAACGAATATCACGGAAATTGCCGAAGATTTCTGTGATACGCTAATTGGAAAATGAAAACAGATGGTGTCATTATTATTATCTAAAAAGGACCAAAATAATATTAACTTAGAAACTTAATTCTTATATCAATAGATAGAAATATGAATGAGCTAATTGAAAATACCTGTGATTGTTTTGTAACTATTCTTGTAAAAGGAGATTTTTGCAATTTTCCCAACTTAAATCGAGAAGAAAAATGACAATTTGCTATATAAATCATATAAACACTACCGACTACGTTTAAAGCTAAAAAGGACCAAAATGTTTTTATTTTAAAAAAACGATCGAAATATCATAATAAAGTACAATAATTGAAGTTTAAAATGTGATCTGTGTTTTTTCAATCGGTTGTGTAGTTTAAACGTTACGTAAGAAAAGGTAATAGTCTCCTACATAATTCCATATAATAATCGCCGCTACTGATGTAGACTTTCTACAGGTAAGGTGGCCGCGAAAGTTGGATATGTATTGATCAGGAATTGAATTTTATGGCGGCCAACACGCGTCATGAGAACCTGTTATTTATTGAAACGTTGCCTACGTTTTATTAAATATCTCAGCAACAAAAGCGCGATTCTGATGCAATAAAAGACACGTATTCCACGATAGTGCACATTGTCTCTATCTGATGGTGTATTTATTTCTCACGAGCCGTTTTGGAATTATTTTGAGAAAGCTTACATGTAAGAAATGTTTTCGGAATAGCTGCGAAACAACTACAGCGATAAGAATGATTGGTTTGGCTTACGTATAAGCAGGTAATTGTGAGAGATATCTGTATTATATCGCTCGAGTGGTTGCTGAGACACTGGCAATTAGAATAAGGTAAATGCAGTTTATAAGAAACAATGAACTGCGTGTTCGTGACACACATTTACCGCTATACATTTGTCGAAAATCGATGCACAATTATGTAAGTTTACGTAATTCACGAGATATCGTATGTTAATGAAGTTGCGACAATTGGCCACAACTATACATATTATAAATACGATTGAATATGATATTTATTAAAATATTTGGTTTACTATTTTCAAAAGAAACAAAGCTATGCCGAGTTTTTATGAATTCAGTCATCGAGTTTAATAAATATAAAATGAAAACATCACAAGCGTTTGATTATATTAAGTGCATAAGCACATCGTCATACCTGGAAGCTGTACTAGTCACCAAACTTGTTTTCTGTAACAAGCTAATTTGCCAATTTATTAGACAGTATAATATGATTTTTATTGCACTGTGTTAATACTGCGAGTGCATATTTTATCCCGTCAACACAGTGAATATGTGCCGTGAAACACGGTGCCGTGAAACATTTTTGATATCCAGTCAATACAATTTTTGCATTTAGCAGCCATTTGTAGGCGTTGTCGGGATAAATATAATAGTAGGTTAGTGCCGTGAATTGGAAAAAATATCTGGCGCGGCACTGAAACGGGATGTGCTCGGCAGAGCCTCGCCCATCCCGTTCCTGAGCCTTGCCAGATATTTTTTCTCTATTTATGCAATAAATGCATACCCGTGTATGGGAATGAGAAATGCATACAATGTAACAAAGGGACTCCGAATAGCCACATACGGGCACCGGGTAATATATCATGAATAACGGTGCCATAATTTGGCTAACACTTTATATTTGTTGGAATCAGGTACGTCTAAGATATTTACAGACCGTTCCAAGGTGGTATCCGTGTGTTCATGACTCCGTATTGCAATGCACTGAAACTCTGGGACTATGGATTGAGTGGCAGTGTGGGTGTGGTGTTGTGGGACATATAGTGTTTTGCGTTATGTGTGTGTTGTTATATGAGACACGTCATGTGATTCTGTAACTAAGAACATGTGTGATATATTTACTATAGTTTCCGTAAATGACGTCGACAGTTGGCTAACTTTTCATAGCAAATGCGGAAACATATTCCGCATTTGCTATGAAATTTTGTCATTTGTTGAAGTCATTTACGGAAAATATCACAGTTTCTGTAAATATAATATTATATTGCATGAAACATCGCACAATTTCTTAGGTACACAATCACATAGCGTGTCTCGAATGTGTAGCGTTGTAGGGACAATACACCGCTAGGTGTAGCGGACACATCATGTTTAGTGCATGGCCGGTCTTTTCTTTTACTGTGATTCTTCGGGGTTTTCTTTCGCAGAGGAGATATTTATTTCCAGGAGCCGACGTGACGTCATTTTCATGAGTGGAGAGTCAGTACGATGTATACTAAACGAGTTCACTGATTTCATAAGACACGAGGCTGTGCCTCGTTCCATACATGTATGCTTCAGTAAACAAGTCTTACAGATATCATAGTAAATCAACAGGTATTTATTTTATAAACGCCACACCATGCTTGAAGATGTACTGATAACATAACGTGTAGCGGTCTTGTTTACATTAAGTATTACACTATTATTTTAATACACACAGAAAATAGTTTTGTTTTCTATATGTAAGTAAATATTTCTAAATAAAAAATCCCTGAAATATTAATTTTATAGTGGAAAAATAGGACTTTCCTATGGGAAGTTAATAAAAAATGTTTGCATTAATAAGTAACATTTTCAACACTACATACCTCTATAGCGGTGTATGCAAACAGTGTAGATCCAGATGAGCCGGCTCGTGACGAGCTGTCTCATCAGGATCTGCACTTTTGCAAGTACTATCCATTTATACTGGTCTGAAAATCATTCTGTGACGATTGGAGTGTTCGGAAAGTTTAAATATCAAGAGTTATTTAGGGGTAAACATGTTAAATAGACTCTCATAATTCAACATGGCAGAATTCTGTTGTATAATAGTATACTTGTACCTGTAAATGTGTTGTTAAATGTATATGTTACTACATATAGTGATCCGAACAATACGTTCACTAGATCGCATTATTCCGGTATTCTGATATTGATCAGGGGTTGTATTTTATGGGGGCCAACACGCGTTATGAGAACCTGCGATTTAAGGAAACGTTACCTACGTTTTATTAAATATCTCAGGAACTAGTAGTGCGATTCTGATGCAATAAACGACACGTATTCCACAATATTGCACATTGTGTCTAGCTGATGGTGCATTTATTTCTGACGAGCCGTTTTGGATTTTGTTCGAGAAAACTTACATTTATGTAAGTTTTCTCGAAATAACTCCGAAACGACTATAGCGATAACAATGATCGGTTTGGCTAAAGTATAAACAGGTAATTGTGAGAGATATCTGTATTTTACCGCTCGACTCGTTGCTGAGACAATTAACATAAAATAAAAGCATTGTATGAGAAATAATGAATTGCGTGTTCACGTGACACACATTTACCGCTATACATACATACATCGAAAATGCACAATTATGTAAGTTTACGTAATTCACGAGATATGGTATGTTAATGAAGTTGCGACAAATGGCCACAAATATACACTTTGTGCAACATATGCGGAACGTTAATTTACATGTAAGTGCCATAATCCGTGGGGGTAGTTAAATCAAATGCCGATAGCGTCCATCCGGAACTACGTACTCGTGCATACATTGTACATGTACATTGCTCGACTAATTGTCGGTATTGCATAATAGGGTATTTCGCTACAGGTGCACATGCGCATGTCACATTTTGAGTGCAGAGAGCAGGACACGCCCGCCAGAGGGCACACACAACTGGAGGATTTGGTTTGTATGCGGGCCCTGAGTGCACCACAAGTTTCAATTGGATTGCGCACTATACAATGGATTATGTATTAGACATGGATGTTGACACGTGTATACGGTGACGACAATATATACGATGATTTATTGTTTATAATGTCGGTGTATTGTGATGTTGGATTTTATTCATATTATTTATTTCATCATGTAAGTTTTATATCTGCATGACCAATACTATTTACTTGCTGATAACAGAGTTTCGTATCCTCCGATTACAGAATGACGTGACGTACATGTATAGAAGTCCGTGTGTTTTCAACGAACACAACTTTTAATTGCCCATTCCAAAGCAGAGCACTTTACCTGATAAATATAATACCAGACTACTGATTGTTCCACGTTTTGCTGCCGACGAACATTTGACTATTAAACACATTGAATCTAAAAAAATATTTAAAATTAAAGTACTTTTTCATTAATAAAAAAATAGTCACACTCCCCGAAAAATATTATTTGATGAAATTCCATCAAATATTGATTTTATTGTGAAAAAACGATTTTCCTATGGGAATTTAACATGAAGCCGATATTTCGAAAACATTTCTTTTTTTGATCCTACGAACATATTTGGAAATTGACTCCGAAACTTGGCGAGATAGCTTGAAAATGATGTAACTAAGAAAACTAAAGTTAGATTTTGAAAATAGGTAAAAAAATTCTATTTTTAGCCCCCATTTTTTTATCATAAACCCAAGACTAGTTTAGTATGTGATATTTTTGTGGAATACACATTGAAGAAATTGTACAAAACATGCGCGTGCAGTCAAACTCCGTAATTGTTTCGTGTTCATTAACATTTGAGTAGTGCCTATTTCTGATGACACATTTTAGTAAATTTACATGAAAACATACATCGGCAAACTGGCTACATAGCTAAATTAGCAAAATAAAAAAGTTAAACATTATATTACGAATTTACTGAAGCCCTGGATAGACAATTAAATAGTATTACGTACCATTTATATATTGCTATATTTAATTAAAATGTAATTGTTATTACTTAATTATTATTGAATAATAACTCAAATATAATTTATTAAACATTTTAATATATTTAACAGTTTAGAATAGCATAACAACATCACATTTACATACGAAATTCCTGAAGGATATTTAACTATTATTATTTACTATTTATATATTATGACTTAATTATTTAAACTTACGCCGGCGCTGAGAGATAACAGGAGAGATAATTTGGTTTGCCATAATAAGGAACACTGGTGAAATAAAAACAAATGTGTTGTGATATTATCATGCTATACAACATTTAAAAAGAAGTTTCTATAACAGAGGTTAGTGTAATTCATTGACATAATATAAATTAGAAACTATTGATTGAAAAACATGTTATTGCATAAAATGGGCTTCCGCATTGTGATAAGACAGTGTAATACAAATCCTACTACACTCGTGTAATAAATATGAAAATGAGGCCGCCACAGAAAACATGTTAGGTGATCATTACGTCTTCAAATTATGATGATGTACTTATTCAATATATAAAATCTAACGTTTCTGTTGATCAAATAAGTATGGTATTTATTAAACTCGTTAAAATTATATTATATGAAATTCGGCACAGCCTCGTCAGAAAATTATTTAAATAGATATCATGTTAAATTATCACTCGTGTAATATCCTCTATTTAGCTTTATAATACTGAGAAATAAATTGAAAATACGCTAGAAATACGATAAAAATAAACAATGTAACGTCATGCGATGCCGTTCGACCAAAGAAACCTCAGTTCCAATTTGTTGTAACTCGGATATTTGTATCAGGCCAATGCCTGATACAGCAATATGTTATCAATCAGTACGTATTAGGCCAATACAAAGCTCGTTACCTGATAAAGTTCGGTTTTGCATAGCCAAGTTAGATCAAGTATATTATCTAAGATCAATAATATTACTTATAAATAAAATAATACGCTCCCGAAAAGTATTACTTATTAATAATTAGGTAGTACAACATGTATAATTTAATAAATAATACTAAGATTAATAAATACTATTTAAGTTTTAATAAATAACGTTCAATAAATAATATTTATTATTAATTAATGATATCTGTTTGTTAATAAATAATATTTAAATATTAAGCAATACTATTTAAAGGCACTGTGTTTCAGCTGATGTGTCAGATATTCAATATGTGGTTGTTCGCTTCATGCACTGCAAATGACATATACCAACCAATCATACCATTTTATTTGATCAAATTCCAAAATTGTCGTAATACAGTTTATAAATAATGTAAGCAATAGGAAAACATGAGCAAAAAGATTAAAAGATAAACACAATTAAGTTATTTTTTTGAGATTTGTGAATTTGGTTATACTTAAAACGTAGAAATATGAAAAGTTTTGATTTGATTTGTATTGTTGAATCTGGTTTAAGAACTGTAGCTTTTCAATATCAGTTAATGCAAATAAGGCATTGAGATTATTTGTTTTTTTTGTTTTTTTTCCATTTTATAAATAACAAAAATGCTCATTTGTAAATTTCATAATTTGTAAATTAATTTTTGCTCGACGATTGCAGACAATTGACATTCATAAATGACACAACATGTGAAAAGCCATGCGATGTTTTACCTTAGAATATATTTTCTGTAAATGACGTCGAAATTTGACGAATATTTCATAGCAAATCCGGAATTAAATTCTATTCTATTTACGGAAAATATCGTAAATTTAGTAAATACTTTTCGTGAGATATAGCACATCTTCTTAGCATATCTATCCACAAACCTAATGCAATGTTCGCAGAAGAAAAAACACAAATTAGTGCATAGTTTGAAGTGTTTCATTCCTTTCAAAACACACATAATGAACAGAAAAAGAAACGATAAAAAAAGAACGGACAGAGTCACGGTTAAACGCATTCGCAAGCGTTATGTTAGAACTGTCGCCTAGATATATAACGGTAAATGAACACATGTTGAGCGCCCAGAACCGATTAAAGGGGAATTAAATACAAACATTAAAAATAAATATATTTTGTAAACTGGTAGATAACGACAATACAATTACATGTAGAAAACCCCAATGCAACATTATAATCCAACTAAAGTTTTGCAAGTTTTCATAATTGTACATTTTATGCAAATTTATGCAATTTCTTTTTTAAACTAAATTTTGAAAATCACAACAAAAACAGTTTTAATTAAAACAAATATAATTTTACATTTTTTTTCATTTTATTTCATGAAAAATTATTAAAAAGTTCATGTAATAAAGTGCTTAGAAAAAATCACTTATATTTAATACTGTGAAACCTCCCTAAACCGGAAACCCTGGGAGGTCCCCAACGTCTCCGGCTTAGAAAGGTTTCACTGTAAATCAGGCATTTGATCATTCTGAGCCATAGTTGTGTGCTTTGCGATCAAGAACAGACAGCATCACAAGAGATAAATGACCATGAAAGCCATCAAAATTAAGATCACATGTGTGTTCTTGGTGTCCGGTTTAGAGAGGTGCCACTGTATAAATAAAATAAATGTTTGTTAATTGATGACGTCATAGTGGAACGCGCATATTTCAGCTATTTAGAATTTTCAAACCATTGTATCTTTTTTATTTTTACATGCTGTTTTCAGAATGTATTTCATATCAGATTGTATTATTTACAAACGTAAAAAGAAAGTTGTTTAATTGACCGTTAAATATTGGATTTTATTGCACTGTTGTTTGCGCAGTCCCTTAACACAGAGTGTATTAAAATCATAATTCACTAGTGTAATACATAATAAACTCGTTGACCGATTCATAATATCTGTAGCCGATTTCATCAAAATTACAAAGTATAATTTTTTAGCAAAGTATACTTTGAGGGAGTAATCACTTATTTTTCCCGAAATGCATTATTTCATATAGAACTAACCACTGCATATAGTTGATGATTAAAATAATGCAGAATTATTATACGGACTTTATTACATTATCACAGCCAAAATGGCTGTGATAATGTAATACATTCAGTATAATAAAAATTAGTACATTTATCCTTAAATTGAAAATTTCTACCTCAAAGTATACTTTGCTAGATAAGTATACTTTGCAATGTTGATGAAATAGGCTACAGATGTTACGAACTCGGCGTTTAATAACTATCATATTAAATTACGAATCATAACAAATCCTCTATATACATATAAACAATTACGTCTATAATTATTAAAATCCGCATTTGAACTGCATCTCAGATTATACAGAACTGAGCGTGGACAATTTTCAACATAGGCGGTCTCGAATACATGACGTCATAGTGTATCATTGCGCATGCGCTGGATTAGTAGCAAATGAAACACATCTTCAGGACTGAATATGGAACATTCCCATCAGCTGATCGAATGCCGGGCATTTGATTGGAGGAGAGCATGGAGCGCGTTCGTTCAAGATGCCATAAATAGTCGGTTCCAACATGAGACCCGCACAGTGCCTGCCGCGGTGACTTGACATTGTGCGAGTTGACTAGAGGTTTTGGACTTGTCTTTGTGTGGGTGGAACTAGAGTTTTCTTGGACTTTTTTATTGTGCGAGTGGACTACACTTCTCCTGGAATATTAACCATGGGTCTGATGCTTCTACAGTTGGCGTGTGTGGTACTGGTCATGCTGCGACATGGAACTGGTAAGTTTGTCTCTGTAGACACGTGCCCATATATCGACTGGTGCATAAATACTTGTAGCTGGTTTTATTCATGGCTCCTGCTTATAGTGATTCCTGATGTTCCTTTCTCATTCTCTAAATGGGGAAGCTTCCTTGGTCAAATACTGATCTGTGTTATGCGGCGATAATTGAGACACATATGATAAACTATGAGGCTGGGAGATGGAGCTTGTGACTAAATAAACAAATATAGAATTACAGGTACATGTAACTTTGTCTCAGTCGATATCAAGTTTTATGAGGCATGGCTATGGAACACGTCTGAACTATCGACTTCGGACTTGCTTTCTATGCTGACCTCATATATCTACGAGTAGCCTGACAAAAAATCTGTGTTCGCAAACACATGTTTATAATAATGAAAATGATCTGCCTTTACGAACCCTAGTTTTGTGCTACATATATTTATTAAAACAACCATCTCTTGAATACACCACCGCCTGCACTAATCTTGTCAATAATTAAATTTATTTGTATTTAAAAATACTTGTGTATTGTGATTGAAATTAATTAGCTTGATTTGCTGAGCCTTAGCTTGATTGTTCTGATTGTCCATTTATGTATATCAATCCACGCCACACAATAAATGTCATATGAATAGAACAATTAAATGAATTAAAATATATTTTTTTAACTGGTAGATAATGACAATAACAAAGGCATGCAACATATAGAGAATAATAGGTTAGTGCCGTGAATGGGAAACAATATTTGGCGAGGCTTAGGAAACTGGATGGGCAAGGCTTTGCCGAGCCCATCTTGTTTCCGTGCCGAGCCAGATATTTGTTCTCATTCACGGCACTAACCTACTATTCTATTTATCCCGTCAACATTCTAAAACAGCATTTAAATCAATTTAATATAGATAATTTAGCCTTCAAAGGGTATATAAGTTAGAACCGAATTGCATCAAACGCTCCCTGGCGCTCAGTACATAGTTCGAATAAAGTGTGGTTGTAAACTCCCTTAATCAACAGCTTGTCAGTCAATTGATCAATAATTGCTTTAGACTATAGGAACTTTACTCATCGAAATATTTACAGAATATCCTTATACTTGGTACAACGATTTTGTTTCTATTCTTTTCATCGTTCGTGAATCATGGAAATGAAAAAAAACAAGAGGGCGGCCTTACGATTTAACCATTAACACATGTGTACTTCAGGCAGGTTCAACAGATGAATGTTCTGTTCAAACTTTATATTTTGTCTCCGATACTGTTAAATTACAGTTTTTTTTTCAACGAAATATAGTCTCAAAATTCAGCAGACCCATCCATTTTCATTCGGGGCAGGTTCTGTCCAGAATAAGAATCAACAACACAAACAACACTTTTGCTCGTTTATTTCCTTACCTGACTGGAATCAGTGGGAGCAGCCATTTTTATTTTAAATGACGTAGTAGACTTGTTGACGTACTTATACTTATGACGTCTGACGGTCAGTCGTGTCTGAATGACGCACGGAGCTAAAGAGCAAACTCAATTGGATTGGAAATTGAGGGTCGTAATGGAAATTGATTTGGCATCCAGAAAATGGCATGAACTTAATTTTAACAATTCCATTTTCCGGCGATATCGTTTTTATTTAATTTAACCCCTACACTGTAAACAGTTCCATTTCCATCAGACTATTCAGTCAACTCAAGAAATATACTGGCAAAAGTAGTCACCAACACGAATGACGCGTATGAATTGTGACGAGGTCGTATTGATAGGATATCAAAGAAGTTTCACGGCACCGTGTTTCACGGCACATACGAACTGCGTTGACGGGATAAAAAATATGCAACAATTATAATCTGATAAAAAGCTATGCAAGTTTTCATAATTGTACATTTTATGCAAATTTATGCAATTTTCTTTCAACTATTGTTTTAAAATCCTAATAAAAAAGTTATAATTATTTTTTTACATTTTTCATTTGATTTCATCATAAATTATCAAGTTCATGTAATAAAATGATGAGAGAAAAAATCACTTTGACTTAATATAAATACATATAAACAATAATTGTGTTTCTATGACCTCATAGTGGAAAACGCATATTTCAGCTAATTAAACTATTTAAACCATTGTAAGTTTTAAATATTTGTAATTTGTACATGCGGTTTTCAGCAGATGTTCACTTGACCTTTAACTAGGATTTGTAATACGAACATTGTTGTACAGTTTAGTTTTGCCCTTCCTAACTTCTTAGTCGTACGAACTTTAGTGAAATGGACCCCTGATCTTAGAGTGAGTGGCATGACCCAGCTGATATGATCATCAGATTACTGATCGCAGGCTGATCTGTGTCTGCATTGATCGCATGTACCGAGATATCTCCAGTGCCCAAATGAAACATGTCTGTAGAATTATATACTATTAAAGGAATACGTTGACGGTTTGTGGTGCTTTTACCAATTAGGAAACCAAACAAAGAATACATTATTAGCATATATTAGCCATAAACGATAACATGTAGTAGTATATAACAGTCCATGTAGATTGTCTGAGAGACGGATGGTTTCTGACAACACCCGGGCTAATATGAGACAAGCCATGTCACTTTGTACCTACTAACATCTTAGTAATTGTACATGTACACGTATGAACGTTTGCGATTTTCCACGAAACATGTATACATACAGAAACTTACAGTACTGTGTTTCTGTAAATGACGTCGAAAGATGCCGAAACATTCATAGTGAATATTTCGTCAACTTTCGACCTCATTTACGGAAAATATTATAAATGTAATATTTTGCATGAGATATCGCACGTCTTCTTAACACATGTGTTGTAATATATGTTGGAAATAGACCAGTGTTCTATAAATAGGTAACCGAACCTGGGAAATCACAAGAAGCTTCTCTTTGTTTTTCTTATCTGTAACGATAGCAAGCTCTGACAATTTCTTCGTGAGTTCCGTCAATATTTGTTTCATGAATATTCACACATCTGATTAGGTACTAAATCACATGGCTTGCCTCAAACGACGTGACCTCATACCACCAATGCACCGCCCGTAGTTCTAAGGGTCATAGCAACCGTGATTTTCCAATTCCACAAGAGTGACCTATGTAAACTATTGCAAAGAATTGTTGAAGTTTCCCAAACAAAACAATCGAAGGCCAATGAACGTTTTCTACAACGATATGCATAGCACCGAGTATCATTTGTTTATTTGTTCATGAAAACGAATAACTATAAATAGAAAAACGATGTTCTCGTTTAAATACCCGGCTTTCGAATATGTAAACGCGTGTCGTTTCTTTCAAAGCATCGTTTTGAATTCGTTTTTGTTGTTTTTAATTAGAAAATGATGATTTCGTTGATTTAAACGTATCAACTTTAAACCAACGAAGACATGGTTTTCTAATTATAACAACGAGGCAGTCACTAATTTGTGGAATCAGGAACAAATCGATACAGTAGGATACGCATGAACTAATGTAAACTAACCAATGCTATGCATCGTGATAAACACATGACACAGGCACATCCAAGAATAACCCTAATTTTCTGGATGTCACGATTATGTGGATGTTCCAGACGCCCAGGTCACTGCGTTCACCAAACCTACGTCAGGCGACAATGTGGCCAACATAGGCGCCGTCACTACTGACGTCACAGGTAGCGGTGTCGAATACACGGCCGCTCTGACGGTGCTGGAAGGCGTCACCGGTCCTGTCACCACCGTGTTGGCGACTACCACAGATAACACTAAAGACCCCATATATAACACTGCATCCACAGAGTTCGCCGTCGACTCCTCCAGCGGTGTAGTCTCTGTCGTCGCTACACATACAATCAGCTTTGCTACAAAAGCTTCATACAGCCTGGTGATCACGTAAGTTACAGCCCGGATGTGGTCCTTGTTCCATAAACGACTGCATATCGTTTGCAGACCGTCATGTAAATTTTGTATGTTTTCTACATGTACTGTATATAACATTGTATGTTACTTCTGCAAAATCTCCTTAAAGGAGGAAATGCAATTAATTGAATGAATGAATGAAAAGGCGAACTAACGATGAGCGTTTAAATAGTTGAAGACCGGCAAATTAAAAGAAAGTATCGTTTTCACCTACACAATAAATAAACTGTAATGGTTTCTATACATATCGTTGTAGCAAATGACTGTTTTCGCTTCGTTTTACAGGACATTCGTTTTCTTTTGTGTCGCTTGGAAACCTTTAACAAATATTCGCTGAATCTTGATTTTAATATTGAACCTGGTGTCTTGCATACCAGATTACAATATAGGGAGACAAATTTTGTTCATCCATTCTTTAGATATGACAAGTTTCGGCAGAATAAACATTCATTCACCATTATTGCACGTGCTTATTGGTATTTTAAAGCTTTTTACATCAGTCGTGATTTTTGTAATGTGCAATGATCATACTTTATAATATATCGATACAAATATGTTTTTATGCAACTCACTTAATTGATATAATTATGTACTGTGAACATTTCCTGCTTTATTTGCATATCAAAATAGCCTGATGAAACCGAGCGGATCTATCAGTAAATTAAAGATGACTAAATGATGATATGTTTATAGCGGGAACTCATACTTTGTAAAACTGATGGTTACACAATTATGCAGTTATTTAATTCTTATAAACAACATGTTGTGCCCAAACAATGGGACCCTATCTATGACAGATAAAAAGTTTTTACTTCTTACAAGGGTAAATTTAGAAATTATAAGCCGAAAAGTGGAAGATAATCCATGATCGGGGGTCGCATCACAAATCAAAATTCACTTCATGCATCTACACACTATAAGGAAGACACAAACAAAGCTTCAAGTCCCTACCAATGACCGTTAAAAATGTACTGATGATTCACTT
Organism: Conchocele bisecta; assembly: GCA_029237695.1. Taxonomy (NCBI): domain Eukaryota; kingdom Metazoa; phylum Mollusca; class Bivalvia; order Lucinida; family Thyasiridae; genus Conchocele; species Conchocele bisecta. The sequence goes on along the minus strand of CM055280.1, from coordinate 15,733,520 downwards.
TGTGCATTTACACACCATAAGGAAGGCAGATGCCGAGTTTGAAATGCCTACACATCTTACGGTTAAACTATTTTACTTCTTTACAAGTCATGGTAAACGTTAGACAGTCGTCGTTTGTGGAACCAGGAAAACATCCCGTCTGTATGTTCCAATACATGAAATTGCATGTAACTGGCGATGACATGAGTTACATATGCATATATGTGGCTGTGACTGGATACATGGGTCTTATGGGCTTTGCGACCAGTGCAGATCCAGATCAGCCTGTGTATCCGCACAGTCTGATCAGGAACTGGACTGTTCGCCATTCAATCGATGAACACCCGTCATGCATGAGTCTTACATGTACAAGCAATATATATCGTGTTCACGCTGCAGGAGTGTTCTATTTGATTAGGAGCTGCACCGGTCGCAACATCCATAAGCTCCATGCATGTATACCCAGTCACAGCCACATTTGTGACTTACCATACGATCATGTGATCTGGTGATTATGTTTTTATGTATTGCCGCTGACGTTGGGGGTGGGGGTGGTGGGGCGGGTGGCCTCCATGTGCTACCTTACTAGCATGTTATTGAAACTGACGTTTGGACACATTTATTTATTGTTCACTCTTATTGGCCCACTGTATCAGTATATTGTTTGTTTTATTTTGCTAATTTCACGACATTGCATCCCGTTACAGGACATAGTCACCCAGTTAAACGGTAGCATTATTTACAATGGCTGGGAACTATGTGACTGTGACTATAGACATTGGGCTTATGAGGATTGTAGACGCATGACAGGTGGTTCATTGATGGAATGGCGAATAGCGCATATCCTGATCAGACTGCACATACTGATATGGACCTACTCTCGTCGCAAAACCCATAAGCCCTATTTGTTCACAATCCCAAACACAAATGTCGGGGTGACTGAAGAAATGGGGCTTATGGGTTTTATGACCAGCGTAGCTCCTGATTAAATAGCACACTCTTGTAACGCCTGATAACGATCTATATTGCGTGTTAGAAACATGTCGGGTGGTTCATTTATGGAGTGGCGAACAGTGCAGTTCCTGATCAGACTGTGAACTTCTAAAGTTACGGTCACATATATGTAATCTATTGGCTGACTATATCGTTCTAACGAGATGTTATCTGATGGTAACTAGTGGGAACGAGAATATATGTCTGTCGTGGAAGGAGATAGCTAACTCGTGGGAACAAGATGCTACATGTATGTCGTGGGAACCAGAGAGCTAACTCGAGTGCACGAGCTATCTCGTGGATACGAGATGCTATATAGTGGGAACGAGATGCTATCTAGTGGGAACGAGATGCTACATAGTGGGAACGAGATGCTATATCGCGGGAACGAGATGCTACGTCGTGAGAACTGCGCTAATATTGCCAATATTTGTCAATTTCTTTTTTTCAAAATAATTCCAAACATATGTTGAAAACTGCTTCATATCTCAAACGTTCATTCCTCTGATGATCCTTTGTCATGTTTTGAAAAATCCATGATCATCGGCTCCCTGCTAAGCACAATGTCACGAACTAAGTGGGTTCTTTGATAGGGACGTGGTAGAGTATTCGCCTCATGCGCGTGCGACCTGGGTTCGATATCAGCTGCCGTCAACATAGTTGTCATTTTATAACACATTCCCATCCTACTACACTGTATCAACATATTTTAATTTATTGACAGGTCACAGCAACTGGTAAATACAGTTGATACATAGTGTTACCTTTAAGCTTATAAGAATACACAAGTTTAACCTCATGCCAGAGACTTGTCGAACATATTAGTCTCAGACGTTCATAAACATTACCCTAGAGCTGTTAACATCATGTCAGGGTATAGTTACATATACCTCACCGTGTATACTACGGGATAGGTCTATATATAGAGCTGTCAACTCTCTGAGACCATCCTGTATTGCACTTCTATTAATTCTGACCCCAATTTAAGTCAATCAATCAAATGCCGTACTGTTTGCTTTCATTTATTAAAGACATCTATGCTGTCCATTTCTTGTTTACCAAATTATTTTGAAAAACATTTCTGAATAAAATTTCCGTGAACTTCGGTAAATTGTAGAGGAATTAGTCGCAAACGGACGACCCTCATATGTCCGACAGAACTGATATACAATGACACTTTGGTATCCGTGCATGCATGCAAGCTGCGACTGTAAGCTTGGTTCGGGTATGAATTGCTCGACGAGCCACGCAATCCGTAGGGGTTTCCTAGCCTTGCCTGATACACTTGTCTATTTACAGCGCCAAGGAAACTGATGCGGATGCCAACGCAGCCACGGGCACGTTAACGATCACTGTCACCGTCAATGCCATCCCCGTCTTCACGTCCCCGACCGTGTGTTGGTACCTCCCTGACGACCAAGCCGCCTGTGAGTATTATTTGGTACCCCGTTGTTAAAATTGACTAACCCTTTGTAATGCTGAATTGAAATGTACCGCCTTGAAACCAGGCTGGCAAATACGTCAAAAGTATTGCAATGCTACATTAAAATGTGCCGCCTTGAACCCGATTGACCAAAGGCATACTACATGTATGACCATTGATATGTGGAATTATACATTGAGGCCTGTACGTACATGTACATGTGTATATGTTGGTACCCGGCGGACTAACAGGCGACGCAACCCTTACAGTACCTAATGTATGTTTCATGAAACATGCCTAAATGTTACGGCCAAAAAACAATGCAAAAACAGTATTTCTTTTCGATAATATTAAATTTTATAAAAATTTAAGAATGAGCCTTCTTTTTATTTCGTGAAATTTTGTCAATTATTGATTGTATTTCTCTATGGGAATTTAACATGGGGGAAAAGGGAGTGTAGTAGCTGAGGGAGCAGTCAAAAAACGAAAACTTTTGAAAATTGCTTCCAAAACCTGGCTATATAGCTTGGGAATGATGTAACTATCAAAACAAAAGTTAAATTTTGACAATCGGTGCACTATTTCTGAAATTAGAAAAATGTCTCCATGTTAAATCCCCATAGACATCTTCACTCTGTGAAGATGTCTATGGGGATTTAACATGATCCCCATAGACATCTTCACTCTGTGAAGATGTCTATGGGGATTTAACATGGGGAAATTTTCGTTTCGTCATAACATCAATATTGGACCAAATTTCACGAAATAAAGGAAGGTTCATTGTTATATTTTGCAAAAATTTAATATTATCGGAACAAATATTGTTTTTGCATTTTTTATATAGCCGACATATTTGGGCAGCTTTCGTGAAACAGACAGTAAATAAGTGTTTCCTCTGACAAGCAATATACATGTCGATCATTATCAGGCTACATGAGTGTTCAATTCGATCAGGGGCTTCACTGATAACAAGCCCCATGAGCGCCATTTCTCCAGATACAGCGACATTGACAATTGACATTATCTATGATTGTTTCAGCAACGACTGTGGCCACATACTCTGCAACAGCGGGGTTGGGTGAGACAATAACATACGCTGTCGCAGGTAAGTCCATCGTATACGCAAATCTTACAAATCTGTTACCGCCTTTGAAAATCACGAGTACCTTCACTTCAGCCGTGTCAGAATTTGTAGAATGTGTTTAATTTGCGCAATATTGCATAGTTGTACAGTAACAGTAAATCTATAAATCAGAAATTAGGCACACGTGACGTTCAGCTGACAACTTCCGCCAATCATTACGTCAAAAATGAATCGCAACAGTTCTAAGGATGTTGCTGAGGACGAAGCAATATCTCTGGAGGCTATATCCAAAGGAGATATTGCTGTCGAATATTTTCCTTTCGGGGTTTTCTACCCAAGTCAGTTGTGGCATTGTACATAGATCTACATTATTTGTTTGTATTAATTCTGAGATACATGTATATGTATACCGATTGAAGACCCTCCCCCCCCCCACAGACATACATCCCCCCATTTTACCAATGCCGAAGAAGGCACATTCACGCCCTTTTCTTTCAATCTAACAACGTAATATTAATAACTCATAGTTAAATAATTCAAATTACGTGATTTTATGGAATAAAAGTTTCATGAATTTTGAATGTGTGAATTAATTAAGGTCATACTGTTGACATTATTTCCTGAGAACACAATTGTTTACACGCTATCGACAAACTGAAGACGTTTATATCTCACCAGTCTCAGTTCACTTACAATCAGTGCGTGTACTGAATGTTCACGATGTTTATGCGGCCGTTTTGAAACATCGATCAGAAACATTGACGATGTGCACCTTGGTGTTTTTATGCCGAAAACATAATTTTTAACAAAAATATCATCTTTTTAACAAAGCCATTGTTTCTACATTTTTGAATACTATTTTATATAGGGCACATAGTTTTTGTACCCAACTCCTCTGAAACCGTTCAGTCGGTCGATCTGAAAACACACGTCTTCTACACATACTGAAGATGTGCACCTTGGTGTTTTATGCCAAAATATATTGTTTAACAAAAATATCACCTTTATAACTTAACCATTTGTTCTACATGTGTGTATGCAATTATATATAGGGTACAGAGTTTGTGGACACTACTTCTCCAAAACCTTTCAGTCAATTGATCTGAAACTATGCACACGTTAGCTTCACATATTGAAGATGTGCACTTTAGTATTTTCATGCCGAAACAATTGTGTTTAACAAATGTATCACCTTTTGAACTTAGCCATGTTTTCGGCATGTTTGAGTGCAATTCTATATATGGGAAAGAGTGTGTCTTCGCTACTCCTCTAAAACGTTCAGTCTGTCGATCTGAAACTATACACACGTCTTCTACACATATTGTACATTTGCACCTTCAAGTTGATGTTTTGATGTCGACATTTTAACTTAGCCATTTCTGCAATTCTTATTTCTACTTTACACATCTCTACCTGAAATAGTAGTATTACTTGTTTATCACAACTAAAGGAAGAAATAATGCTCATCACATTTAGATTTCTTGACTTGGTGACAGCTTCACATTTCTGCATGTCCACTGTCTGCCCATCTTTGACGGGCGTATTTTGTGACTTACGACACTCTCGTTATTGTTTGATACAACCACCCATCTAAGTATAATGTAAGAATATCGCAAGAATTTTTATGGTGCCAGTACAAAGATGCATTGCCCCCACCCCCACCATAATTCAGACGTGCCTACGCCTACATGTATGTTGAAGCTACAATTATTGTTAATTCATCGTTATTTCCCTCTATTTGTGAATCCGATAAGGACATGTGTGCACATGATACCGAGCACAGACATCTTCAATTACATATATAAATATACATTAGTTGTCATATTGAACGTTATTTTACGGACATTCATGGTCTATTTTTAAGTATGTAGAGGTTGAACAATCACGTATCTATTACTTGTTCAGTCGATTTCTTAAAACGTCATTCTTTGAAATAGGAATCATAGGTTATTTTAGGAGCACAATATCGTTGCGCGTCGGAACGAGCGGCACATATCGACAGACAAATCGAATAACCTTTTTAGTATATACACAAATCACTCAAAAAAATGTATGTGCCTCGAAAAATATACAAACTATAAATGAAGTAAACAAATTAGTTATGATTTAAAATGAACTATTTTACGAGGTGAAACGTATTTCCGGCACTGACCAATATGAACGCACGAGACGTGAATATGGAAAATTATTATATAGTATTTTCGTCTCCCATAACACGATACAACACAAGACGTCAATATGTCTCCATATTGACGTCTCGTGAATTCATATTCACCACTAACTTGTTTATTTTATTTATATGTTGTATATTTTTTGAAGCGCATATGAATTGCGAATAGTGTATGTATATAATAAAAAGGTTATTTTATGTGCATGTAGATACCTTGTATATGCCACTCGTTCCGCCGCGCAACGATATTACGCATACCGCGCGCTGCGGAACTCGTCCATATATCCACATACATATACATAAAATAACCTATACATATTTACAGCTTACGTGTCATTGTCTTTCAATGGGAAAAGCGCATTAATAATTGTACTTTGCAGGATTATACTAGTGGAGGGGCGAGAACAGGAGCGGGTTCTATCATACAATCAACTACTGTCTGTTCCAGTTTTTTTTTGCCGACGAACTTTTGGCCGTAAAACACCTTACATTGTAAATCTAACATGTATTTAAATGCAAATACTTTTTAATCAGTAACAAAAAGTCTTCACCCCAATTTGTTTTTGATGAACTTCCGTCAAATATTGATTTTATGGCGAACACACACTATTTAACATGGGACAACAAGGAGACGGAGATTTTCCTGGAACGTTGAAAAAGGAATATAAAAATGGCTCCCAAACCTGGCTAGATACAGCTTGGAAAACAAAACCTAAGGAAACAAAAGTAAATAGATTTGGAAAAGCGGTCCACAAATTCCAAAATTCTTTCTAATAATCTATGTTTAGCCCCAATATTAAATTCCCACAGGAACATTGTTTTTTCGCAATCAAATCAATATTTGCTGGAATTTCATCAAAGACATTTTTGTTATTGATGAAAAGTACTTTCATTTAAAAATGCGTAAGATTTAGTATGCTTACTAGTTGAAAGTTCGTCGGCAGCAAAACGTGGAACAAACAGTTTCCCTTTTCGGATCGAATTAACATGTGGGAATACATCGAGATATTCTCAGCGGTACTTGAATAAACTGTATGTGGCTGTGCATGAATACATGTGGTGTATGGGTTCTGCGACCAGTGTATATCGAATTCAGCCTTTCATCCGCACAGTCTGATCAGTATCTGCCATTCAATCAAAGAAACATCCGTCATGCTTCTAACGAGCAATATTGCTCATTATCATGCTACATGAGTGTGCCATTTGATCAGTAGCTACACTGGTCACAAATGGCATAAGCCCCATTTCGCCAGCCACAGTCACATATATGCACGTGTGCTATATTTTCTTTATAGGATATACAAACATCGAGGGAAACTAATCCCGTAGTTTGTATTGAATAGCAAATCGCAATTCTAAAAATGGTATACAGTGGAACCTCTCTAGACCGGACACCGATATAATATATGTGATCTGATTTTGAGAGGTTTGTTGGTAACGCATCTCATATAGTAATGCATGTTCATGACTGAAAAATATGTAGAGAGGTTTCACTGTACATACATTGTATCATGCTTCTAACAAGGTTCACTGGTTGTTACCAGGCTACACACATGTACTATTTGTTTAGGAGCTACACTGGTCACAAATCCCATAAGCCCTATTTCTCCAGTCACAGCCTAATATTTCGGCGTGTGCTTCTCTCCACTTCAAAGCTGGCAATACGAACACCGACTTCACAGCGGCAATGGCGGACGGTAAATTGGTTACGGAAAACCAGATGGCCAAGGAAACGACGGCTGCATACACGCTTACACTTACGGCCGTTGACAACTCAGCTGTGCCGGGAACCGCCACGGTATCCGTTGACGTGATAATAAGAGACGTCGGAACAACCATGGAGTCCGCGGATACGTGCGGCGGCGCTAGCGGCGTTGTCGGCAGCTTGCTCGTCGTCTTGTCGCTGCTGATGGCAAAGTTTCTGTAGGAGGTGCTGCCGTGACGTAACGCCGCCATGTTGGCGATTATACGCTACGCTTTCTTGACTAATTAACATCAACATTGCCGTGTTAGGTACGCGTATACGTACATGCTGGCGATTACTGTAGTTTGTTGTGGAAATGTAATTACACTCATTTTTTCCAGTACCGTACGGCGCGGGAATAATGATGATTACATTTCCGCAATTACTAATAAGCATTTTGTTGCATGGCGCTGTAAGCATACAAGTATACATGTACGCACTTAGACCAAGTAAGTATACAAAACATTTTCTTAGCATTAAGTCATTAAGCTAGCAATGCAAATTCATTTCGAGTTTTCTGTATTAAGAGCTAAGCTTTATTTAAGCTTGAACTAGTTTTAACCCTATTACACATAGCTCCGTGAACATGAACATGCATACACAACACTTTAGAAGCATGCCCATTTGAACGAATTCTAAAGTTTTATGAGTGCATGGATAAAACACAAAATATATAACTAAAGCGCATGACAATTACATTTTCTCGCATCTTCAGGAGTACTGAGTGTCAACTTTTGCCGTCAGCCGTTTATTTGTGTTCCATTTTCACATCCCACATATGCTTTGACGGCACTTTAGAATCATTTGCAATGCAAATGCTTCTAAAGTGCTGCCAAACCATATTGTGTTGAGAAAGAAAATACAATATAAAGCAACAGCATACGAGAATTCACGTTTCTAACATGTTAAAAATTACTAAATGCGTACGTGTGCATACTATGTGTATTGCAGTTGAATTTATAGATAGCATGTGCAGATATGTCGACAAATGTATCACGTGACATGTACACCTATATCACGTGACATCATCACGTCGCAGTCGCGTTTACTGGTCCTTCCATGATGCGTTTTGACGTTAGTCTTACGCTGAAAGTTAGGAACTGGCAATGAACTGACGTATCCTAGCAACAACAAATACACAACTAATTTCGCGGCGGAGTATTTGTTTCGTTAAACATACAATTTTATTTGTACATGAGACGGAAATCAACATTCCTTGATAGCGTTTCAATATACAATTGTCATACACGTACATGTGCCTGCCAACGAAGTCACAATTGCTCGCAATTGTTTGAACGTATCTTCGTACATGTACAGTTGCCCGAGTACGAAACTAAGTACCGAGTACGAAACTAAAATTCCTCGAAATTATTTCAATATGCCAATTCGTGTACAGTGGAACCTCTCTAATCCGGACACCACGCAAATATCTGTCATCTTATTATTATTATTAATGAGTTTCTTGGTCATTTATCCCAGGTGATAGTGTCTGTTCGCACGATTATGGACCAGAATGATCTCACAGGGTGTCCTGTTTAGAGAGGTTTCACTGTAATGAACAAGGTTGCACGAGAGGATACATGTACTCCACAAGGAATGGCCCATTAGCTGTACATTGGCGTTCTGTACGTGGTAGATTTAGGAGGGGAGGATAACTCCTCGGGAGTTATTACCCCCTTCCTGCATCGATACATACAATTAAATTCCATCAAATATACACTTGTTGATATATCAATTTGGGACTAGCTGCTGGGGTTATCCCCCTTGTCGTATTGCCGGATTTCATAGATACCGATTTTATATATTGGCGATATCTTCTATAATGACGGTGGAATTGGACAAAGAAAATCTGTGCTTAAATTCTGCATTGATGCTTTTTTTGTAAATTTACGATGTCATTTACATAATATATTGTATTTATTCGTATCCATATCGGCGAAATCCCGTGATCCGAAAAGGGAGATAATTTGTAATAGTACTGCATTGTAATACCAGCGTCGGGCCCGTTCATTATTCAAATAGATGGCACCAGGCTGAGTTTCCTGTGTATAGTATCAGCCACCATCGTTTAGGGTTGGTTACCCTTCGTGTGGCCCCATGTAATGTATATGGCAATCTAATAAAGACAACATACTCATAAAACGAGAGCGATCAATACCGATACACCATATACATGTATATGTGTTTAGTAAGTCTATATACAAATTCTTCTCAACTTATGCTGTAGTTGCAAAATAAGAATAAGCACAGTTTATGTGTTGCATGTATAGAGAGTTAAATATACATGTACTACCTCAAAACTGGTTTATTATTTTTCATATTACTGTTACAAGTGCATTGCAACTGGTACATTTAGCAGTATCTGCATAAAGACCTACTGATCATATTCATATGATTTGTTTGGGTAAGAAACTATTGTTTTATTAGTAGTTGTGTTTAGTATATGTATATATACGTGTCATGGGGGTTCAGGCATGGTGCAAGACCTTAATACATATTTTGGCCATGTGTTACATGTATTGCTCTTTGATGCTCAATCACAATACAATCAATCACAATACAACCCACTCTAGTCACGACGGGCATAACTACTTACTGGTCACAAGTTGAAGTAACGTTCCGAGGTCTATAAATACATTAAATATGCCTAAAAGCATCACTAAATGAAAAGAAAATATGGTAAAACAATATGTTTTACTCCCTACATATAGATATAGTTTGGCCACGTGTTACATTTCTTGCTCTTTTGATGCTCAATTATATACCCGTCGTGACTAGACTTGGTGGTATCGTGATTGCACAAGCATACTTATATTGTCCATGGTCTAACAAGTTATTCTTACATACTTCAACAAGTAAAACCTGCACACATGTGACATTTTCTTCGCCGAACGTTGCTGAACATGAGCATGAGCTACCATATTCCCAATAGATGTTCCATCATATTTCCTTCGTTGTCTGAGTATCAACAATTACCGTAAATAATACGTATACGTGTATTCGTGTATATTCGCAACCGAGTGCGTTAATATTGCCCAGATTAGCAACGTTTCTGAACATATATTGGCAATGCCAGCTCGCAATCCATCAACTTGATTGCCTGCGCCTGAGCTGTGATACAGCTGTGATTGGCTCAGCCTGAGCTGTGATACAGCTCAGGCTGAGCCAATCAAGCTGATTGACTTCAAGCACAATATGTAAGTTTTATTTAAATAGAAAAATGATAAATATTGACAAGATTAACGTAGGCGGTAGTGTAACATGTTTTTGAACATATAACTTTATACGCCGATTTGGGGAACATCTGCATTCATTAATTTTATGTAAGGTGAATACGTAAATCACCTAGCTGCACATTACAGGGAATAACACATGTGCCACAATCTGTGTATTATGTTATTAGGTATCAATTCACAGATGATAAAAAATTGATAACAATTAGTTTGGGAATAATGTTACAACGTGTGCTGATTTATGTTCGAATAACCATTCAAGTTGTTGTACATACTGGCTCGCATATGATAATAATAATACGAGAACATAGTAGGCATGTGACCACATACATGTATGAAGTACTTAGAACACCGTTCATCCGCCTGTACGAGGAGATAATCCGCGAATGGCGGACAATAGTGCTCTAGAGTATTTACCCCACACACTTACCTGGTATATCGGTGATGTACATGTAGGATAGCGTCTACATTTGCATGCTCTACTTATGTATGTCTGGTGAACACTATTGTTCATGAAATCTTTGAGGATGCGATAATTCTACTAGAGTTTTCAATAGTGTCGCCAAACTAATTTTGTTTTCGTTATTGTATTTTGAAGTAACTGCCGAATTCCGGTATGTAACGACAACTGGATATGAACACATGTGCGAATTCGCCGGGCATCTTGTATATATAAAGACTTGTTAGTGTTGCTTTTAATTTAGTGTTGTTTTATTTTTAATAGTCTTAAACTTTGTACGTTTATTTGATGCATTATTTATGCAATTATATGTTGTAATGAAAATATACGTGTTCTAATTATCAGTATTTGCGGCGATACGAACCGTATATACAGCGACGATTTGCTGAAGGTTCCGAAAAGAAACAAACGGAAACGAATGGAAAACGATAGTTTTGTACAACGATATGCATAGAAACGATTATCGTTTTCTTTGTTATTGTGCATGAAAACGATGTTTACGTTTTTATCACCGACTTTGAATTATTTAAACGCTTGTTTCTTTCAAAACATATTTAATTAGCATATGGTGTTTTAATTGGTTTAAAAGTTTCGCGTTTAAACGAACTAATACATCGTTTTCTAATTATAAAAACAAAAGCTTTGTCAAAACGATGTGTAAACGATAGGCAGTCGTCGTTCGTTTGTGGAATCAGGAACAAATACACGTTGTACATGGATAATATATCTTCAGATAAACTCGAACCCCTGCTGGGGACTAAGAGGTGTATCGTTTGTTTTGATTGTACATGAAAACGATATTTACGTTTATATCCCCGACTTTGAATTATTTAAATGCCAGGGGGGCCGTTTCACTAAACTTCGTACGACTAAAGTCCAAATTAAGGATCGTCTGGAAATTGCTCAATAAATGTAAATCCAATAATTGTTTACAAGAAAACTTTGTCAATGTGAAATTTACTTACGAACACTTTAGTAATACGAAATTTAATGAAGCGGCCCACAGTTTCTTTCAAAACATATTTAATTGGAATATGGTGTTTCGTTATAAAAACAAAAGCTTTGTCAAAACGATGTGTAAACGATAGGCAGTCGTCGTTCGTTTGTGGAATCAGGAACAAATACACGTTGTACATGGATAATATATCTTCAGATAAACTCGAACCCCTGCTGGGGACTAAGAGGTGTATCGTTTCTAATTATATAAACGAAAATTTTGTCAAAACGATGTGTAAACGATATGCAATCGTCGTTCGTTTGTGGAACTGAGAGATGTACGATGTAACTCGTATATTCGAGAACAGAAAGCAAGATTTTCATCGCCGTAAGAACAATGTATATGCAACAGGTATATACATATTACCGATGACACACAGTATCTAAACTGTTTATACATTGTGTAGAATGTTTAAGAACAATCATGACAATAAGACAAACAATTATTCCTGTTTCCAATTACTGTGATGAAATAAACGTTTGTATTAGCAATAACACTGTTTTTGTTGTATATATTATGCGGAGGTGACTACAGAAATGTGGCTTGTGGGCTTTTATGAGCAGTGTAGATCCAGATCTGTATGTGTATCTGAACAGTCTGATGAGGATCTGCAGGTGGTTGTGGGTTTACCTACAGTGGAACCTCTCTAAACCGGACACCATGGGAGGTCCCCAGGGTGTCCGGTTCAGAGGGGTTCCACTGTAATTAAGCACAATTCAATACTGTAATATGACAATTAAATACATTACAGTGAAACCCCTCTAAACTGAACACAATTACGTTCCCACGGGTGTCCGGTTTAGAGAGGTTCTACTGTATTTGATTAATGAAAGACATATCCTCGACCAACTTTCGAAATTGTGTACAGACATTATTAGGTACGAACTCACATGACTTGTTGCATCTGAGCCGTGATAAATGGAGCTTATGATATTTGCGGCCAGTCTATTCCCTGACCTGTGCTTAAATAAAACCAGCATATGGCATTTGTGTCCAGCATAGCACCTTCTATGTGCATTGCTGCCATTTTTCGCCAGTGTAGTCGGTGGTCCCAGATATGTGCATTGATACAACCAGCTTATGACATTTGTCACCAGCCTAGCCCCTGATATGGGCAGTGATAAAGCGAGCTTATGACACTTGTCACCAGTGTAGCCCCTGATATGTACATTGATAACGCGAGCTTATCACACGTGTCGCCAGTGTAGCCGGTGGCCCCTGATGTGTGCATTGATAAAGCCAGTATATGAAATGTGTCACCAGTGTAGCCCCTGGTATGTGCATTGGTAAAGCAAGCTTATGACATTTCTCACCAGTGTAGCCCCTGATATGGACATTCATAAAGCGAGATTATAACATTTGTTGCTGGTGTAGACCCTGAAATGTACACTGATCAAGCGAGCTTATGACATTCGTCGCCAGTGTAACCGGTGGACCCTGATATGTGCATTGATAAAGCGAGCGATTGACATTTGTCACCAGTGTAGCCCCTGATATGTACATTGATGAAGCGAGCTTATGACATTTGTCACTCTGAGTGTAGCCCCTGATATGTACATTGACGACATTGGTCACAAGTGTAGCCCCTGATATGTACATTGATGACATTTGTCACAAGTGAGCCCCTGATATGTACATTGATGACATTTGTCACTAGTGTAGTCCCTGATATGTAGTCCCTGATATGTACATTGTCACAAGTGTAGCCCCCGATATGTACATTGATAAAGCGAGTTCATGACATTTGTCACCAATGTAGCTCCTGATATGTACATTGATAAAGCGAGTTCATGACATTTGTCACCAATGTAGCCCCTGATATGTACATTGATGATGCGAGTTCATGACATTTGTCACCAGCATGTGTGACCACCAGCAACTATGCATAATATAGAGAATTGTAGGTTAGTGCCGTGAATGGGACAATATCTGGCAAGGCTTAGGAAACGGGATGGGCGAGGCTTTATCGACTATTCTATTTATCCTGTCAATACATACAAATGGCTTTCAAATGAAAGTATAACGGTAGACAAACATGTAAATCATTTATTATGGTTGTGACTGGATAAATCGGGCTTGTGGGTTTTGAGACTAGTAGTCTGATCAGGATCTGCACTGTTCGCCATTCCATCAATGAAATATCCGTCATGAGTCTAACAACCAATATAGATCGTTGGACAGTGTCCTATTTGATCAGGAGCTACACTGAGCACAAACCCCATAAGCCCAATTTCTCAAATCACAGCCACATACATGTATTATGAAAAGATGTAAATCAGCTATAAATATATTTATATCATACACACAAGGGCATCGTGATTACGGGGCTAATCCCCTCGCTGGCAGCCTTTGTTATAATAATAAAAACAAGGTGAACATAATTCCTCACTGACCTTGACCCTGATCTCTTTGTGGCCAAATATTATCGAAATCGATGAAGCGGTACATTAAAGTTGTTACTAACGTACGTATTCACGTACATGAACTAACGCTATATCCATCTTGCCAATCGGCGAGGGGATACTGAATGTAAATTAAGTGTTACACACGTGGAGGTGACATACATCGGAAGACATTTCTGTGATCGAATATATTTCTAATGATAAACATGTACACTATCGCCTGCATTAATCTTGCCACTATGTATCAATGTCTTTACTTAGAAATACTCGAACATTGCGCTTGATAGGTTGAGCCTGAGCTGTGTTAGAAATCAGAATCAGCCAAACAAATCGATTGATTGAGAGTTGAGATTTCTAATAGATGTTCAGACTCGCTGATAATTTTTGCAAGATTAACGCAGGCGGTTGTGTACAATTGTGTGTTGGAGAAACTCTTACAGACCTTTCGACGTAAATGTACACGGACGAACGGAGGCGTACTGAGCATAAAGAGCGACGCAATATGCCCCCCTTGCAATCGCATAGGTGACATGAATACACTTTGGAATATTTTCATGACATATCACACATGCATTGACCACTCCCCAAAGGTGTATATGTATCTTGCCTCACTAACTTTCGAGTTATTTATTAGTGAGGGACGGTAGTCACATACAGTCTAACCCCTGATATATGGCTTAATAAAACAAGTTTATGTCATTTGTGGCCAGTCTAGCCCATGATATGTGCTTACATAAAATTAATTAGCTTATGTCATGTGTGGCCAGCCTAGCTCCTGATATGTGAATTGATAATGCGAGCGTAAGATATTCGTCGCCAGTTTAGCCAATGATATGTGTCTGCAGAAAACGGGCTTATGCCATTTGCGGCCAGTCTAGCCTATACTATTTGGCTACATAAAACGAGTTTATGATATTAGTGGCCAATCTAGCTCCGGATATGTGGCTGCATAAAGTGAGCTTATGACATTTGTGGCCAGTCTAGCTCCTTGTGTGTGCCTACATAAAACGAGTTTATGACATGTGTGGCCAGACAAGCACCTATTTATGCTTACATAAAACGAGCTTATATCATTTGTGGCCAGTCTAGCTCCGGATATGTGGCTACATACCGTGAGTTTACGACATTTGTGGCCAATCTAGCTCCGGATATGTGGCTACATAAAGTGAGCTTATGACATTTGTCGCCAGTCTAGCTCCTCCAGATGGCTACATAAAGTGGGTTTATGACATTTGTGCCAGTCTAGCTCCTGATGTGTGCCTACATGAAACGAGATTATGGCATGTGTGGCTAGTCTATCTCCTGGTGTGTGCCTACATAAAACGAGTTAATGAGATTTTTTGCCAGTCTAGCTCCGGATATGTGGCTACATAAAGTGAGTGTATGACATTTGTGGCCAGTCAAGCTCATGTTGTGTGCCTACATAAAACAAATTTATGACACGTGTGGCCAGTCTAGCTCCGTATATGACATTTGAGGCCAGTCTATCCCCTGATTCCTGATCTGTGGCTACATACAGCTAGCTTATGACAGTTGTTACCAGTATAGCGCCTGATATGTGCTTTGATAAATATAGGATCTCAAATGAGTTTCCCTTTGATATGAGAGTTATGAAACGAGTCAAGCACAATTTATGCACCAAGCCTCGAAACGAGTCACGTATACTTTATGCACCGAGCCTATGGCGAGGTGCATACATTGTGCGTGACTCGTTTCATAACTCTACTATTAAATTTAAACCAGTTTGAGATTCTGTTTATCACATGCACATTCCATATAGCAGAACACTTGGAGATTCTCCGATACGTTTCAGTGAGATGATGTCATTGACTATTTCCGGTGAAAATCTCCACCGACAAAAATACTTTTAATACTAGCAAAAAACTAATTATAAATATGCCACATTATAGGTTCCAGTTCTTTGTCAGCACTTCATTTTACGAAACGGGAGCGCATTTTAACGTTACAAGTATAGTGTTTTTTTCTAAATCACCGAAGCTGGTAATGACGTTTAAAATATGATGACGTCAACGTCAGAACATCGTTGCTTTGTCCCGTCATTAGAGACGTAATTTGTTTTCGTTTTATTCGTTTGGCTGCAGGTGTTATTACACGTGTGTCATATCACATTTATGAAATGGGGTACAGCACGTCATAACAAGGTGTTCATGTGATAAAGTCAGCTTATGACGTTTGTTGCCAGTCTAGCCCATGCTATGTTTCTACATGACACGAGCTTATGATAGTTAGGGCCAGCGTAGCCTCTCATGTGTGCCTTCATAAAGAAGGCCAGTCTAGCTATTGTGCTTATGATATTTTTGGCTAGTCTAGCTCCTCCTTTGTAACGGAATCGACATTGCGTATGCTGTGGTTGATCGCGGGTATTACATCGCCGCCTGCGCTTATCTTGCCAATATTTCTCTTTTTTATCAAACTACTTGAATATTATGTTTATATTCAAACAGTTTAATGGGCTGAACCTGGGCTTGATTGCGAGTTGATATTGTAAATATATGTTCAGAAGCGTTGAAATCTGGGCAAAATTACCGCGGGCGGTTCTGTATCAAACGTCTGATCGATCGTACAGACGGACAACCGCGCTGTAAGTGATTTATCCCGCCCTCAGGTCCATTCACGTGATGATTACTTTAAAATACGTGTAAAGGGAGACTACTCAGTATTATGAGTGACGAATGGGTAACAATAGTTATATTAAACAAGAACTATACAAATATAAAGGTAGACAAATATGTATTCATTTATTACGGTAGTGACTGGAGAAATGGGGCTTGTGGGTTTTGCGACTAGTGTAGATCCTGATCAGACTATCTGCACTGTTCGCCATTCCGTCAATTCAATATCCGTCATGAGTCTAACAACCAATATAGATCGTTATACAGTGTCCTATTTGATCAGGAGCTACACTGAGCACAAATCCCATAAGCCCCATTTCACAGCCACATACGATGTATTATAAAACGATGTAAATCAGCAACAAAAATATAAATGTCGGACGTGGGTCGTATGCAAAACAAAGCAACATCACATTGTGGCCAAATACTATCAAAACCGATGAAACGGTACAGTAAAGATGTTACTAAAGTACGCACGCACGTCCGCACGTACGTACGTACCCACGTACATGGAATAACGCTATATCCCTCTTGCCTATCGGCGAGGGGATATTGAATGTTGATTAAGTGTTACTAATGTGGAGGTGACATACATCGGAAGACATTTCTGTGATCGAATATATTTCTTATGATAAACATACACACTATCGCCTGCGTTAATCTTGCCACTATTTATCAATGATTTTACTTAGAAATACTTCAACATTGTGCTTGATTGGCTTAGCCTGATCTGTGTTACACCTCAAGATCAGCCAATCAAGTCGCTTGATTGGGAGTTGAGATTGCCAATAGATGTTCAGAATCGCTGATAATTTCGTTAAGATTAACGCAGGCAGTTGTGTACAATTGTGGTTTCAAATTGTGTTCGAGAAACCCTTACAGACCTTTCGACATAAATGTACCCCCGACGAACGGAGGCGCACGGAGCATAACGAGCGACTCAATATGCACCCCTTGCTATCGCGTAGGGGACATGAATACCATTTGCACTATATTCATGAAATATCACACATGCATAGACCACTCCCCAAAGGTGTGTCTTGCCTCACTAACTTTCGAGTTATTTATTAGTGGGGGACGGTAGTCAAATAAAGTCTAACCTCTGATATATGGCTTAATACAACAAGTGTATGTCATTTGTTACCAGTCTATCCAATTGTATGTGCCTACATACAATTAGCTTATGACATTTGTCGCACTTCTAGCCCCTGATATTGATAGATCGAGCGTATGAAAATTGTCGCCAGTTTAGCCCCTGATATGTGCCTACATATAACGGGTTTATGGCATTTCTGGCCAGTCTAGCCCATGATATGTGGCAACATAAAACGGGTTTATGGCATTTGTGGCCAGTCTAGCTCCGGATATGTGGCTACTTAACGTGAGTTTATGAGATTTGTGGTTCATCTAGCACCGGTTATGTGGCTACTTAACATGAGTTTATGAGATTTGTGGTCTGTCTAGCTCCTAATGTGTACCTACGTGAAACGAGCTTATGCCATGTGTGGACAGTCTAGCTCCGGATATGTGGCTACATAAAACGAGTTTATGACATTCGTGGCCAGTGTAGCTCCTGATGTGTACCTACATGAAACGAGCTTATGACATGTGTGGACAGTCTAGCTCCGGATATGTAGCTACATAAAGTGAGTTTATGATATTTGTGGCCAGTCTGGCTCCGGATATGTGGCTATATAAAACGAGCTTATGACATGTGTGGGACAGTCTAGCTCTGGATATGTGGCTACATAAAGTGAGTTTATGACATTTGTGGCCAGTCTAGCTCCGGATATGTGGCTATATAAAGTGTGTTTATGACATTGTGGCCAGTCTAGCTCCTAATGTGTACCTACATGAAACGAGTTTATGACATGAGTGGACAGTCTAGCTCCTATTGTGTACCTACATGAAGTGAGTTTATGACATTTGTGGCCAGTCTAGGTCCTATTGTGTACCTACATGAATCGAGTTTATGACATTTGTGGACAGTCTAGCTTCGGATATGTGGCTACATAAAACGAGTTTATGACATGTGTGGCCAGTCTAGCTCCTGATGTGTGCATGCAGAAAACGGGCATATGGCATTTGTGGCCCGTCTAGCCATGGCTATGTTTCTACATAAAGCGAGTTTATGACATGTGTGGCCAGTCTAGCTCCGGATGGGTGCCTACATAAAACGAGATTATGACATTTGAGGCCAGTCTATCTCCTGATATGTGGCTACATACAGCGAGTTTATGACAGTTGTGAACAGTCTAGCGCCTGATATGTGCATTGATAAATAGAGGATCACAAACGAGTTTCCCTTTGATATGAGATTTATGAAACGAGCCACTCTCATATCAGATTGAAACGAGTTTGAGATTATGTTGATGACATGCACACTCCATATATAGCAGAACACTAGGAAATTATCCGATACGTTTCAGTGAGATGACGTCATTGAGGAAAATAGTTATAATACTAGCAATAAACAACTTATAAATATGCCACATTATAGGTTCCCGTTCTGTGTAAGCACCGTCGCTGCTAATGACGTTTAAACTATGATGACGTCAACGTCAAAACATCGTTGCATTTGGGACGTAACTTGTTGGGGGTACAACACGTCATAACAAGGTGTTCATGTGATAAAGTGAGCTAATGCCATTTGTTGTCAGTCTAGCCCCTGATAGGTTTCTACATACAACGAGCTTATGATAGTTGTGGCCAATGTAGCCCCTCATGTGTGCCTTGATAAAAAAGACCAACTGCTTGATTGTGAGTTGATATTATAAATATATGTTTAGAAGCGTTGACATCTGGACAAGATTACCGCGGGCTGTTGTGTATCAAACGGGTGATCGACCGCACAGACGGACAACCGCCAACCGCGCTCTAAGTGATTTATCCCACTCTCAGGTCCGTTCACGTGATGATTAGTTTCAAATACGTGTAAAGGGAGACTACTCAGTAGTGTGTGTGACGAATAGGTGACAATAGTAAAACAAGATCTATTCAAGTATAAAGGTAGCAACATATGTATTCATATATAAGCGATTGAAGGGAAACTCTTGTCTCACAAAAATTATGTAATCATGTATTATGGTTGTGGCTGCATAAATAGGGCTTGTGGGTTTTGCGACTAGTGTAGATCCTGATCAGCCTGTGCATCCGCTCAGTCTGATCAGGATCTGCACTGTTCGCCATTCCATCAATGAAATATCCGTCAAAAGTCTAACAACCAATATAGATCGATATACAGTTTCCTATTTGATCAGGAGCTACACTGAGCACAAATCGCATAAGCCTCATTTCTCCAGTCACAGCCACATACATGTATTATGAAACGATGTAAATCAGCTTCAAAAATATATATCATACAAACAAGGGCATAATTATTACGAGGCTAATCCCCTCGCTGGTAGCCTTGGTAATACTAATACAATAAAACAAGGTGAACTTAAGTCCGCAGTGACCTTGACCTTGGGCGGTCGGACGTCCATCGTATGCAAAGCAAAGCAACATCACATTGTGGCCAAATCATATCAAAATCGGTGAAGCGGTACAGTAAAGGTGTTACTAACATACGCACGCTCGTCCGCACATACATACGTACACACGTACATGGACTAACGCTATATCCCACGTGTCTATCGGTGAGGGGATATTGAAAGTAGATTAAGTGTTACAAATGTGGAGGTGACATATGGTGGAAGACATTTATGTGATCGAATATATTTCTTATGATAAACATTTACACTATCGCCTGCGTTAATCTTGCCACTATTTGTCAACGTCTTTACTTCGAAATACTTGAACATTGCGCTGGATTGACTGATCCTGTGCTGAGCTTCAGCTCAGGATCAGCCAATCAAATCGCTTGATTGCGAGTTGAGATTGCCAATAGATGTTCAGAATCGCTGATAATTTTGGCAAGATTAACACAGGCGGTTGTGTACAATTGTGGTTTCAAATTGTAGACCTTTCGACGTAAATGTACACGTAAGAACGGAGGCATAAAGAGCGACTCAATATGCCCCCTTGCTATCGCATAGTGGACATGAATACACTTTGTACTATTTTCATGAAATTTCACACATGCATAGAACACACCCCATAGGTGTATCTTGCCTCACTAACTTTCGAGTTATTTATAAGTGAGGGACGGTAGTCAAATACAGTATAGCCCTAATGTATGGCTTAATAAAAGAAGTTCATGCCATGTGTGGCCTGTCTAGCCCATTATTGACGTTGACGTCATCACATGCACACTCCATATAGCAGAAAACTTTTAGTGAGATAACGTCATTGACTATTTTCGCATGGAGATGTTAATCTCCACCGAGAAAAATAGTTTTAATACTAGCAATAAACAAATTATAAATATTCATTTTACCAAACTTCATTTTACCAAACGCGAGCGCATTTTAACAATTGTATTGTTTTTGTATGAATCACCGACGCTGCTAATGACGTTTAAAATATGATGACTTTAACGTCAAAACATCGTTGCTTTGTCGCGCCATTAGGGACGTAATTTGTTTTGGTTTCATTCGTTTGGCTGCAGGTGTTATTACACGTGTGTCATATCATATTTATGAAATGGGGTACAGCACGTCATACATGTAACAAGGTTTTCGTGTGATAAAGTGAGCTTATGACATTTGTTGTCTGTCTAGACCCTGAAATATTTCTACATAAAACGAGCTTATGATAGTTGTGGCCAGTGTAGCCCCTCATGTGTGCCTTGATAAAAAAGGCCAGTCTAGCTCTTGATATGTGCTTACCTAAAACGAGCTTATGACTTTTGTGGCCAGTCTAGCTCCTCCTTTGCGACAGAATCGACATTGCGTATGCTATTGTTGACCGCGGGTATTACACCAATACCAATATTTCACTTTATTTTTCAAACTACTTGAATATTATCTTTATATTCAAGCAGTTTGATTGGCTGAGCCTGGGCTGTGCTACGGTTGACCGCGGAACTTACACCGCCGCACGAGCTAATCTTGCCAATATGTTACTTTTGTTTATCAAACTACTTGAATATTATGTTTATATTCAAGCAGTTTGATTGGCTGAGACTGGGCAGTGCAACAGCCCAGGCTCAACCAATCAAACTGCTTGATTGCGAGTTGATATTGTAAACATTTGTTCAGAAGCGTTGACATCTGGGCAAGATTACCACGGGCGGTTCTGTATCAAACGGGTGATCGACCGCACAGACGGACAAACGCGCTCTAGTGATTTATCCCATTCTCAGGTCCGTTCACGTGATGATTAGCGTACAATACGTGCGAAGAGAGACTACTCAGTATTACATGTGATGAATGGAATAACACTAGTAAAACAAGAACTATATACAAGTATAAAGGTAGGAAAATATGTATTAATTGAATATGGTAGTGACTGGAGAACTGAGGCTTGTGGCTTTTCCGAATAGTGTAGATCCTGATCAGCCTGTGCATCCGCACAGTCTGATCAGGATCTGCACCGGTCGCCATTCCATCAATGAAATATCCAACATAAGTCTAACAACCAATATAGATCGCAAATTCAATAAGCCCCATTTCACAGCCACATACATGTATTATGAAACAGTCATGATGGAAATCAGCAACAAAAATATAAATATATATTATACAAACAAGGGCATAATTATTACGAGGCTAATCCCCTCGCTGGCAGCCTTTGTAATACAATAACAAGGTGAACATCAGTCCTCAGTGACCTTGACCTTGTGCTGTCGGACGTGGGTCGTATGTAAAACAAAGCAACATCACATTGTGGCCAAATAATATCAACATTGATGAAGCGGTACATTAAATGTGTTACTAACGTACGCACGCACGTCCGCACATACGTACGTACCCACGTACATAGACTAACGCTATGTTCCTAGTGCCTATCGGGAGGGATATTGAATGTAGATTAAGTGTTACAAATGTGCAGATGACTTACATCGGAAGACTTTTATGTGATCGAATATATTTCTTATGATAAAAATTTACACTATCGCCTGCGTTAATCTTGCCTCTATTTATCAATGTCTTTACTTCGAAATACTTCAACATTGCGCTTGAACTGAACCAGCTTCCCTCGAATTAACAATTCGTTCCCACGATATAACAATTCGTTCCCTCTAATTAACAATTCGTTCCTACAAAATGATAATTCGTTCCCTCAATTTAACAACTCGTTCCCTCGAATAACAATTCGTTCCCACGATATAAAAAATCGTTCCCTCCAATTAACGATTCGTTCCCACGATATAACATTTCTTTCCCTCGAATTAACAATTTGTTCCCTCGAATTAACAATTCGTTACCACAATATAGCAATTCGTTCCCTCCAATTAACAATTCGTTCACTCGAAATCATAACTCGTTACCTCAATTTAACAATTCGTTCCCTCGAATTAACAATTTGTTCTCACGATATAACAGTTCGTTCCCACGAATTAACAATTCGTTCCCGTGGGAACAAATTGTTATTTCGTGGGAACGAATTGTTAAATTCAGGGAACGAATTGTTAAATTCAGGGAACGAAATGTTATTTCGTGGGAACTAATTAATAAAAACAAGAAGTCTACGTGTGGTTTCTGCGCTTTTTGATTTGTGAACAATGAGCGTAAAAAGAAATGTAAATGATTAGAGGCTCCGAAAATGAATCCAAACTGCTTCATCATCTGGCACTATTACATAGTAGTGGCCAAACACTTTCTGACAAACTCTCTTTCACGTAACTTCGGCATTTTAGCTTTTGAATCATGATTTCTCTTTTTATCACCACATGCTTATTAACAAAGATACTGATTTGAAACTTGCAGATATCTGCCGTGATTAGATGGTGATATATTGGGAGACGTTATAGCCAAGTATGATGCATAGTTTCTGATATATGACACTTTCAGAGTGGGTGTAAAGAAACGTATCCACCCGATATACATGTATAACACGTTCTAGTGTCTTTTGATACTCGTATCAAGTCTATCAGGGATGGCTATCAAACGGTAGGAATTTCTCACAGCGAGCCTCGGAATTCCTATGCGTTTCCTAGACTAATAAGCCTGATATCACAAGACGGGTATTCTGTATATAAATGCATGTCTGCATATTCGTTATTCCCAGATTCGATACGGCTATCAAACGGTACTTATTTCTCAGCGAGCCTCGGAATTCCTATGCGTTTCCTAGACTGATAAGGTTGATATCACAAGACGGGTATTCTGTATATAAATGCATGTCAGCATATCACCACAATGCAACTTTCTATATATTCGTTATTCTCAGATTCGAATTCCAAGGCAACGATTTTAATGTCAACTTGAATATGAGTATTACAAAAAAACATATATACATGATGTCCACACATGTGCCATGATAAATGGGGTTTATCTGTTTTGCGACCAGTGCAGATCCAGATCAACCTGTGCATTCGCAATGACTGATCATGATCTGCACTGTTCGCCATTCAAACACCAGTCATGCCTATAACAAGCAATATAGCAATATAGACCGTTACACTCCCGCCTGCGATTCGCTTACCAAGAATTGCAATCCAGCGGTCCTTGAATTGCAATTCGTCCCCTCTGAAATTGCAATCTAATTGCGGTCCAATCGCGGTCCCGTTTTTGCGGTCATTCTTTCGCGATACCGTTTGTGCAGTCATTCTTTCGCGGTCCAGTTTGTGCGGTCATTCTTTCGCAATATCGTTTGTGCGGTGTTTCTTTCGCTATTTGCGGTAAAAACTTACCGTATCATCGTTCGTATATACGATATATCCGTACGGATATGGTATGAATATACAGTGGGTCATCGTGCGGTTAAAATATACCGATGCACCGGTTCATTTCGCACGTAAACATCCGGTTTTCATTTCGATCATCTGCCACAATTTTAAGTTTTTCAAAATGAATAAATGTTCAGTTTTACGATACAGAAACAATTTAAAACTGAGGATTGTGAAGTACGGTATCACAGTGCATATACACGTGTGTTCAATACAGTAATTCATCAGTAATTCATCATTGCACTCCGCACCAACGCCGGGGACACAAAACAATGATCACCACACACACCAGCCATCTACATTTGGCGTCCTAAAAGTTCCGGTCTATATCCCACAGTGAGAACAATGTGTATCACCACCACCACCAGTTTTTGTCTATGACTACACTACACCCACCCCCCCCCCCCCCCCGACCACCACTTCTCTCTGTAACGCAAGATGGTGTGGCCGACTAATCAAGTGCTAAACTAGTCCTAGTGCTATACTGGGCATGGTGCAATGGGCGACTAATCAAGCGCTATACTAGTGATGGCAGACTGATCAAGTGCTCTACTAGTCCTGGTGCGATGACCGACTCATAAAGTTCTAAATTAGTCTTGGTGCGATGGCCGACTGATCGAGTGCTATACTAGTCCTGGTGCGATGGCCAACTGATCAAGGGCTAAACTAGTCTCGGTGCGATGGCCGACTGATCAAGGGCTAAACTATTTCTGGTGCGATGGTCGACTGATCAAGTTATAAACTATTCCTGGTGCGAGGGCCGACTGACCAAGTTCTAAACTAGTCCTGGTGCGATGGCAGACTGATCGAGTGTTATACTAGTCCTGGTGCGATGGCCGACTGATCAAGGGCTAAACTAGTCCCGGTGCGATGGCCGACTGATCAAGTGCTAAAGTAGTCCTGGTGTGATGGCCGACTGATCAAGTTCTAAACTATTCCTGGTGTGATGGCCGACTGATTGATTGCTATGCTAGTCCTGGTGAGATGGCCAATTGATCAAGTGCTATGCTGGGCATGGTGCAATGGGCGACTGATCAAGCGCTATACTAGTTATGGTGCGATGACAGACTGATCAAGTGCTCTACTAGTCCTGGTGCGATCGCCGACTGATCAAGTGCTATACTCATCATGGTGCGATGGCCGACTGATCAAGTTCTATAGTCCTGGTGCGATGGCCGACTGATCAAGGGCTACACTAGTCCTGGTGCGATGGCCGACTGATCAAGGGCTAAACTAGTCCTGGTGCGATGGCCGACTGATCAAGGGCTAAACTAGTCCTGGAGCGATGGCCGACTGATCTAGTTCTATACTAGTCATGGTGAGATGGCCGACTGATCAAGTGCTAAACTAGTCCTGTTGGTTGGTGCGATGGCCGACTGATCAAGGGCTAATCTAGTCCTGGAGCAATGGCCGACTGATCAAGTTATAAACTAGTCCTGGTGCGATGGCCGACTGATCAAGTGCTATGCTAGTCCTGGTGAGATGGTCGACTGATCAAGTTCTAAACTGGACAAGTTCTAAACTAGTCCTGGTGCGATGGCCGACTGATCAAGTTCTAAACTAGTCCTGGTGCGATGGCCTACTGATCAAGTGCTAAACTAGTCCTGGTGCGATGGCAAACTGATCAAGTGCTAAACTAGTCCTGGTGCGATGACCGACTGATGAAATCGCATGCCATAATAAATAGATGGCCACTTTGTCAAAGTTTCTCAAATATGCTGCAGGTGGCATCCGCGTTCGACAGACGCATTTCTTGTTAGAACTGGTGGAATAGTGACACAAGTATACACTTATTTAATTGCTATAAAGAACAGTTTGTGCCTACTGAGTGGGCATGTACCTTTAACAACTTTAACCTTAAATCAAAACAAGAAATGCGTCTGTCGAACGCGGATGTCACCTGCAGCATATTTGAGAAACTGTGACAAAGTGGTTAACCGAAAAGTGTGACGGACGAACGAACTTACATTTCGGACCTTAGGGGGTACTTGTTATATAAAAGATCAACGGAAATACCCCGTAAGACACAATAGGCTTACGGGGTACGGATTAAGTTCCATTGTGTTCTAACCCTAACCCATTGTCTTAGGCCACGCCCCCTATACCATAAGTACCCTAAGTACCGGACGGACGGACGGACGGACGGACGGACGGACGGACGGACGGACGGACGGACGGACGGACGGACAGACGGACGGACGGACAGACGGACAGACCGACCGACCGACAGACCGACCGACAGACAGACAGACAGACGGACGGACAGACGGACAGACGGACGGACAGACGAACGGTCCAAACACTATATGCCACCCGTTTCTTCGAAACCCGGCGGCATAAAAATTTAACCGGACGCATGAAGTGATGTACATATGGATGTACGTACGTATGTAGGCCAATGTGACAACTATATCGCACTGTCCACATGCAGGCATGTCAAAAACTTTGAGGTAAATTTCAAAGTAATTTGACCTTGATATTGGGCACAGGGGTTGCAGGGGTTGCAGGGGTTGCAGCATAGAATGAAAATATGGATGATGATAAACACACATGTGAAGCTTCGAGTGAATTGGCGAAGCTGTTTCTGAGATGTATGTTTTCTTAAAAACTTTAACTTTAACCTACGGTAAATAAAAACCAGATGGCCATGGCCCGCATGTTGAGCCCACCGAGGCATTTGATGGTGTCGGAGTATATTTATTTGAAGTTTGAATTAACGTATGTAAAAGCTTTATCGCAAATTTGAAGGTCATTTGACCTTGATCGTGGGCATGTTGGTCGCATGCGTGGGCTATAATATGAAAATATGGATGGTAATAAAGAATTATCTGAAGTTTGAAGCAAATCTGAGTAAGTGTTGTGGAGATATAAGGTATGCAAAAACGTTAACACAAATTTCAAAGTCATTTGACCTTGACCTTGGGGCACAGGGGCCGCATGATTGGGACACAGAATGAATATATGGATGATGGCTAATAGGAATTTGATGTTTCAAGTCAATGTGACTTAGGATATGGTATTTAAAAACATACACCGATTTCAGACGGACTGACGCACTGACGTCATTGTGATCACTAAATCTCGCTTTCCACAAGCAGGCTCGGCAAAAAAAATACGGATGGACGTCAATGCGCAGACTATATCGCACTGTCCGCAGGCGGTCGCGACAACTATTGTCCAACCCCTTTTTAAAGGTGCAAGCCCACTCAGTAGGCTAATAATGCTCTTTATGGGAATTAAATAAGTGTATAATTGTCACTATTCAACTAGTTATAAACATTATGAGTGACCGCTATACAGATATAATCATTTGGTAATATTTATTTTACTGATAGTGACGCGCGGTGGTATCGGTATTTTCATGTGCAAATGGGGCATGATATTTTATAAGTATTTATACTAATTAAATGCATCAACTGAAAAAAAAATTGACAGATTATAAAGTATGATCATTGCACATCAAAAAATAAATACAGAGAATAAATAGTAATGTCCGTTAACATTTTAAGGAAACACGGTTATCGTCCCTGATATCAATGTGGAAATTTTCTTCCGATATAAAATGTATAATAATGCCAAACAATACGTGGGTAATGATAAATGATTGTTTATCTGGCCAGAAAATGTCTCCGATGATGTCCATCGCTCCAGATAAGCTGCGTATTTTCGTAAATACCCAATTCAAATTGCCAAAAACCCAATTGAAATCAGAAGTAGCTAGTATCAAAAAGCAATAACAAATTTGTGGTACCTTTATCATGCTACAGAGAACAGTAAACAGACCACATATACCACAATACCCAGACATGTTTTCATTTCGAAGCAAATTATTCAATAATTTCTGAGTGTGATTTTATTTTTCCCTATTCAAATATTGAAATACCCCATTGCTTCAGATATTACTAATTCCTTATCTGGAGCCCTGGATGTCTCTGACATAAAGAACATTTTGTGCCTACTGAGTGGTCATGTTCCTTTAACGTTAGCTCCGCACTGTCCCGTGAGACCTATGCATGTGTTAAGTTTCATAAAAATATTGCAAAGGGTGTTCGCGTTATGCTCCGGACAAATCAGTGCGCGAAAAAACAAAGGGAGATAACTAAACTAGAAAATGTGTTCATAGAACATGGATACCCCACATATCGCTTTGATAGTAAACAAGGCAAAATTTCAATGTCCAAAAGTGAGAGATAATCCATGACACGGGGTTCGAATCAACATCGAAATAAACTTTCCGCATCTACTCATAATAAGGAAGGTACATATCAAATTTCAGTGCTGTAGCTATTACAAAAGTTTTACGAGTTACAAGGCAATATTTTCAAATTATAATTAAAAAAGGGGGAGATAATCCATGACTCGTGGGTCGAATGAAAATAAACTTTGCACATCTACTCATCATAAGGAAGCTACATACCAAGTTTCAGGTGTCAATAGTTTGTTGACATTTCCTGTGTGTGTTGAACACGGCCGCCATTTTATACTGCGTAAACCTGTTTACGCTCGGTAATTTCCGCCAAACCTCTCCGACCAATCAACGATGCGGGACAACTTTCACATTTCGTCAAAGTGGGAAAATCCCGGTATCCTATTACACATTCCAACCAATCCACTGTGTGGAATATGGGACTACTTTCACATGTTGTCCGCGGATTCCAAATATGGTCTCATTGTCCGAATGTTGTCCTCGGAGTCTCTACGAGCCAATCAAAGGGCTGCATCTGCGGACAACGTCCGGACGGAAGGTTATAAATAGGAGTGAAATATGTCAGTTGTCGATTTTGTCCCGATCGACGCAACTCGAGACGCAACTCGCGTCTCAGAACTCCCAAGGCCCAAATATCCCCACCCCCCCCCCCTTAAACATTACTCACCGACGATGTTACCAATGGTCCGTTAGTCGTGATATGTGATGATTTGAACGTCAGTCTGGCATTATTGATTATTAATATTGACTGGAACCATAATAATGCCAATATCCCATTACCCCACCCACTTTTTCCCCATTGCGATACGACTCCCAATTTGAGCTTCATGACCCCCCTGCTGTGTGACGCCCCACCCTAACTTTGAGCCCCCCTCCCACCCGTGTCAGGTGATCCCAATTCCATTGTCATGCGTCCTAGCTGTTGTGTGCCCCCCCCCCCCCCATTCAGCTATGTGTCATGGATTCCGACACCAGCTCCGTGACCCCCGGCTGTGCGACTCCCCACCCCTGATGTGTGCCACCTGCTGTGTAATTCCCCACCAAGCTGTGTGACTCCCCACCCAACATTAGTCTCCACCAGCTTCCTGACCCCCCGCTGTGTGACTCCCCACCCAGCATTATTTCCCATCCCCAGCTTCGTGATCCTCGCTGTGTGACTCCCCCACCCAGCATTATTCCCACCCCCAGCTTCGTGATCCCCGCTGTGACTCCCCCACCCAGCTTATTTCCACCCCAGCTTCGTGATCCCCGCTGTGTGACTCCCCCACCCAGCATTATTTCCCACCCCCAGCTTCGTGATCCTCGCTGTGTGACTCCCCCACCAGCATTACTTCCCACCCCCCAGCTTCGTGATCCCCGCTGTGTGACTCCCCCACCAAGCATTATTTCCCACCGCAGCTTCGTGATCCCCGCTGTGTGACTCCCCCACCCAGCATTATTTCCCACCCCAGCTTCGTGATCCCCGCTGTGTGACCCCCACCCAGCATTATTTCCACCCCCAGCTTCGTGATCCCCGCTGTGTGACTCCCCCACCCAGCATTATTTCCCATCCCCAGCTTCGTGATCCTCGCTGTGTGACTCACCCACCCAGCATTATTCCCCCACCCCAGCTTCGTGATCCCCGCTGTGTGACTCCCCCACCCAGCATTATTTCCACCCAGCTTCGTGATCCCCGCTGTGTGACTCCCCCACCCAGCATTATTTCCACCCCCAGCTTCGTGATCCTCGCTGTGTGACTCCCCCACCCAGCATTACTTCCCACCCCCAGCTTCGTGATCCCCGCTGTGTGACTCCCCCACCCAGCATTATTTCCCACCGCAGCTTCGTGATCCCCGCTGTGTGACTCCCCCACCCAGCATTATTTCCACCCCCAGCTTCGTGATCCCCGCTGTGTGACTCCCCCACCCAGCATTATTTCCCATCCCCAGCTTCGTGATCCTCGCTGTGTGACTCACCCACCCAGCATTATTCCCACCCCCAGCTTCGTGATCCCCGCTGTGTGACTCCCCACCCAGCATTATTTCCACCCCAGCTTCGTGATCCCCGCTGTGTGACTCTCCCCACCCAGCATTATTTCCCACCCCAGCTTCGTGATCCCCGCTGTGTGACTCCCCCACCCAGCATTACTTCCCACCCCCAGCTTCGTGATCCCCGCTGTGTGACTCCCCCACCCAGCATTATTTCCACCCCAGCTTCGTGATCCCCGCTGTGTGACTCCCCCACCCAGCATTATTTCCCACCCCAGCTTCGTGATCCCCGCTGTGTGACTCCCCCACCCAGCATTATTTCCACCCCCAGCTTCGTGATCCCCGCTGTGTGACTCCCCCACCCAGCATTATTTCCCACCCCCAGCTTCGTGATCCCCGCTGTGTGACTCCCCCACCCAGCATTATTTCCCACCCCCAGCTTCGTGATCCCCGCGGTGTGACTCCCCCACTTAGCATTATTTCCCAACCCCAGCTTCGTGATTCCCCACAATGACTTGGGTTTGCGTTAGTGTGATTTTCCGCCAGATTTTAGCATAAATCTCGTCCGTGTTTACATGTGCTAATTAATATCCTTTCTTGAGTCTGCTTACTCCCACAGTCGCCTGTTGTGCTTTTGTATCTTGCCATGTGTACATCTTATATTAGTCATTATCTGTCCATAATCAGATCACCCTCATCGTTGTTATCATAGTTTGTCACCACTCTTTAATTGTACACGTTGAGTAATACTGCATGTTAGAACTATTATCAAAATATCAGATGTTACTAAAATCTCGTCACTGTCGTCTTTTCATTGCCAAGTAGATATAGTCGTTAAATTTCCCTAACCCGATTTACGAGGGCCCGCTACCATTCCCCTGCGGGAACAGGAAATATCTGGTTTATACCGTATTGCTGAAGACGGATACGACATAGGGACGTTACAATATGTCCTATTCGTTGCAAAAATATGAATATTCTATTTATTATATACCGCTCCATGGAAATTAGCAGTTTTTTAGACTGTATACGGTAATGAATGTGTATTTGCAGTCTATTTGTAGTCCGGCACAGCAGATGCGCGTTATGAATATAGATAGCGAAAGTAGTCGTATTTTCACCGGAAGTTGTTTATTTCATCGATGAGAACATATGACTTGTATTTACATCGTATAACTATGTATTTATAAATGTACGTGCGTCCTGGTTAAAGTATTTAGTTAAAGCTTTTGGTTAATTTTTTTTTTCGGTATACTTTCAAAGTTCTTGCGAACAG
The DNA here is from genome assembly GCA_029237695.1 of Conchocele bisecta. NCBI lineage: Eukaryota > Metazoa > Mollusca > Bivalvia > Lucinida > Thyasiridae > Conchocele > Conchocele bisecta. The sequence goes on along the minus strand of CM055280.1, from coordinate 15,701,178 downwards.
CGCGACAAAAATGTTACCCTCCTCAATTTATTTTATTTGACTAAATTACGTAAAATAGTTATTTTATTGTGAGAAAATCATAGAATTTAGTTAACTAAAGTAATATGAACATTATCAACATATTACGGCTAAGAATAATGGATATATTGTTCTAATAATAAAATATATTACCCTCTACATTTCTTTATGTGATGAAAATCTGTCAAATTAGAATTTAGTTAAATAAAGAAATCGGAACATTATCAACGAAATACGGCGATGGATAATGGATATACATGTACATGTAATAATAAAAATAATGCCCTTCATACCTGTTGAGTTGGCAGATACCACCAAACATTGATATAATTGCAAAAGAAAAAATACACCCGTCCATCAAATGTGGCTGTGACTGGGGAAATGGGGCTTACGGATTTGGCGACCAGTGTAGATCCAGATCAGACTGTGCGGATGAACAGGCTGATCTGAATCTACAATGTTTGCCTTTCCGTCAATCACACACCCGACATGCTTGTAACAAGCAGCATATATCGTTATCAGACTACAGTACGTTACTTTATTGTAAATGAGACTGGTCGCATGACCCATTTCTCTAGTCACAGCCAAACATAAAACAAATCAGAACTGTATCAACGAAATACGGTAATACATAAAGGATATACTGCAACATCCCGGTTCAATTCATGACTCACCGCAAGCGGGAATCATTGTCTTCATCATGAAATTTGGTATGTAAGTTCCCACGACCTTAATAAATCTGAGATACTGTAGCACACCCTCGACAAGCATCCACATGAAGGCGACGAGCATGACGTAGTGAAGGAGCACCGCGACGACGACGCTACATCCCCAGTAACTCTCCGTCGGCTCAGAGCCCGCGAGGAAGCGAGGAAGACGATGGAAGAACAAAGCATCGCTTTAGATTTACTAACACCTGTTGCCCACGTCCGTTCCGTAAATGTCTGGAACGTGCAGATTTGATTGATCGATTAATCATGTTAATATAATACATTATTTATAGGTCGATTTTCGAACCCACGATATATTAACTAATCGTTTTAACTCATTGATTAATGTATTGATTAATGTATTAAATAGTTAATTTAATTGCTTGCTTACTTGATTGATTGATGGATGGATTAGTCCATTGGTTTATTTGTTGACGTATTGCTTGATTGGTTGATATATTTATTGACAGATTGATTGGTTGGTTCGTTGGTTTGTTGTGGTGGGTTTGTTTGTAGGTTGGTTTGTTGGTTTGTTGGTTTATTTGTTGGTTGATTGGTTGGTTGGCGGGTTGGTTTGTGGTTGGTTGGTTGGTTGGTTGGTTTATTTATTTGTTGGTTGGTTGGTTGGCTGGTTTGGTTGGTTGGTTGGTTGGTTGGTTGATTGGTTGGTTGGTTGGTTGGTTGGTTGGTTGGTTGGTTGGTTGGTTGGTTGGTTGGTTGGTTGGTTGGTTGGTTGGTTGGTTGGTTGGTTGGTTGGTTGGTTGGTTGGTTGGTTGGTTGGTTGGTTGGTTGGTTGGTTTGGTTGGTTGGTTGGTTGGTTGGTTGGTTGGCTGGCTGGTTGGCTGGTTTGGTTTGGTTGGTTGGTTGGTTGGTTGGTTGGTTGGTTGGTTGGTTGGTTGGTTGGTTGGTTGGTTGGTTGGTTGGTTGGTTGGTTGGTTGGTTGGTTGGTTGGTTGGGTTGGTTGGTTGGTTGGTTGGTTGTTGGTTGGTTGGTTGGTTGGTTGGTTGGTTGGTTGGTTGGTTGGTTGGTTGGTTGGTTGGTTGGTTGGTTGGTTGGTTGGTTGGTTGGTATTTACACTGCCGCCTACGTTATTGATCAATGTCTTTACTTATAAGTAATTGAACACTGCTCTTGAACTCAATCAGCTTGATTGGCTAAGCTTGGGCAGTGCTACAGCTCAGGAGCAGTCAACCAAATTGTTTGATTACGCGTTCAGATAGCCTCCTATAGATGTTCAGGATCGCTGATAATTTGGGCAAGATTAACACAGGCGGTTGTGTGCAATATTGGACACTTCAGGTGAAAAAAGGCTTTATGAATGTCACTTGTATAATGACTTGCAAGAGTGGTTTCAAATTGTGTTGGATAAACTCTTAAATACCTTTCGCCGTAAATGTACACGGACGGAAGGAGGCGTACGGAGCACAAAGAGCAACGCAATATGCCCCTCATGCTATCGCATAGGGGACATGCATCGGTCGGTCGGTCGGTCGGTCGGTCGGTCGGTGGCAATATTAAAAGATTTGTATCGCAAATATGTAACAAAATCTACATATGAATCACAAGAAAACATCGGATTAGAAAATAATGTTTATACTACTGAACAGTAAATATCGCTACAAACGCTAGAATTTCTCTACTCGATGGCTACGAATTTATTCTATTTACATGATTGACATATTTAGTGAAACAGACAGTAGTTTAATACATGCATATAATAGGTAACCTGTCCTGTATTGACCAAATGCGTACTGACTGATGACGTTATTTATCCCGTCAACACAGTGCGTATGTGCCGTGAAACACGGTGCCGTCAAACATTTTTGATATCCTGTCAATACGACCTAATCACTGCGCATGAATATGTGCGGTGGTTGGGGTTATTTTTTTGCATTTTAAAGCCAGTTGTATGTTTTGACGTGATAAATAAAATAGTAGGTTAGTGCCGTGAATGGGAAAACATATCTGGCGTGGCACGGAAACGGGATGTGCTCGGCAGAGCCTCGCCCATCCCGTTTCCTAAGCCTTGCCATATATTTTGTATTGACCAAATACGTACTGACTGATAATGTTATATTCAGTCTTTTTCATTTTTTCCGTTCTCAACGCTATTTCTCTTCGCCTATAATTAGATGATACGATAGCTAACTCTATTACATACAATTTGACGTGAAGAAACATAGTATACCACTGGCACTGGGGGGTACTGTCATGTCACGTTATCTCGTTGTAGACGGTACCTCATTATTATCGCGATAATTATGCATTAAGTCTACGCACCTATCACCTCTGGTTACATGGATTTTATATATATACGTTGACATAAAAGACACTTAACATTGACAGTAAATTAAACGGTGGGAAAACACAAAAAAAGGACAAACACGTACCTTGCACGTTAATGCTACATTTATTATGTTCAGCTGCATGCGCAATTATGCATAATTATGAATACAAAGCGCGGAGGAATAAATTGGCTGTGTGGTATATGCCTCGTTTGTGTTTCAAATTTTCATTGTTTGATTCCATTCAGCCGATAGGTGCAAATGAACAGGCGATGAACAAGCAGTTGCAAGTATAATGTGAATAATACTAAACTTGTATTGAAATGTGAATGATCGAATGTTGCACCCGTTCAACGTGCTTACACCGCCACATTGTGCAAGTCTTGGATATACAAAAGGTTCGTTTACTTGATTGTGTTTAACCTTGATTAATTTCAGTGTGACTTTGAGCCGACAGCTATTCAAGTTCACGAGTGAACGTAGACATTGTGAAGAACAGTAAAACCTCTCTAAAGCGGATGCGCAGGCAGTCTGTCTAACCTTACTTTTATGGGTTTTATAGGTGCATATTTATTATGAAAATGGCATAGTCATGTGTCTGCTTTACAGTAGAACATCTCTAAACTGGACAACCTGGGGACCTCACAGGGTGTCCGGTTTAGAGAGGTTCCACTGTACGCGGAGTGTCTCCTCGTACATTCGGACGAACATTGCTCGAAGAAATGAATCCCACCCACTTTAGTTAATATAATGTGACAGCAGTATTGGTAAAATAAATAATGTTTGTCTTGGATAAATAAATACAGTGGAACCTCTCTAAACAGGACAACATGTGAGGGTGTCCGGTTTAGATATGTTCCATTGTAAATCAGACATATGACTATGCCAAGGTAAGCGGATGTGCTTTGCGAAAAAGGCATTTTCATAATAAATATGTACCAAAGAAACTCATAAAAATTAAGGATACACATGTCCCCAGGGTGTCCGGTTTAGAGATATTCCAGTGTACATCAGGTGTATGACCATACTGGCACATAGGCGTGCTTTGCGATCATGCACATACATTAAAATTTGAGATAAATGGCGGTGAAACCCATCAGAAATAGGATCACACATGTTGTCTTGGTGTTCGGTTTAGAGAGATTCCACTGCAATTGATTATGCCATCTAAGGCTATACTTATAAACAGTACGTGCATATAAGCCAGAGACCATTACTAATATTTTCGAAGGTGAATATTTACAAAGGTGAACATGGCTGTACATATACTAGTCATCAGACGAAATGGGAAAGGGCAGCAATCACAAAACGGGAATGGTAAATAGATACCATTGAATATAATACTCGTAGCTGTCTTGTTTGGTGACTCATTTCGTCTTGCAGTCGTTCATTGGTTGATTAAGGCGGGCACAGAAACTCTTCCTGATAGAATTGTATGAACATAATAATTATTTATGGCACCAATTGTCGTCAGCAAATATTGAACTGTTCGCCTATTTGGTTTCAGTTTAATGTTATTGAACGAGTGCAAAGTGCACATACATGTTTTGAAATGCACATGACTGAATTAAAATGGAGTCCTCTAAATCAGTAGCCGATTTCACGATTTCACTCATCAAGTTAAGTATACTTTGATGGAGTAATCAGTTATTTTTCCCGAAATGCATTATTTTATATAGAACTAGCAACTGCATATATTTGATGATTAACAGTGGGCATAATTATTATACTGACTTTCTTACATTATCACAGTCAAACTGGCTGTGATAATGTAATTAATTCAGTATATTAATAAATAATATGTATTAATAAATTTATCCTTAAGTTGAGAATGTCCCCCTCAAAGTGTACTTAGCGAGATAAGTATGCTTTGCAATGTTGGTGAAATAGGCTACAGACTAAAGAATGAGACAATAAACATTCCAAATATTCATACGTCACCCCTTTTAAGAAAAGTGCAATCTTCCAAACAATGTAATAACATGTTATATACAATTTTCCTTAGTAAAATTATTAATGTTGTTTTCAAAGCTCAGACTAAATGGAATGCAGAGTTTTCAGAAACAACTATATATTGGAAAATTGTAAATACACAGTATTTTAGAAGCACTATATGTTAAACCTTAGGAATTTCCAGTACAAATGCCTGATGAAAATTATTGCCACGAACGATTATTTATATAAATGCGGAATTGTAAATTCTAATTTATACGATTTATGCAGTATGGCACCAGAAACAAACAAGCACTTATTTTGGGAGTGCCAAAAAAGTCAGCAATTTTGGTCTCTGCTAGGCACGTTTTTACATGATAACGGTATAAATTTTACATTGGATTGGCAATCAATAAGCTTAGGGCAGTATGAAACAGAAACTATATTCTAGAACGTTTGTATTATACTAGGAAAGTACTTTATTTATGGATGTAAATTAAAAATACTGAACCGACTTTCCCAGCTTTTAAGAACTATTTTAAAAAAATAAAGAGCTCGAACATCAAATAGCAGTAAATAGAAACTAAGCTGAAATACACAATAGAAAATGGATTGGTTTACCGTTCTTCTAGCATTCTTTCCCTTAAAATATTTAATCCATCACAAAAATAATGCAAACATATTATCATGCCGCTCAAACTTATCGTACTTATATAATTAAATTATTTTATTTTGTTGTGGGTGTATTATTTTATTTATTTATTTATTTACTCTATTTATTTTTTCTCTCTATTTTTAATGGATAACTTTTTGTTCTTTTCCTTATAAATGTTTTTCAAACATATACAAACAGGTACATGTAATAACATGTGTAATATATATTTACTTAGTAATGTATAAATATGGGATGGAATGTAATTATGCACATGCATATTACTAGTAATATGTCTAATAAGAACACAAATGAAATAGTCTACAGACACATTGCATTACATTAGAGTTGTGACAAAGTCGTATTTGCAAATTTGCGTTTCAAGGCAGCTCGAATTAATGTCCCCTTTTTACGTATGATCGTCAATATAACATACAAATGGTGCACTATCGCATAATGTATGAGCATATATATACAGGTGACACGAGTAAAATAAAATTAAATTACCTGCTTACTATCGAGCGACTGTTCATCCATTAATCATTGGTGGGGAAGTGACCTAAGACATTTGCTGTTACAAACCATAGTATGTGAGTTTCTGATCATAGTATTATCTCACATTGTTGCCGTGTCTCTCAACCACAATATAGCGAGGTATGAACATCAACACCCTGCATATTATTACAATAGTATAGTGCGTGAAATGCCTGTAAAGCGGAAAACGTCCAATTACCTGTGCATATGATCAGTTCATTGGCACAATGGTTTTACCGGCGGCTATACAACACCGGGTGTATTAAAGTGGCTGTATCTCATATATTGCATTGTAACTCCAGAGAAGCATTTCACAAAAACAGTTGAGATATGTGTCTTTGACTGGAGAAATGAGGCTTATGAAATTTGAGATCAGTGTAGCTCCTGATCACACCCATGTACATGTACATGTATCCTGATATCGATCTATAATGTTTGTTCTAAGTCTGGCGGGTGGTTCATTTATGTAATGGCGAACCGTACATATCCTGATCAGACTGTGCGGATGCATAGGCTGATCTGAATCTACACTGGACACAAACACACACAAGATAAGTCCCATGATTCCAGTCACAGCCACATATAGCAATGGGTAGTGTATGAGTAACATTTTCGGTTAGATGATGGGCATATATTATATAATAAATGTTTCGGTATATGACGACTACGTACGACATGTATGTGCCTGTGACTAGCATATGCGGCTGATGGCACTTCTGGCCGTTAATCAGCTAGCGAAATCCTGCAGCCTGGTAATGATCTCTACTATTTGTTAAACGTATGACAAGTTGCTTCGCTGAATGACTGCCTGAATGTCGAACAGTGCAGACACTTTTCAGATTGCGCGGTAGCGCAGGCTGGTTTGGGACTACATTGGACACAATGGCCATAGGTTCCATTTCTGCAGTCACAGCCGCATATAATAGTATTAATAATAATAATAATAATCAGTTTTACGCCTTCAGATAATAATAATAATAATAATAATAATAATAATAATAATAATCCTTTATTTAACTCCTGCAGGTCATAACATTATAATAATAATAATAATAATAATATATAGGGAGTCAAAATGATACAACCAACGTTTTTTAACGTTATTAAGCTGTATTGTAGCTCCCAGCACCAACCAAATGTTGGTGGTGGTATTGAATGATAAAAAGTGGGATTGTAGTCCCAATTAGATTGTAGATTGCCTTTTGAAAAAAGTATAAATGGAGTGTGTTACAATTAGGTGTACAATTTAGAGAGGTTCCACTGTAGGTGTCTTGATTCGAGATGTTCCACCTTACATGTATAGTAACTGTCCAATTTTGATAGGATCCACTGTACAAACATATTCGGTGTCCAATTTAGAGATGTTCCACCTTAAGTGTATATTAAGTGTCCAATTTAGAGATGTTCCACCTTAAGTGTATATTAAGTGTCCAATTTAGAGATGTTTCACTGATTAAACATATTCGGTGTACGCATCACAAACACCAAGCAGATGACAATGTTTCAATTACACGTGTTATGAACATGTGTGTATAGCCGAGTGTATTTATCCTTATCGATGGTATGTAAACTGGCTATCAATTTACAAAGACGGTACACACACGGTTATTTAAAGCCGAGTGTATTTCTCCTTATCGATGGTATGTAAAGGGGCTATTAATTTACACAGACGGTACACACACGGTTATTTATAGCCGAGTGTATTTCTCCTTATCGATGGTATGTAAACTGGCTATCAATTTACACAGACGGTGTGTACACAGATTATTTATAAACACTTAGTGAGGTTATATAGTTCACGAATTTCCGGGATGGTTCGTTATTTTATTTTTAATAATTTAAAGCTGAACACCCCCTATTATGTAGAAAACATAATAATTAATTAATTAATATAATAATTTATTAATTAATATAATAACAAAAAACAACAACTATTTCCACCAACAATGTTATGTTTATATACGAGAAATAAACACATATATACATTGCTGGGACGCCAGCGGTAGTCTCAGCGCTGAGACCGGTTTCGCCACATGTATTTCACGCTGGCTGCTCTACGCATTCTAGCGGATGGAGGTAATGAGGAGGAGGTGTCCGCGGTAACAGTCCAATGATGGGGTGGAAGAGATGTGAGCGTGACACACCTCACTAAGCCTAAAACAGAGAAGAGACGAGATTTAAAGCGAAGGCTTAGTGAGGTGGGCCCAGAAGGGTTTTGCTGGCGCGAGTTCGAGCCTCGGCAGGACCTAACCGCGTTATTAATGTTCAATATGTATTCATAATTATTAAACCACCAATATTATTTGATTATTTAAATTATTTACTGCACCAATATAATTAATTTTAATAATTTTCTTAAAATTAATGATTTAATAAAATATCACAATTCCCTGCAGGTTGTGTTGTAACTTTTCCTCCCACTTTATCACCCAGTGTTAACCTAAATTTATCCCAATCAGTATTCTCAATCTTGGGAAGGGTGGCACGTGTTTCGTTCTAATAGTATTTTTTAAATCCTCATATCGAGACATCTCCTCCACCACCAACTCAAATTCAGCGTCGGATGTATTGTTATCGGCCAACGCTTTGGACACGATAACGTCGATGCTATTTTTCTTAGACCTCGCGAGAACCGATATTCTGTCGTGCTTTCTACTTTTATTTTCGAATTTCCTTCTCACCACTCTGAACGCCATACATAACAACCCCGACCCAGTGGCTACACCACTCAAACCAGCGGCAATAGGAATTGCCACGATTGTACATAACAATGCAGCGGTTCCGGCCCCACCCATTATATAAATTGCTGCCAGCACGGTGCTCACCCGCTCCACTATATTTGCAGCTCGTCTATATTTTTTAGCATTTACCCTCCCTCCGAGTTTCCCCCTATTGTTTTAGAATATCCTGCATCGCGACGATATTGTCTAACCTAAAATCTGAACTTCTTTCGCCAAAACCAATATCATCCAATCCGCGATTGGGGTCCAACATTGTTGGTATTGGAAGCGCGCTCGGAAGCGGTGATTCGTTAATATTATCCAATATATTGGTATTTTACAAATTTATTTCAATCAACAATGTCACAACAGTGGAAGAACTCGCTGGGCTAGCGATTTTCGTAACAAAGTTAATACCACTACCTTCGGAAAGTCTAATTGGATCATCACCGGCGAACAAAACCACCCCTGACCTCCGTCCAACGAGCTTAGAGGCTCCACCCCCCCCCCCCAGTTCTTCCCCATCCACTACGAGATTTGTGATGACCGCGCCCACAGGTTTACCATTAGCATTAACCGAACATACCGCCATTCGTAGAAGTGTACCTGGAGATGTCATGACGTATCCCCCATATATATTGCTCGCTTTGGCACCGAATGAATATTCATAGGCCCCCTCATTTAATGGCCCCCTCTTCTCAGCCCAAACTGTGATGATGGGGTTTCTATTGCTCTAAACTGCTCTACAGATGTGTCCAACAATGCGGCAAGCTCCTCGATAGCGGTATGGGCATCAACACGAACCTTTTCAGAGGTATCCTCAAGGGCTTTGTGAGCGCTTTTACGAACTCGATTTAGTTTATCGGAAACTTCTATAAACACTGTATGGGCCTCTTCCCGAAATTCTGTTATTTTTCCACCTAATTCAGTAAGTGCTGTCTGGTCCTCAGAGCGCAACATTCCACAGGCTTCCGTAAGGTCCGCCTGTATATCTGATCGGACTTTCTCAATACCCGTCCGGACTTCCTCAATCCCCGTCCGGGCCTCTTGGTGAACTTGTGCTATATATGTTAGGACGTTCGTTCTCAGTTGTGTTATACTTCTACGAATGTGCTTTGCAGCTGAAGTCACAGTGTCATCAACCAGTGCTACGGTTTTCCCGGTAGTTAAAAAGTCGCTCTCTGTTGGGGTGAATCCCCCATCTGCCGGTTCCAAATTCTTTGAATTTATATCTGTCACCCAATCCCGTTCAAGGGAAGAACTACCTGGTCCGTATATACTCATAATAATTTTCTTAAAATTAAATTATAATATTGGGGGCACTTATACTCAATTGGAAATTTCTAGGACGACCGAAATCGGGTAATAGTTCTTCAACTCTCTCGCTTGATCATCAAGAATAGAGACCGTAAATTCGTGGATATGTCCCGATTCCAAAACTTTCATCTCGGGGCGTGGGAAGTCTAAGGTCACAGTCTCCCCAAAGAAACAATCACTGGCTTGCACGGTTTTCAGTGATGTGCTGGGAGATCCGTCTAACATGTTGTACGATGTGTTCACCCGATCCAGGTATACCCTGAGATTTTTCGCGAAGGCGAAGTCCACCGGGTTATCACCGACGTACTCACTCGAGACAAACACGCTTTTATTTGCGGAGTATGTCTCTCTAAAACCGAATTTAATACCCAACATCGGGGATATCCTTATCTGGTGGTCTGGGCTGATGGTCATTGTTGCATGTCCGGTAGCCTTCGATACTGTGAGGTTGACTATACCGTCAAGCTCTGTGGAAACAAAGTTTATGAGCTGTCTTATTCCCCACAGTCCGTGAGGCAGCTTTACGCCTACTTGTTGTCCATCCTTCACATAGTAAAACCCTTCGCTCGTCCCCATATTCTGCCACCCAACCGTGAAGGTGATTGATCTGAGGCCTACCCGGCGTTTTCCGCAGCAGTTGTCGATTGACTTCTGAAGTTCACAACTCTCTTTTTGAACGTTAGTGATAGTAGCAAACATTGTAATATACTTTCAAAAGATATTGGGTTCAATTCTGTTTATGTTGGAAATTTATTAGATATCCAGGATATTTGAGATATATATTATTCACTGTAACTGATGGTGACACGCTACGGTGTAATGGGGCCTCGCATTAGGTCAGCAAGACATATGCGTCACAATGAATGGGGACAAGTTCGAAGCCCGTTTTCTAGATTTGACCTACGAGTACACAAACCCCGTAATAACTGGCAATATCGATGTGAACAACGCAGCTGTGGTGGCGTGGAAGACAACACCGATAGATTGGTGAGAAAACCAATTAAACTTTGCAGTGTGGTGCGCGAGCTCTGTGTGTGGGTTTTCATCCGAATTACTCGGTGAGGACGATCCAATGTTGAAATCGTTGTTTCAATTTCATTTTTACTATCAGACACGGCGCGTTCTAGCGGAAATGAAAACACCTCTTCCTCAAGACTCCGCTTTTAACTGGCAATCCAACACCTACGACTCTAGGGTCTTCACTAAATTGTGCAACGAGTTTGGGGTTTCACCGACAACAGATTTCAGACAGAAGGTGGACAAGACTAACGGTGGTCTAGGTAGGTTCACAATGTGTTGGACACCCGACGGAAAATATATGTTAGATAATGGAGGGCGGATGGAACCTTTCTTCAGTGATAAAGACGCATTCACACACCACGTAGACATATCTAGAGCGTGGACAACATTTGTGGAAGAACAACAACAATCTTTCACATGCTGGGATTTCCCGCCTCAACGACACCATTCGCACATACATCTGTGCCATCCTCGGCGCACAGGTGCAAGTGCGCAGTTCTATAATAGGATACGGGACGGCGTTTGACGCGCAAAAACAGTTCTTGGCAAATGTCGAGGACACCATCTCATCTCCGGTGGACCTCCCGGATGCGATTAAACGGTATCAAGATGTTTTGCAGAATGACAGCAACCCAGTAAACTATAAATTTGCAACAGGTCTTTATCTGGCGCCGACCAATATGATACTACGAGACGACCCGGTTTACGGTTACAATAATAAGATCGTAATCGCCACCGCCGATCAAGACTGTCGGGAGCGGAGTTGAGGTTGGAAATTCAAATAAATTTGAAAACGATTTCATAAAACCCCCAATTCACGAATTGGATACACCCACCCCAGTACAAAGTGCACCAACAAGTTCCCCCAATTCACAAATTGGAACGGGAGCGGGAACTAGTGTTTCGTCAAGTTCCACCTCCGCTCCAGCTCAGGAACGGCATGTTCCAAAAGGACTTGATGCACCATCAAGTTCCCCCAATTCTTCCAATCGCGACGGGATTGGATCTTTCTTCTAGCGCGATATGTTCATCCATCGTCGAGAGCTTGGAGAGGTAAAGGACCAGTTCGCCCGGACTGTTTGCAGAGGTAGCGGTGTGTCATCGTTCGACCCTTGGTCGAGGTTGAGTATTCCATCTATTTTGTTTTTAGTTGATCTCCATTGTGCGAATAGCGTCGGTGGCTACACGATGGAGCTCGCTGAGCTCGTTCGTTTCTATCGCGGCGGCCGTCTTTGCCATCATTTCGTCGGTAGACTATAGGGTATTTACAGCGCGGGCCGGCATAATTGTTTTACCACGCTTCCAATCCGTGAATCCGAGTTCGTCGTTTACGATTTGGCCACCGCTCCGGGTTCCGGCAATGGTGCTCAGCGCTAGGGGTTTTCGGTATTCATGTTGATGATCGGGATATTTTATGCTTTTAGTCGCAACCTACCACGCATATCCAATTCGAACTTGGAGTAGTCGCGACCGACAGATGGGACCACAGCTCCCTCGAGTAATTCCCGACTTTGACTAATGGTGCTGGTAGCGCCACCTATTTCCCCCAATTCACGAATTGGAATTGGAGTCTCTATGAAGGGTGTTTCGTCGTCGAAGGTCGTGAGGGAATCCTCGAAGTCATCATTGATGTCATCATCGATGACATCGTCCCGGTCGCGGCCAAATTCTTCCATTTTGGTAACCATCCATATTTAACGATGTATTAAAGAAAAAACCATACCGGTTTAATAGAGTAGTTAGTTTCATCGAAACTATGTCTTCGAGTCAATATGGCCGCAAACTCAATCCATACCACAGACTGCGGGAGCCCCTTGGGGCGAAAGGCGTGAGACAGAGCGTCGTTATTACGAACAACCCATCGACGATCGACCAGAACCAGCAGCTCTTAGTCTGCTTCCCCAACCTCGGAGCTAGCGACGTCATTGTGCCGGGGACTGTTCGCCTCGCTTTCAATATTTCTCTGACGTCGACAGACGCGGACCGAACCGTCGTTCAGAACCTGGGTCGCGCCATCGTCAAGAAGACCATGATAAAGATTTCTGGTAATGAGGTGATGTCGATCGACGACAGCGACGTCTACCATTGTTATCAGGACCTGTGAAAGACGGAGCAAGAGCGCGAAAATGCGGTCTATCAGGGTATTGTCACCAGCAAAAATAAGAACGTTACCAGACTTAGAATCGGGGCTGGTAACAAGCTAGATAACGACGCGAGCGACAACGCGATCGCGGCCGCTTACGGCAACCGCTTCTACATCCCGCTCGACTTTGAGTGGCTGGAGAGTCACATGCCCTACTATCAAAGCGCTTTGGCTGACCGCCTCGAATACGCGCAGTTCCTGACTAGCAAATACGCGTTATGTTTAGACATGCGAATCAGCGACGACGACCAAATGCACGGTAGTGGACGCCAAGTTGAGAACGCTAGCGAGGGTGAGACGATCCAGATAACCAAAGAGGCGGATGGAGCTGGCGCATTGAACGTGTATCTATATATAATCACAGACGCACAACTCAACATCGAAGATGGTCGATACGTCTCAGCACTCTACTGATTCAATAAAAAAATCATCTAACGATTTATTAATAAATCAATACCAATTCACGATTGGAGATTTAACTCTACCTTCAAACTTTAAAGTTTGTGATGCCCACTCCGCCATAATATGTGGGCAGACAGGATGCGGAAAAACAATTGTCATCCTCGACTTGCTCGAGGGGTCCTACCGTGATATCTTTCGACACATTGTGATCCTGTGTCCCACTGTGCGGCACAACAAGACTTATCAGCGGCGCCCGTGGATATGGACCGACCCTGAGGTATACGTTATTGACCCCGGTGATAGGCTTCACGATTGGCTGCGTGGTTTACACTAAATCTTCCAGGGCGAGCCCATCCTATACGTGATTGACGACTGCTCGGCCAATGCGGCGATGACCAAAAAGAAGGACATGTTCTCCGAGCTCACATTTTCTGGCCGCCATGCGGGGCAAAACGTATGGATCTCCACTCAGAAGTACAACGCCGTCCTCAAGGATCTGCGCGAGCAAACGAAATGGGTCGCCCTCTTTCACTGCAAGGACCGAGACTCGATTCGATGACTGTCTTCGAGAGAACGACGTTATCCCAACGCGCAAGTAGCGCCTGCAGGTTAGACAGATGCTTTCGGAAACTAAGCACGCCAAGCTTCTGCTAAAGATTGATCAACCAATTGCTTACAACGTCATCAATTAATTTATTACAAAGTATTTGCTGAGCAAATGCTTAACGCTTAATTTTATAATTAATTTTAAGAAAACTATAAAATGAATTAGTAACTACTGAGCAATGCTTAACAATGATGAGCAATTGCTTAATAATTGCTCAGCAAGTATTGCTTTGTTGCATGCATAACGGTTATCATAAGTACCGGGTGGTGCGCTTTTATTACTTACCAATATTATTGGATTAAATCAATGTTAGACTTATGAGAATTGTCAGAATAGTACACCCAACACTGTTGGAATAAATAAAATAATGAACTGCGACGAACTTCTCGATCAGCTAATGGAAGAAACACTCGTACGGTCCTGAAAGAAATAGAAAACACGACGCGCCGCGAGCGGCTAGCTGCGCTGGTTGCTGGGGGAGGGGAGCAATCGGAGCAGTATTTCGGTAGGCGTCTCTCAGCTTGCCAGGTGGATAAAATGTCAGATGTAGAGGTTGATAAAATGTATGCGCGATAAGAATCCAAATTGGGGGCAGAGACGACGAAAACTCTTGGGGCGACGGCTATTCATCTGTACGCTACCGCTGTCAATGCAATTCTCCCTATATCTGACACTGCGGGGTTGATTGGTGATCTAGAGACTGACCCTTTTGTAGGAAACACTCTTAGAACGGCCTGCTGCTCAATTTATCACAAGTTTGGAATGTACTTGGCTCCGATGACAACCGCGTTGACCACGGCTAAACACTGTCAATCTGGACATATATGCCCACAAACTATAAGCTCTAATATTATAAATCATGACACAAGACGCACCTGCGAGAGTGACGGAACAGCCCTCAACACTGTTGAACCCGATTGCTCTTCCGATTCATCGACACAAAAACCAAAAAAGACAGGCAGATGGGCGGACAGCGGCTGCCACCCGAAAAACATTTAAACATTAATCTCGATCCCTTTTATATGCAAACAATATAATGTCTGAAAACAATGGTAAAATGATAGTGAATGCGCTTTATCACGCCATAGTGATAACGGGTCTCAGTATCGGATATGCTCGACTATCAAAGATGGCCTTCGGAGGGCCCTCTCCCAAATTGGATATGACCGTGAAAGACGTAGGGTTCGTGACCTTAGATGTAGCGGCCGCAGTTTAGACTCGAAATTATCTAATTAAAGCTGACATTCTACCTCCTAATATATGGAAATAAAATGGCTTAGATCATATCAATGCTAGTTGGTGCAGTCGTGAGCGCAGGGGCGTTCGGCGGTAGCAACTATTTATTTATTCTCGTTAATAGGAAAAAACTCGGACGCGGATGATGAGCGCAAGCGTCACGATTTAGCTACAGAACAACTCAATATCGCAAAGGAAGCATGGGTGGAAAAACGAACCGCCCGTGTGGACTGGATCAACGAAGAGCTTCGCCGCGAGAGTCACGCCGTGCAAACTTTCCGGAACGTTGACGAAGTCATGCGCGAGTACGCGCTGGCATATCCGCAGAAAATTCTAGCACCGCTGGGTCCCAAGCCCCAACTTTCAGATTTCTATGTACCGTCAGCGGACCAAAAAGACCGCGAGATCGCGTTCATCGTTGTGGGAATGGGTGTGGTGGGTCTCGTTAGCTACTATATTGGAAAAGCAATAAGCAATAAGCAATAATTATTTAAAAACGTTTTTAAATAATATATATATATAGAACGATGTTAGTTGACGAGCTTTATTACGCTTTGATCGATGTAGGCTACACGGCACTTAAACACCGTTTAGCTGGTGCAAAGGGTCTGATCCGTCTGGCCAAAGATTATCTAGAGACGTGGCGCGAGGACGAAAAAGCGGCCACCCTTTTCGCAAAGCAGATGTTAGATTCCTCAGAGTTCCCGCTCCAATTCAATCGCGATTGGAAGAATTGGGGTAACCTAACGGGCAACTGCAGCGAAACTTCCAACAAAGATTTAGTATCGACGATGCAGTTACCGGACGATCTGGCGAGGGCATGTTGGAGATTGTTCGCCCTACTAGAATACCTCGCATACGATGGACACACGCAAAATTAATACCAAACTATCGGTTCGCCTAACGTGCAAGCTAGCGAACACATACTACAGCCCCCGCGGCTACTGGAAGGGACTCGCGGCCATCAAGAACCTCGAGGCGGCGACCAAGGTTTCCGAAAAGGCAGCCAAGGAATGGCTCAAGAAGCAGGCCATCTGGCAGATCTATTTGCCCGCGCCTCACAATATTCCGCGCCCGAAATTCGACTTGCCGGTGCCGAACGAAGTCCACCACGCAGACCTCCTATTTATCCCTCACGATCGCGTCGGTCGCAAGACGTACAAGTACGCACTGTCAATCGTTGACATAGCGAGCCGGTATAAGAGGGCTGAGCCGTTGGCCACTAAAGAGTCTAAGGAGGTGGCTGAGCTCTTTCCCGAATATATAAGAGGAGTCCTCTCAAATGGCCGAATCTTCTCTAGGTCGATCCCGGCCGTGAGTTCATGGGCGCGGTCTCTCATATATTGACTAAACACAAAGTTTCTGTCAGACGCGGCCGCGTCAACATCCACCGGGACCAGGGGATCGTGGAGCGGTTCAATCGAACCCTGGCTGAGAGGTTGTTCGGACACCAATACGCCAAAGAGCTTGTAGACCCTCATTCGCGATCGACCGAGTGGGTGAGCAGGCTGCCCGTCGTTGTCTCTGCACTGAACGGCGAGGTGATCAGATTGATCGGTAAGAAGCCCGTAGATGCCATCAAGGCCAAAAAGGTGACGAGCAAGCCCTTTGCGGTCTTGCGCGGACGACCCGTTGGTTTAGCGGAGCAACGACTTCCATCGGATGTTGCCGTCCGGTACATATATCAACCGGGAGAGCTCGAAGATGGACGGCGCCGCACTACTGATCCCGTGTGGTCTCTGAATGTATGTCATCTGGATCGATATATTACCAAACCCGATGAGCCCGTGCTCTATTATTTGGATGGTGGTCCATCTCGCGGTTTTGTTCGCGAATAACTTCTTGCGGTGCTTTCTGGCACCCAGCTACCCCCGGATCGTCAGAGTCTTTAGAGTGGTTCTGTATGTATTCCGTCTGGTAACACGCGTCTTTTATCGTAGTACGCCGAGAGTCCTAATTTGTGTTGACAGTACGTTTTTATAACGCCGTCTTTCATTTTAAATCCTATATTTTGTGCTACATCTATAATGTGTTTCCCATCTTTTGTAGTTTCACTTAGTACTCGTTTCTATATATCCCAATTTAAATTGTTAGTTCTCTTGGACATTCCTTTCGCAGAGTTTTTATTATTTTTTTCAAAATTAGTGGAATTAAATTTTTCTACAAAATAACACTTACTAGATAACGCTATCGCCCTATCTCCGCTAAATTCCATTTTGAAAAGTCCTGGCTCTCTTTCGATCCATTTATCCCAAGCCAACCATTTCTATTTTTCTTTTTGAAACTCGTCTAGTAAGTTAGGTCTAATCAATTCCTCTATTGTTTTTCCACTAACTCCTATATACATCCTATCCGTGTCCATCTGTATTAATTCAAAGTCTTATCTTTTTACGTATTTGTCTAGAAATTCGTAGTAAAATTCCAACATTCTCAATTTAGCTAGTTGATAAACAGCTATTCCGCAGTGGAAGGGTCTCTTTACCGCACACCGGTGTTTTCTTGAAGATATTTCGTACGCATCTCCTATCTCTTCCAAATCGTCAAAGAATGCAGATATTAATGATTTATTAACACAGGTTTCGTCTTGCGTATATGTCGTATTTAAATGTCTCTCTGTTGCCTCTATCATTTTTCCACAACACGAGTTTCCTACTAATTTAATTATATCCGCTACTGGTTTCTTATTTGGTTCTACATCGCCTGTTCGTCCTGCGGCTGTAACTTATTTTGCGAACCATTCGAATGGTTTTCCACTAATATAATCTATAAGCCGATGAACTCCAATTATTGCTAGGCCGTGTTTTAAATACCATCTCAATAGTGGTGCGTACAGCAATACTTTAGTGGCGGTCATATATCCCACCAATTTGTTTCCATCTCCTCTTGTTCGGCCAGTATCTTTTAAATATTTTAACATGTGTGCTGGAACTTCATCAACCTCTACAACACGATTTATAAAAAGTGCAGACATTTCAGAAAACTTATCTTTTAAGTTATTGGGAACCTCTATATCCACCTCCGCAAACCCAAACCAGTCTCCAGAAAAAACTATTTCACAAAACTTTTTAATAAATTTAGGGTTATGTGGGGTATCAATATGGTGTATAGATTCTCTCCCACACGGCATATCTTTATTTAACGTAGATAAACATAACGCGTTTGCATCATACCCCAAAACGGCCTGGCACGTTTTACCACCCAATCGAGATTGGGTTGGAGTTCTAATTTTTGAAACACCCGCTTCGGCATATCTTGTAAATACTATCGATGGGCCTCCGACTAGAGCACCTTTCATCATTTCGTATGTTTCTTCTTTTGGTGCGTATAGGGCATCCCGCGTATGTGCATGTACATCAGCCGCACTGGCGGTGGGTGGTTTAATGGTTCCTCTCAATACATATTGTATAGCTACTCCAGGTAGTGTTACCGCATTTTTGAAAATATCCACCCCTCTGTGTTTATAAAATTCATACATTTTTTCCACCGCTTCTAGGAACGGTGCTACATCTACTTCGTTATACTATTTCAACCAATCTCTGAAGGTTTCCATATTCTCTTCTTTGAAAATTCTACGACATTTGCTTAATTCTGTTTCGTCTAGTAACATGTGGTGTGAAATGTCCATATTTCACGAGTGCGCGTTATGAATATAAATAGCGGAAGTAGTCGTATTTTCACCGGGAGTTGTTTATTTCATCGATGAGAACATATGACATTTATTTACATCGTATAACCAAAGTATGTATTTCATGGGCAGGTATATAATAAATAGTTTTCTAATTATTAAAACGAAAACGGTGTCATAACGGTTTGTAAGCGATAGGCAGTTGTTAGTTTGCGGAAATTACGAAAATTAAACAAATCTGTTATACAATAAATGTATCTATGACGATATTGACACTGTTTACATGTACGAGTTGTCATTAAAAAATAACGTAACTCGTACATGTATATGGACATTACAATGCCTGGCTGAGAACATATCGTCATACATGTAGATACATTTATTGCATAACATGGACTTTCACAGTTTAATAACAAAGTGTTTAAAATTCATAACATACTAGTGTAATACATAATTATGCAAATGAGCCCGCTACAGAAAACATGTTAGGCAATAAGCACAGCTTGATATTATGGTGATGTGCTTATTCAGTAATTATAATGTAACATTTGTGTTGTTTAATATAATATTTATAAAACTCGTCGACTGATTTCATGACTCGGCATAGCCACGTTTCTTATGAAATCAGTAAACTCGTTTAATAAATATCATATTAAAGCATCACTCATGTAAGATCCTATATTATGTGAAACCGTAAATGTAAAACATACGAGACGTACATGTATGTTACCGCTTCGCGAGTGGGCTGGTAAACAATAAGTACGTTATAGTTCACATGTTGCGCTCGTTACGAAATTAATTTATAAACAATTAAATATATGAAATATAACTAGTGCATAAACGTCAATTAATTGTACATTGTACATTGTTTTAAAGTATTTTTTTACCGTGTCGCTCGCTTCACAATTCAGCGGGTAATATTGGAGGTGAATATTACAATATTACCCCACCCCCTCCCCCCCCCCCCCCCCCAACCCCGCTCCCCCTATTTTCCGAAAATACCCGAAGCGTAATTACGGAAATAGCCGAAAGTGCGATGCCATGTACATTAAAAGGTTGCGGACGATGGGCTGGTACCCCGTTCGTGCCATCCGCATTCGACGTCATTTACAGAAAATATCACAGTTTCTGTAAATAAATTCGCATATAAATATACATTTGAACTAGGAGTGTTCAATTGTGGCCCGTACACCACCGCCTGCGTTAATCTTGCCAACATTTGTCAATTGTGTTGTTTCAAACTATTTGAACACGGTGCTTGAAATGAAGCAGTTTGCTTGACGGAGACTGAGCTGTGCTACAGTTCAGGCTCAGTCAATCATCCTGCTTGATTACGAGTTGAGATCGCAAATAGATGTTCAGAAACGTTTACATCAAGGCAATATTAACGCCGGCGGTTGTATATCAGATAATGGCGCAATAAATTAAAGGCACATGCCCACTCAGTAGGCACAAAATGTTCTTTATGGGAATTAAATACGTGTATATTTGTGTCACTATTCCATCAGTTACAAGTGCCCGCTATACAGATATAATCATTTAGTAATCTTTATTTTACTGATAGTAAAACGCGGTGGTATCAGCCTATTTTCATATGCAAATGAGGCATATTTAGTTACTTATGCTAATAAAATGCGTCACCTGAAAAAATAAGTATATCATTTCACATACAGAAATAAATACAGAGAATAAATAGTAATGTCCGTTAACATTTTAAAGAAACACGGTTATCGCCCTTGATATCGGTGTGGAAATGTTACGTCTGATATAAAATGTATAATAATGCCAAGCAATGCGTCTGCTAATGGTGAATTAATTTGTTAGAAAATGTCTCAGGTGATCTCTCCCATATATAGAACATTTTGTACCTACTGAGTGGGCATGTACCTATAATTCCAGCACAAAACTATTTACACAATTCCCTAACTTTTGATTGGTCCATAGCAAGTCTCTGTCCAAAATTTATATCCCAGTAAACTCCCATGCCGAACTACTTTCCGTAACCGTCAGGCGCAGTTAAAATAATTCTTAAGAAAACGGAAAATAAACATTTTCTTGATGAATTTATTTAAAATGCTGGAATTATAAGGAATGAATGGCCTTTTTGTGGAATTTATCGGGGATATAAACTTGTAAAAGTCGCGGGAATACTGGACGAGGCCTTCCGGCCTTCGTCCAGTATTCCCGCGACTTTTCCAAGTTTATACCCCGATAAATTCCACAAAAAGGCCATTAATTCTTATATTAAATTTAATATTATTGGAAAATACGGTGGCTAGTTATATTTCGTCTCTTCGTGTCCACACCTCGTAGAGTCGACGGTGTCAATGTTCACCTCTACGTGTAGTCACAATGGGGAAACGAATTAAGAAAACGTTCGTCTTTACGTGGGGTCGAAATGAGGAAACGAAAATTAATTAAATGCTCCATTTAATTCCGTAAAAGTCCAATATATAAGCATTATAGATCATGTATGGCTGTGATGAAATAGAGAATAGTAGGTTAGTGCCGTTAATGGGAAAACATATCTGACAAGGCTTAGAAAATGGGATGGGCGAGGCTTTGCCGAGCACATCCCGTTTCCGTGCCGCGCCAGATATTTTCCCATTCACGGCACTAACTTACCATTCTATTTATCCCGTCAACACCTACACATAGCTTTAAATTGCAATATCAATAACCCCAGCCACCGCACATATTAATACGCAGTGATTAGGGCGTATTGACAGGATATCAAAAACAAGTTTACGACACCGTGTTTCACGGCACATACGAACTGAGTTGACAGGATAAATGGGGATTATGGGTTTTTCAACAAGTGTAGATCGATATCAGCGCAGTCTGGGATTTTGGAAACGCAAAGGAATTCTTACCGTTTCCGGGCCGAACCTGATAAACCTGATAGCAATAGACACTAACCCTGTATTCTATTTATCAGGTAACTTTGGCCGATGGACACATTAACAATAATCATGTATACAAACTTTACAATATGTCGCACCTACGTATATAGGTACATGCACTTGTCATATGTACACGTTTGCGAAAGGCATACTATGACTTGGATAGCCAACCCAATCTTCATCTCCATACTCTTGGAGGCAGAGCACAGTTGGGTTAGGACCAATATAATTTCGACACATTAACGTCAATCAGCGTAGGCCCAGGCCGAAGGCCGACCTGTGACTAGACTGGTCACATTGGTCATAATACACCTTTTGTCAGCATCCTGTCAAGCTTCGACTTGAAGTATTAAAGAACACTATGATAATCACACATAATAAAACTATACAAATATATCCTGCAATATAACATGCGCCATCGTGGTGAACAAAAGGAATGCATTAAACATAGCAGCGCCGTATGAAGAGTTACTTAACCAGGGTTAATTATGTCTGATAGACAAGTGGCCATATATTATTTGTGGCTGTGACTGGAGACATGGATCATATAGCAGGATTTATGACAGGTTTAGCTTCTGATCAAATACATATAACATACTCATGTAACTTGATAGCGAGCTACGTGCATTGCGTGTTGGAAGCTCCACATGTGTTCATTGGTGCAGTGGAGAACAGTGCAGATCTAGATATAAACTAGTCGCTAACAAGTCCCATTTCTCAAGTCACAGCCACATTTAATTAAGGATGGTGTTACTGATATGTTGATTTATTCCGCGTATTCTTGGCTAAGTATGAGTTGTGGCTGCATTATTTAGTATAAGGAATAAAACTATGGGCTGTTGCTGTTACTGTAGTATTTAAACCATTTGATTTATTTACAGTTTACGAGGGGTCCTTCGGACTTCTATAAGTTTAAACAGCCCATGATAATATTACTTATATTTACATTTCATGCTCCCACAGTTTCAGATATGTAAATAGCAAAATATAGCGTTAAGGTGGTTCTACCATTTGCATGGCCCCATGTAAAGTCGATGAAAATCTATTAAAAAACCTACTAATAAAACAATAGCAACTTTCATAAATAAACCACATGCATGGGATATGTACATTGTAAGTCTTACATGTATGCAGATACTCATATCAATAAAACTATACACACATCTGTAATATGCAAATAATATACCAGTTTTGATGTAGCACATACATATTTATGTCTATACACAGGTTTGCAGAAGCCAGCGGATACAGGTACAACACCAACTAACGACAGCATATCATCATTGGTGTGATTTCCCTTGCTGGTAAAGCTGCAGTATGGCGGAGCCCATGAGGTATCAGATAAATCTTATTGTTATGCCCCCGCTACCGAAAGGTACGGGGGCATATAGTATTACCAGCGTCCGTCCGTACGTCCGTCCCGTCCGTCCGTCCGTAAGTCCATCCCGTCCGTCCGTACGTCCCGATATTACCATATTCTTTAGTAACTTCTACATGGCTTCACATATTATGTAAATATTTATACACGTGATACATATGAACATGCCTTACACACTTCGACCTTCACCGTATTTCTTATATTTAAGGGCGGGAAATGGCTCGAAGACCTTCCACGTGCACGTTTCTCAATCCTACACTAACTTCTAAATACTTTTGCCAATCGCTTAAATATGTATACACATGATACATATGAACATGCCCGACACACTCCACCCCCCAGTACTTCGACCTTGACCTTTGGCCTTGACCTTCTCCACTTTAAATGTTTGCTTGGCACTTTGGGACAAATCTACGTGCGCGTTTCTCAATCCTACACTAACTTCTCAATACTTTTGCCAATCGCTTAAATATTTATACACATGATACATATGAACATGCCCTACACATTCCACCACCCAGTACTTCGACCTTGACCTTTGGCCTTCACCTTTTCCACTTTAAATATTTGCTTGGCATTTTGGGACAAATCTACGTGCACGTTTTTCAATCCTACACTAACTTCTCAATACTTTTGCCAATCGCTTAAATATTTATACACATGATGCATATGAACATGCTCTACACACTCCACCACCCAGTACTTCGACCTTGACCTTTGGCCTTCACCTTTTCCACTTTAAATGTTTGCTTGGCACTTTGGGACAAATCTACGTGCACGTTTCTCAATCCTACACTTACTTCTAAATACTTTTGCCAATCGCTTAAATATGTATACACATGATACATATGAACATGCCCTACACACTCCACCCACCCAGTACTTCGACCTTGACCTTTGGCCTTGACCTTTTCCACTTTAAATGTTTGCTTGGCACTTTGGGACAAATCTACGTGCGCGTTTCTCAATCCTACACTAACTTCTCAATACTTTTGCCAATCGCTTAAATATGTATACACATGATACATATGAACATGCCCTACACGCTCCACCACCCAGTACTTCTACCTTGACCTTTGGCCTTGACCTTTTCCACTTTAAATGTTTGCTTGCCACTTTGGGACAAATCTACGTGTACGATTTAGAAACGTGCACGTAGATTTGTCAATCCTACACTAACTGCTGAATACTTTTGCCAATCGCTGAATTATTTATACACATGATACATATGGACATGCCCTACACACTCCACCACCCAGTACTTCGACCTTCACCGTATTTCTTATATTTAAGGGTGTGAAATGGCTCGAAGACCTTCCATACCCGGGGTCGACCTTCACCTTTGACCTTCACCTTTTCTACTTTAAATGTTTACTTAGCACTTTGGGACAAATCTACGTGCACGTTTCTCAATCCTACAATAACTTCTCAATACTTTTGCCAATCGCTTAAATATTTATACACATGATACATATGAACATGCCTTGCACACTTCACCACCCATTACTCCGACCTTCACCTTTGATCTTCACCTTTTCCACTTTAATTGTTTACTTGCCACGTTGGGACAAATCTACGTGCGCGTTTCTCAATCCTACACTAACTTTCACACACGCATTGCTCCAATGGTCCTCTACCGCCCTGTGACAAATCCACATTCGTCCTGCCCCCGCTAAGCACAGGGTCAAGGTCACAGACTTGGTACGTTTGAAACCTTAACATTCATTTAAATGGTTTATAATTTGCGTTTCCTTGCTCGGATCTGCTTCACATTTCACACACGCATTGCTACAATGGTCCTCTACCGCCCTGTGACAAATGCTCATTCGTCCCGCCCCCACTAAGCCCAGCGTCAATGTGCGTTAAAAACCTTAACGCTCGGATAAATGGCTTATAATCAAATATGCCTCGTTTTCTTTGGCTGCCAGCGGGGGCATTCGTGTGCCGACAGGTCACATTTCTAGTCATCAATACGACTGTGGTTTCTTCCTTAATGATGACCATGTTCCAGTCGTTAACACTACCAGTCCACCAATACCAGATTAGTCAGCATTACTTATGTAGTTAGTGTGAACATTCTGCAGAGACATTTAGATCGGACGGAATCGAGCGTTGTTTAAACGTGGTCCGATTCAAATGTATCTGCATACTAATATTCGGACTAACTACACGAGAGTAAGTATGCATCATAATCCAACGAGCAGATACATCCAATACATTTCAATGAGCAGACGACATTGACTATTTTCGGCAGTAAATAAATATGTTTAAAAATATGCAAAACCGCAATTCCGCAAGACTCTTCGCACACTTTAAACGGAGCACATACCACCGCAGCACTTGAACAGCCTATTATGTGAATTGTTCATAGGAATCCGTAAGACAGACTTCGTTGGAAGCACTAAAAAACAGTGTATAACGTTATCTAAATGAAAATCAATATTGGGCTTCATTAAGACACAGAGTATTTGGGCAGTGTATCAGAGAATTAACGGCCAAGAAAATGGAGCTTAAGAAACTTGGGAAGGGCAATAAACCTAAAAAGTGCATGAACTGTATACCTGAAGAAGAAGAGAAAATGTATTCAACTGGGTCCCTAGATACAAGTACACCAAAAAGCCTTCAATTCACGATATTTTACTACTTCGGAAAAAATGTTGTGTCTGCGTGGACGAGATGAAGCAAGACAATTTAAATTCGGTGATATAGAGATGAAAACGATATCCAATGGGGAAACGTTTCTCGAGTTCAATGAAAGGGCAAGCAAGACCATGGATGGGGCGAATCTGTCGAATTCACAAGAGACCATACCGAAGAGATTTGCAACAGACAACACCAGGTATGTTTGCTGGCCTCGTAAGCGCAAAACTTTGTTGAGTCGTGAGATATTGTCGTAAGAAATAGAAAATTGAATAACTTCATAACTATTACGGTTGTCATGACGAAACTTGGAGAATCGATCAAATGTGCACGAGCCTAATGTTAATCGATCCGCAAAATAACATCATTCAAATATAAATATTT
This sequence comes from Conchocele bisecta, assembly GCA_029237695.1. Classification (NCBI taxonomy): domain Eukaryota; kingdom Metazoa; phylum Mollusca; class Bivalvia; order Lucinida; family Thyasiridae; genus Conchocele; species Conchocele bisecta. Next base: position 15,674,672 of record CM055280.1, on the reverse strand, counting down.
GTTTAGTTATACATCTTTTATTAATTTTCCATTCAAATATATCAAGACACAATAAAGTTAGATGAATACGAGCGGAGGTCCGATGTATTGTGATCACTACTACTTGTAGTCCATAAAAAGTATTTTGCTTTTCATACATTCAGTAAAGAATGCTAACTATATCATTGTTAATAAGATAAATAGGTCTGCATTGGCATGGAAACATCAGCGAATAAAGCTTGTTGTGAACAGTAACTAGCACACTACTCGTGGACAGTATGGGAGCAACGATTGAAAGGCACAGCAAATGAGCCATGTTATTATGCGAAATAATGCACTATGATTTTTTCAATTTTGTTTTTAAATGTTATTTAAACATTATCATACGACACTGAAAATCATTACGGACAAGGCTGAAGAAAAAATTAAGTTTTATAGAAAGTGACATTAATATTTAGTTAGAAAAGTGAAATAGTTATAAATACGACAAATTTTTGATAATTATTATAATTGGTGAAAAATGAGAATGATGTAATTCAGTGTGTCTGAATAGTGATCTTAAAATGATTCTACAGCCTGGTCGATATTCTCAAAAGTATTTCTTACACATTTTCTCCCAAATATTGATTTTCAGGTATTACCCAAGGCCCATGGGAGAGGCTACACTTAGCAGTCTGATGAAGAATGCTGCAGAGCAAGCTGGAATCTCGTCAAGGTTGACCAATCACAGACTGGTCAGAATATCGCCCACCGAGCACAGTACAACCGGGTCAATTAATTGCCCCACCGAGCACGGCCACTGTATCTGTCCCTAGTAGTGTGAATGTTCTGCCGCTACAGGAGATCGAAAATGTCACCTCATCAGCGAACACTTTCTCTGCAACATTCTTGTCTGGCAATACATTCCACGGTTGCACATTCCATTTCGGAAACTTTGGAGCTGTACCAAATCACATCTGAAATTTAAATGTGATAAATGTCAATAACATTTAGTTGTACGAAAATCAACTTATTGTATGCTAGTTGCCAACAGTAACTCTTGCAATATACTCCCGTACCGTCCGTAGTCCGAGTTACAATTGAATTACAAACATAGGCTTCCTTTGCAGAATAGCGAATCAGATTGTGTTCAAACTTTAGCAGCTAATTATTCTGCAGCCTATGAGTGGAATCGCTACTCGCTACGGATGGTAGAATGCAAGTTACTGTTCGCAACTAATTTTAGGGATCTGTATTGTACTGAATATCATGTAATTGGTGTAAAACACACGTATAAATTAGATAATATGGAGGTGATGGTGTCTTTTGAGAGATAGTAAACCAATTTTCAAGGCAAACACAAAATATTGTCTTTATAATTTATTGATGAATTTGGTTCATTTTTGCTTTTTTGGCCAATGGAATTGAAAATGTTACCGTGACATCTACTACCGTAGTACCGATACTGTACAGATGCATGCAATAATTCAATATTGTGTATTATGTTGTTCTTTTGACTTCAGAACAAACTTAAATTCGGCAGTTGTTGAACGTGTCGAAATTACTGACAGTCGATGTGGCCTCGTGCTTCATATTTTTGCCGGACAATTATATGAAAGTTTTGGGGAATTAACAATATGCATTGACATGGTCGGCAATTAAAACATGTGTTAAATAAACTTACGTGCTTAAGTATGGCTTTTTATCCAAATTTAACTTTCCCGGTTTTGTTGTGTCTGTAGTGATGTCAGCCATTTTGGTTTTTCGTGTATTGCATCGATTCAGGTACGCGAAATGACGTTGTCAAGTTAGTATTCCTACACGCTATAATTTGCATAAACTGAAGGCATCACAGGCGCTCGGATTGTTCAACAAAAATAATAGAGAGTAACATTTCCTCATAATATCGGATTATTTAATGATTAGGATGCATGTTTTGTTGAACGGGTATATAATAAATAGGTTATTGGATTTGTACGGAAATATATTTCGGCGTACTCGTTCGTTCGTTCGGACCGACTCGCTTCGCTCGTCGGTCCAGCCGAACGAACTCGTACGCCGAAATATATTTCCGTACAAATCCAATAACCTATAATTAGGTTTGAGGCGGCTTTCAGCAGCGCCGAAAACCTATTGTTTTCGTTGGTTTTTTTATTTTTTTTTATTTTTTTTTATTCAGCCGTTCAGTCTACAGCCCAAACCGCTGGTCGGATCGACTTCAAATTTTGCATGCCGATTCGGATCAAGTGTGAGTCGAGACTTAGAGATTTTCAGATATCTCTTAATACCACCTTCCACGAAACCGGAAGTGACGTCATACTTTCTATAACTTCCTTATTTTCCAAGCTGACAAAATTCTCTATCTCGAACTTACCGATAGTTCTCGTCTATCTGGTCAAATAAGAGAGCTATAGGCATTTGAAGTTGAACAATTTACATACTTACAACGATTTTGCCGAATTTTTGCCGAATTTCGGCTGATAACGGGTGGTCTTTACAAACGTTTTCCAATTTGTACAGAAATGTCAGCAACATAATTTATTGCCCGTGTGATAGGTGAGTGTCAGGCGCATAAAAGATTATAATTTTCAGAGCTCTATCTTGACTACTTCCGGTTCTATTGGTTGTCAAAGATGAACGTCTTTTTTTCAAGTTTTCAAAATAGAGCAAACGGATGTGACGTCAGCTTCGTTATTTATCAATAGATTTCAAAATTTCTTGCTGCGGCCGATAGTTTACACCTTGGGCTAAAGCTTAGTTACACATGAAATCAATGTTTGAGGCTCAAACCGTTGATGCAGCTCAAGCTACTCTAGTTATACTTGCATTGCATGTTCTGATAGTTTCAAAAATGCAAGTAACCAATTATGACATTATTGTGTAACGTCATATTGTCGCAATTCATAGAACAATGACGTTGCCGGTCAATACCGTGACGTTATTGACAACGACGATGAACGTCATGTATTTTAAGGACGTCAAACAAACCAAAACGAATCAACAACGTCGCGCGACGCCATGTAGGCTAATGTAATGTACTGGGATATAAAGGCAATACACTGAATGGGCGTTTCCAGTATTAATATAAGGACAGTGTAAATATATGGGGTCGTCACTGAAGAAACGGGGTTTGTAGGATGTGTGACCAGTGTAGCTCCTGATCAAATAGCAGACTCATGTGGCTTGATAACGATATAATTATCTTGGAATGGTGATACGTTGCTGCGATGGCGATAGGTGCAGACCATGATCAAACTGTGCAGATGTACTGGCTGATCTGGGTCTAGACTTGTCACAAAACTAAATATCCCAATTTATCCAGACAGGACAACATTTTCAAAGTTTATTCACAATGAGAGAATCGCTATGTGATTTTGTACCTTCGGACATCTGCGTAATTTGCATGAAATACGTTTACAACATTTTCCGTAAATAGCGTAAAAAGTTGACACCGAAATTGCTAGAAAGCTCGAAAATGGCATAATAAAAAAACAGCAGTTCAATTTTAAAAATTACTTTATTTACTTTTTTCCTTGAAAATCTACTTTCACATGCCTGTAATAAAACGCCTGTAATAAAATGGAATGCATTTATTTACTAAGTAACCCTTTGTACACTATGTTTGTAAACAGTGTAGGTCCAGCAGTCTCATCAGGATCTTCACTTTTTGCAAATAATTTCCATTGATACTGGTCTGAAAATAATTCTGTGACGATTGGAGTGGTCGGAAATTTTAAATATAAAAAAGTGATTTAGGGGTATACAGTATAGTGTTTATGTTTCTGACACGGTTCAGTTGTAAATACAAGAATATATTTATCTACATGTATATATATATATGTATTGTCTGTTTCACGAAACCTGCCTCAAATTTGACGGCTATATAAGCAATACAAAATCAATATGTTTTGATAACAATAAATATTATGAAAATTTAAGAATGATATTGGTTCAATATTTATTTTATTACGAAACAATAATTTCCACAAGTTAAATTCCCATAGACATAGTCAGTGATACATGTAATAATACATTATACAAAAAAATAATATTTTGTCAATAATATTAAATTATAGCAAAATATATGAATGAGCCTACTTTTTAGTTCGTGAATATTTGGTCCAATATTGATTTTATTGCGAATAAATAGAGAGTGAAGATGTCTATGGGTATATTACATGGGGATTTTTTTCTCATTTCAGAAATAGTGGACCTATTTTCAAAATTTAACTTTTGTCAATTTTACAAAATAGTTCATTTTTCTTACTCCTCCCCCAGCTCCTCCGCATTCTTTCCCCCATGTTAAATGTACGTAGACAAATCAATTTGTCGTAATAAAATAAATATTTGACCAAATTTAAAGAAAACAATATTGTTTTGCATTGTTTATATGGCCGTAAAATGTTGGCAGGCTTCGTGAAACAGACATTAGTTTGCAGTGTTTGCATTTTTCTCTATGTTCGCTTATTACTTGTATTATATGATCTCTGATCTGACAAACCATTCTTACATAAAATAAATTCATAGTGCATAGAAAGTACCAAAAAGGAAACCCACGGCTACATCCATTTATATTGTCTCGCGTTCGAAAACACGTATATGTACAAATGTAAAAAAATTTTTACGCACAAATTGACCAATGCCTGTCTGGTCAATAGCATACACTGTACATGTACATGTATATGTATGGAAATGCGATGCAAATGTTTATTGAACAAAAAAGTCACGTGCTGATATTGCATACAGCTTGAAAACAAATTTTAATTGTGAGGTGATATGTAGAAAATTTAAAACAACTGTGCAGATTTGTTATTGTTGTTATTAAATAAATGTCCATGTTAACATAATTTTGTTGTTTGTTATCATTGAGTATCTACGTATATATGGCTGTGACTGGAGAAATGGGCATTATGGGTGTGAAGATCCAGCTCAGCCTGTGCATCCACACAGTCTGATCAGGATCTGCACTGATAGCCATTTCACCAATGAAAAAAACGTCATACTTGTGAAAAGCAATATTGATTTTTATCTGGCTGCAGGGGTGTGCTATTTGATCAGGAGCTGCACTAGTCACGAGTCCCATAAGCCCCATTTCTTCAGTCAGAGTAACATGTCAATGAATTTCCTCCATAAGAAGCGACATCGACCTATTGGAATAAGGCAGCAAATATGTCACTCCACATGGTAACTTGGCGGGAATACAAGTTGTCCAAATACCCACAATAATACAGTGGTGGAACCCCTCTAAACCGGACACTCGGGAAAATATGGATGTTTAACTTAGGTGTATTTCGCTGTTATGTACCTCTGGTTACAATGACTTTTCATGATTGCAAAACATTAGAGTGTGTCATGAAATGCTCACATGTTTGATTTACAGTGGACTATCTCCAAACCGGACACCCTGAGAGATGTTCAACTGTAAATTTATTCTGGGCAATACCTATAGATAAGGTTTCCCACAATGAAGAGTGTCCCAATAGCTATGGTTATAATTATTGTACTGGTTCATCACAATAACAATGTATTTGGAAACAATTTGTTTAAGGGTTTCCCAAAACAAATGGTGTCCGAATACCGAGTTATTACGGTAATGGAGTAATAATAGGGTTGGAAAACGTTGTAACCACCTTCCGAAATTAGATATAGTTACGTATGTGGTTGTGACTGGAGAGATGAGGCTTATGGCCTTTGTGACCCGTGTAGCTCCTGGTCAAAAAGCACACCCCTGTATCCTGTTAACGATACATGTTCCTTGCTAGAAGCATGATGGGTGTTTCATGTGCGTATGCACAGGCTGATCTGGATCTACATTGGTCGCAAAAATAAAACATACGCCTCATTTCTCCAGTCACAGCGATATATACAGACTAGTCAGACTGAGTGAGCCAACCAGGGGTCCAACAATCACATAAGCCCCATTTCTCCAGTCACAGCCACATATATAGGCTAGTCAGACTGAGTGTGCCAGCCAGGGGTCCAACAAACCCATAAGCCTCATTTCTCCAGTCACCGCTACATATATAGACTAGTCAGACTGAATGTGCCAGCCAGGGTTCCAACAGTCACATAAGCCACATTTCTCCAGTCACAGCCACATATGTAAGAACAGTCACATTGCTTGTTTGTGTTTGTCTTATTATAACTCAGTTGACTCGTAACCAGCTGGGCCCGGATTTTGGACATGTTGATTGATACTGTGGCAATATGTTCGTCTGTTATCGAGACCCCGATCACAAAATTGCAACGTTCAACAAAGTATGGATTAACGGGTCATAAACTCGATAAAAATATGTGCGACCGGGTTTGAAAGATCCTTTGATCCAACCCACCCTTAAATATAAACTAGATGTAACTAAAGCGGCCCTCACATATCAGCCGATTTTTCTAATCGCAGGAGTCGCCGGGAGATTGAGAGCCCGTGGATGAATCGGGCGAATGTCATGTGTGCGACGTGTGCCCTCACATATTAGACGGGGCCCGGGCCGTGCCCTTTGAACATTGTAACGCAGTGGAGAAAGTGCGCCCGCTAGGGCGTCGGCCGGACGCCGCTAGATAATAAGGCGGGCGCCGGCTGATCAAAGAACAGATAGGTAGGCGTCCTGGCGGGATCCGTGATGGGGGCGTGAGGCTATCGTAGGGTGGCCATGAGGGGCCCGTGCAAATCCGACGGCGCCCGGCGGATTTGTTTCCAATTTACGACAAATTCTTCATACGGCCGCCAGATCACTGGTCGATTTCCGGCAGGCCGCCGGGCGGGGCCCTAGCGACGTGTCTACGGGCTTGCCACGACCTAAAATCGGGCTTGGAAAATCGCAGATTTGGGAGTCAGGTTTTCACACCCACGGCGTTCGTGCGACCTCTAAAAATCGCAGCGGAGCCCGTATAAATCGGGCAGCATCCGGCCGGACGCCTCGCGAAAATGCCCTTGTTGGCCCGTTTTAGGAGTCGCCCGGGCGCCGTGACCGATGTGTGAGGGCCGCGGTGGTATGCTCAATGCCACAAGGGCGCTGGGACTCAAATATACACAGAATGTAATGAAATAATGAAAATACATTGGAACATCTCTAAACCGGACACCCTGGGGTGTCCGGCTTAGATATGCTCCACAGTAGTTCATGCAGATGAGCCATGCAAGACATGCATGCGTACTTTAGATCATGAACATGCATTATAATCGGGGAAATATACAATTTAATCCATCAACATATAGCATACAAATATTTGCTGGATGTCCGGTGTAGGTTCTACTGTTACAGTAGTAATAAGTAGTTTCAGTATAGTGTCATCGTATTTCTGGACCCATTCAACATATGAGGTGCCTGAAAAAAACCGGGTTTAATTTAGTAAACACAAAGGCATAACACTGCAAAAATAACGAAAATTATTTATTCTGCGTTCAATGTTTACTAATTTAATTGTATATGTATGTACATGTATAGTACTTTACACAAGTAAATGAAGCAAACAAAACCATTTTACAAATCTGAGACATCATCTGAGACACAGTTTACTCCCGAATATCGGGAGTATTGCATACAATGGTATTTCGCAGTTAAATAACACGGTGTATGAGCCATCATAGTATGCTGGTGTAGTAGATGTACGAATGCGGACTTCGAAAAGCAAATTACGTGATGAAGTCAATGCATGTTAAGCTTATGCAAAAGATATGTTATTTAATATGGTATCGTCACTCATGTAAGATCGTGTATTTGCTATTCTTGTTTATCACATTATTTTGATACTGTAAAATATGTATCTACACAATGACCGTACGTATTCAATTACCGGATGTACAGACTGTACTGTAGGTAGACATATTTTTTCTCCTAATCTTTAGATATAGAGCATCGTACATGAGTGTTTATTTACTATAATTATATTTATTAAACGAGTTTACCAATTTCATCAGAAACGAGGCTATAACGAGTTTATTATGAAGTCATTCAACGACTTTGCAAATACATGTATCACATTACGTAAACACAATTGTGATATTACATTTGTTGCATAGGCACAGCATCATGTATGGACGTTGGATCGATCACCCAACACAATGTGTGTACCACTCGACTGTGCATATTTATTACACTAGTGCATACTGATTTGAATACATAGAGGAACTGACACGACTGATGATTTAATATGATATTTATTAAATGAAAACTCTACTGATCTCCTAGCATGTTTTCTGTAGCGAACTCATTTGCGTAGTTATTACACTACTGTAATATATGTTATTAAACTGTGTTCATACACTGAGGAAGAAGCCGATGCAATACAATATTAACATACCGAGAAAGGCAACATGATGCAATACAAAATCATTTATCTGCGCAATAGCTGTTCGTTTTCCATCACCTGAGAGAATTAATAGCATTTCAGTGAAGCCCACGTGTACATGGTTGTATAACAGGATGTATTGCATGAAATTGGATTTCACCGTGTGATAACACAGTGTAATAAAAATCATAATACACTAGTGTAATAAATATATAATTGAGGCCGCAACAGAAAACATGTTGAGTGATCAGAACAGCTTCAATTAATGCTTTTTAGCTTATGAAATGAATATAATATAACAGTTGTGTTGGTTTAATATGATATTTATTAAACTCAGTTAATAAATATCATATTAAATCATCACTCATGCAATATCTTCCATATATATTGCGACAACATGACTGTCCATTGTTCATTACACAGGGTCTTTATTGATATTCAATCTAGACTGGCGTATATATGGCTACCTGTATAATACAGTGAGGCACATTATTGCCCCTATGACATTTATTTACACGATACATTTTCTATCACTAGATGTCGCATTAAAGCTAGACTCAGGCGTGTCGCCTTGCACTGTAGGGAGAAATATAGTGTCAACTATTGTTTGCGTAATTCATTTATCTACACAATAATCATACATGTTCCATTACCGGAGAGAATTAATAGCATTGCCCATCGGTGGGTACTGTGTAGAGAATGATATTATAGTCCATGGCATTACATTTTATTCAGTTTTAGTTTGTTACCAGTAATTAGAGACATTAACGTATATCCACTGGTATTAAACCCGCTTGCATGTAACGGAGTGGACAGAAATGTGCGCTTGCAATAGTAAAGGCACTAATTCTCAGACATGAACAGAACGTGATAACTATGCATAGTTTACTTAGATTGGTGTCGTATATCTGAACTCAAATATGAATCACAGAAATAAGCGTGTATAATACTGAAAAGTAACTACATTTATGTTAAAAGCTCTAGTTTTGTCTGCAATCGATGGCAACAAATTTAATATGATATTTATTTAAATATTTGGTTTACTATATTCATAAGAAACGAGGCTGTGCTGAGTTTTTTTTAATTCAGTCAACGAGTTTAATAAATATCAAATTCAATCATCACAAGCGTTCATACCTCGGAGCTGTACTGGTCACCAACTTGTTTTCTGTAACAAGCTAATTTGCCTATTTATTAGACTAGTATAATATGATTTTCATTGCACTGTGTTAATACTGCGAGTGCATATGTTATGCAATAAATGCATACACATGTATGGGAATGAAAAAACACATCGTGCATGGGACTCCGAATAGCCACATACGGACACCTGGTAATATATCATGAATAATCGTGCATGAATACACGTCATAATTTGGCGTACACTTTATATTTGTTGGAATCTAGTAATGAGCAATGAGCTTTACAATACTTCAATCATCTTGAAATTGAAAGGGATCGGTACATGTATAAGAAAGAAACAAACAAAATGTTTTCGAGAATGTACCAGGGATATCAGCGCATTAACTAAGTATCTAGTTATTCCTATGAAAATTGAACTTTTAAATTTTAATTTAGTAACCAAGGTCCAACGCCTAAGTGGAGTGTTTACTGACCGTTCCAACGTGGTACCCGTGTTTTCATTACTCCCTATTTCAATGCACTAACATTCTGGGACTGGATGTTGTGGCAGTGTGGGTGGGGCGCTGTGGGACATATATTGTTTTGCGTTATGTGTGTGTTGTTAAATGAGAAACGCCATGTGGTTCTGTACCTAAGAACATGTGCGATATCTCATGAAAATTATTTACACAATTTACTATATTTTCCGTAAATGACGTCGACAGTTGACGAACTGTTAATAGCAAATCATGAACATTTCGTCATTTGTTGACGTCATTTATAGAAAATATCACAGTTTATGTAATGATAATATTATATTGAATCAACAATAGCACATTTTCTTAGGTACACAATCACATGGCGTGTCTCAAATGTGTAGCGTTGCTTTCTGTAGGGACAAGACACCGCTTGTTGTGGAGGACACGTTTTAGTGCATAGCCGGTCTTTTCATTTACTGTCATTCTTCAGGGTTTTCTTTCGCAGAGGAAATATGTATTTCCAGAAGCCGACGTGACGTCATTTACATGAGTACAGAGTCGGTACGATATATATTAATCGAGATCATTGATGTCATAACAAACGAGGCTACGCATCGTTCCATGCATGTATGATTCAGTAAGCAAGTATTACATATATCATAGTAAATCAACGTATTTATTTCATAAGCTCCACCTCATGCATTGAAGATGTACTGGTCACCTAACGTGTGTCTTGTTTTCATTATGTATAACATTATTTTAATACATACAGCTATAATACAGAACAATGTTATTTTTTCTGTCTTTAAGTAAATATTTCTATATAAAAATGCCGTAAAATATTAATTTTAAGGTGGAATCAATAGGATTTTCCTATGGGAAGTTAATCAAAAATGGCCAAACAGGAGACGGACTACCAGGTATGAAATACAGTTAAAACTGACACCGAAATTGCTATATAGCTCGAAAATGACAAAATGTAAAAACAGCAGGTACATTTAAAAATCTGTAATTATTTTTTCCTTGAAAATCTACTTTTATCTCCCGTGCGTGTTAAAATCCCGTAGGAACATATGTTGTTGCCAATATATATTTGACAGACATTAAATACAACATGTTTCATGAGGGCAACACATTCATTAGTTAGCCAGTTGTTTGATAATACATGTATTGATATTTAAGACGGTTAATTTCACAAAATCCATCTGCGGAGAATACGAAGAACGGACGATGTAGTGATGCGGTTTATAAGTCGCTAAGTATACATGTACATGTATATCTCTTCTACATATTTTATATCCAGACATGTCGTCAGTAATTTTTTTTTACTATATTTAAATAAGATGTCTGTAACCAAACACCTGTAATCAAATTTAATGCATTACTAAGTAACCCTTTTAACACTACATACATGTACCTCTATAGCGGTGTTTGCAAACAGTGTAGATTCAGATGAGCTGGCTAGTGACGAGCCGTCTCATCCGTATTGGCAAGTAATTTCCATTTATACTGGTCTGAAAATAATTCTGTGACGATTTATGTTACTGAGTATAGTGAACTGAACATTAAATGCACCAGACCGCACTACTCCTGGTATTTATATATTGATGAAATGGCGGCAAACACACGCTATGAGAACCTGCTATCTGAGTAAACGTTTACCTAGGTTTTCCTCAATATCTACGTAACAGTTGACGCGATTTTGATGCGATGACAGAGAAAAGCCACAAAATTGCACAATGTCATTTGCGCATGGTGCACCTATTTCTGTTGAGCCGTTTCGGAGTTATTTCATGAAAACTTACATTTCTTCAAATTACTCCGAAACGACTACAGCTGAACGTATTAACGGTTTTACAAAACAAAAAAAAACAGGTAATTGTTATCTAATAGACGTTGATCAAACGGTTCGGGTAATGGATGATAGGGACTCAATTGCGAGATTTTTAGGCATATATTACACTCCATACAAACGACAGAAACGGGTGGAGATTGACCTTTATAATTACATATGTTACCTACATGGAAGCTGACGTAAATCACGAGGTAGGGTATGTCAAGGAATTTGCGACAAATTTCCGCCAGGATGAATTTTCTAACATGATGCTGAATGTTTATTTGCATTTATCCCGTCAACACAGTGCGTATGTGCCGTGAAACACGGTGCCGTGAAACATTTGTGATGTCCTGTCAATACGACCTAATCACTGCGTATGAATATGTGCGGTGACTGGGGTTATGTTTTTGCATTTTAAAGCCATTTGTAGGTGTTGACGGGATAAACAGAATAGTAGGTTAGTACCGTGAATGGCAAAACTATCTGGCGCTGCACGGAAAAGGGATGTGCTCGGCAGAGCCTCGCCCATCCCGTTTCCTGAGCCTTGCCAGATAGTTGTTCCCATTCACGGCACTAACCTACTATTCTCTATCTATTTTCCTTATTTCTGAACCAAAGTATATGTTGTGACCACTCATTTGAACCGTCTCGGCGAGACGGTTCAAATGAGTGGTCACAACATATACTTCTGATGAGAAATAAAGAAATTCTTGAGCATTGCCGGATATTTTTCCCCCATTCACGGCACTAACCTACTATTCTCTATGTAGTTGCCAGTATCCGTGGGGTGGTTTAGTCAAATTTCGTCCATATTTCACACTGACACTAGGTAGGATATCATGCATGACGTATTGTTGTCGTGGCGTAATTATGCGATATGTGCATATATGCATTGACATCACAAAACATCCGCAATGTGACAACGGCCGCCAGAAGATTTAGTTTGAATACGAGCCATTAGTGAGCCACGTGTTTGAATTGGATTGTGCACGTATCAATTATTATACATGTATTGGACGTGGATGCTGACGCATGTACATTAATATACTGACGTCAGTATATATGAGGATTTATAGGTAGTGTCATGTGTTGTTATGTTGTCAATTTCCGCGGAAGTTTAATTAAAACAACGAGTAATAAATATAAATTATAATAAAACATTTGAAAAGGAGTTGTCAATGTGAATGTTTTACTTCGTGTAAGTAATAGAACAAATGTAAGGAGAATAAACGAGCATCCAGATCTAACTATATATATTATTTATTATTAATATGTATTATATCATGTAACAGAATTTGTATCTGGCCTGATATTTACTTACTTAAAACATATGTTTAGTATCTTCCGATTACCTAATGCCGTAAGTAAATAAGCCCTGTTCCTTTCAGCGAAATTCCATTGCGAAGGATCAATCTGTATAAAAAGATACCATATTAGTATTATACATATTTTCTAGTTTTTCCTGATGAACTAAATATTAAAAGTCGTCAGAAGTTCAATTCAATTAAATTCAATGTATTACGGAATATCAAATTTATCAGGCTCTGCTCGGAAACTGTAGGAATTCCTCGGCGAGCCTCAGATTTCATGCGTCTTTCCTAACCTAATATGATAAAGGTGATATAAAAAGTATCTAGCCTGATATTCGCTATTGTACAGGGGAACCTCACTAAACCGGACACCCTGGGAGGTCCCCAGGGTGTTCGGTTTAGAGAGGATCCAATGTAAAACAAACAGATGACTACTTCAAAATAATTCCTTCTAAATCATCACAAATATGTTTATGTTATATATATTTGTATATTTTTTAAGTGATGTGCGAATATGTATACAAATGTTATTTGATTTATATGTGGATATATGCCACTCGTTGCTCCGCGCAAAGACATTGCGTTCCTAAACAATGCTAACTTCAAGCAATATGGCACACTACGGCACTCGTGCATATACATTAATATATAACGATCGTCAAACATTTTCAGACCGATATTCTTTGTCTCTCAATTAATGTTTTTGTGTTATTATTTAGGCGAAACTAATATTATTGTAACATAATATGGAATAAACATTGACACGTGTACAGATAACGCGCGTTTAGTCAGTTTACTTAATCACTAGTGCTGCACTCTGTACCAGCGTAACATGTTTCACGTCTCAATAGGCGCCGGAGTCCTGACGAATTTCCATTCAACTACAAACAGGCCGGCATGTTTGTCTGTCGCATCATGTTTTATAATTCATTAGCATGTTTAATATAGAAACGATATTTGTGTGACGTACGGAATAAATTGTATTACCACATGTTCGTCTAGTAGCCAGCGCCAAAAAGATGCACCGGTAGTTAGTCGGAAAATGCGTTTATGCGATATCTCTACATGTAAGTAAAACTGATATGAATCTCGTCAGGAAACCGGTGCATTTATCAACTTGATCCATTTTACGCCGGTGCGGAGTGCAGCACCTGTGAGAATTGTATTTTTTGTATTCATTAAATGTGACGTAATCTTACATTTCGAATTGCTGTCCACGATGCGGAAAATAAAAAAATCAAGGTATTTACCTGCATGTAATGCTATAGAAAAAAGTTTGTTTGTATTTATTCAAGTTTAAGTTAATTGTCAGTTCCGTGTGATTTCAGTATATGTTTTAAATATGACCTTAACACTTACAATCTTGAAATAACTTTTGGCATTTGCTGTGTATGTTTTATTTTCCTTTTGTTTATCATCAACGACATGTCCAATGGATATGATTCTAAAATTCTGTCAAACCATATTTGTATTGTTATTAAAGTAGACACAATATAAAACAACAACAGACAGTTGTGTTTGCTAAGTGCATCATGGCGAACTTGCAGGAAAGAATGAAAACCAGAATAAATCCAGTAAAACTGAATAAGTGTAACAGTATTTTCTGTCATGAAACATAGAGATATGCAAACGTTTGCTCGGAGTTGAATGTTGGATGAGATTTACAACCTGTAGTTTATATTGTCGATATAAGTTAATATACACACGAATCTTAGTGTGTTTTTCTCTATTTTATTTCACTTTGTAAATAATGAAATTATAGTTAATTTGTTCAATTCGAAGTTTATGTCATTCATTCTGGTCCAAAGGTTGCAAACAATGGACATACATAAATGATACATACTCGATCATTTACGCATGCATGTAACCGTAATTACAGACATAAAAAAATAAATATTCCCCCACCTATCTATCTACCAGGATAAAGCTAGAAAACAAAGTAAACAAACTGGTAAACAAAAACAACAGACACAAATCGCATCCTAGAAAAATCACTGTACAACTTGTATTTATATCTGCTTCACGAAAGCTATTCATATTTTACGGTTATATCCACAATGCAAAACCAATATTATATAAATAATAGTAAATGTTAGATTGCTTTTACAACCGCCATGTTGAGAAAATAATACACTTGGGTAATACATATGTAAGTTAATCCACGACGGAAGACACGTTAGATGATCAGTACAGTTTCAATGTTTGATACTGTGCCATGGAATAAATATAATTTAGCATTTGTGTATATTTAGTATTTTGCCAATTCAATGGCACCGAACTTATGAACTCGTCGTTTAATAAATAACATATTAAAGTACGAGTTATATCACTTTTCCTATTTATTCGTTTAAAATAATTAAAATCCGTATGAACTGCAAATCAGATTATACAGAACTGAACGTGGACAAATTTCGACATAGAATGTCTCACATACATGACGTGATTGTTTATCATTGCGCATGCTCTGGATTAGTAGCAAATGGAACGCATCTTCAGGACTGGATATGGAACATTCCCATCAGCTGACCGAATGCCTGGCATTTGATTGAAGGAGAGCATGGAGCGCCTTCGTTCAAGATGCCATAAATAGTCTGTTCCAACACGAGACCCGCACAGTGCCTGCCGCGGTGACTTGACATTGTGCGAGTTGACTAGAGTTGTTGGACTTGTCTTTGTGCGAGTGGAACTACAGTGTTCGTGGACTTGACTTTGTGCGAGTGGACTACACTTCTCCTGGAATGTTAACCATGGGCCTGATGTTTCTACAGTTGGCTTGTGTGGCACTGGTCATGCTGCGACATGGAACTGGTAAGTTGTTCATTGTAAACACATATCCAAACAAGTGTAAGACAGTTCAAGGACAGTTAAAGAAGATGTTGTTACTTCCATCCATTGCATACACCACCGTCTGCGCTAATCTTGCCAATAGTTTGCTTAGTGCATACTACTTGAATATTCTGTTTGATTGCGACTTGAGCTTGCCGATAGATGTTCAGGAACGTTGACATCTGGGCAAGATTGACGCAGGCGGCTGTGTACATACAGTAGCGCTTTTCTGCTCCTTACCTATTGTATATACTAACATCGTATACATATCGTAATCGTATAGTATTGGTATATTTAATGAGCATATCGTATGATCATATAATATCGGTATGTTTGTACCGTATCATCGTATAGTACACTTTGTTTACATTATACAAACATACTATACGAATAGTATACAAACATACGATATCCGAAGAATTAACAAAAAATATATCAGACACAGAGATAGATTAGTAATATTACGCATTTCTGAATATTATGAAACTGCCGAGACGGACCAAATATTAGGGCAACACCGTTAATATATCGTATACATTTACGGTATTCTGATACATTTATACCGTACACAAATCTGGTATGTTTGTACAATGCAAACGTACCAGAATTATACACATGTATAAACATCGTATAAGCGTACGATTGTATTGGTATATCTATACGATATTGGTTGGTATGTACGGTACAAACATACAGTAGCGCTTTTCTGCCCCTTACCTATTTGTATATACTAATATCATATACATATCGTAATCGTATAGTATTCAATTTGGTGTATTTAATGAGCATATTGTATGATCATATAATATTGGTATGTTTGTACCGTATCATCGTATAGTACAAACGTACTATACGAATATTATACAAACATACGATATCCGTTCGTATATACGATATATCCGTACGGATATGGTATGAATATACCATACCCGAAGTGCGGCTTTTCATTCTATTGAAAACACCTCTCATTTTAAATAAATTCTCGATTCCAAAGAGGACCAAATATTAGGGACGGACCAAATATTAGGGCAAATAGTACACGGCAACACCGTTAATATATCATATACATTTACGGTATTCTGATACATTTATACCGTATACAAATATGGTATGTTTGTACGATACAAACGTACCAGAATTATACACATGTATAACAATGGTATAAACGTACGATTTGAATGGTATATCTACATGTATACGATATTGGTTGGTACATGTATGTACGGTCCAAACATACCGTACGTTTATATTATATGCATATCGTATAGAAAACATATCGTATTGGTATAGTATACGAATAGTATTGGTATAGTACGTACAGTTGACCTGCAGAAAAGCGCTACTGTACATGTGCGTGTATGTCCATGATAATTATACAAGTGAAATGAAAGTTTATGTGGCATTACTTTGCAAATAATGGCTTTTGTTATTATTCGAAAATTGTATTTTTTTTTCGAAACGAAATTTTAAAAGTTGTCGTTATCCATCGGAATAAAACTATTTTTTATCTGCAAACAAAGAATAAACAAAATTGAATTTGAAAACATGCACAAAGGTAAACACAGTGATTGTTGTGGAAGGCATGTGCTGGTTTCCATCGTTGAGTACACCACCGCCTACGCTAATATTGGCAATAGTTGTAAATGTGTTTACTACAAAATGTTTTCTGTTTGAAAGTAATACTAAAGCTACAGCTAAGGCACATACAATCAAACTGCTTGAATGCGAGTTGATATTACCAATAGATGTTCAGAATCGTTGACATCTTGTCAAGATTAACGTAGGCGGTGATGTATGAAGATGTGCGATCTCATGAGAAAATATGTACACAATGTGAAATTGATATTTCCCGTAATTGACGTCGAAAGTTGACGATATTTTAAAGCAAATTTTATAACAAATTCAAATCGCGCATCTTTCTACATGCAAGTGAACTTAAATGATCCGATGTATAAAACGTAGTAATGTGATGTTGTAATTTTAAATTATCTGCTTATTTTATGTGCTTCCCTGTGCGTGGTTTCTCGTCATAAACGAACCATACTTACATACATGCAAAACGTGAGTAAAATGGATTATATTTAGACGAATACGCTACCGTCACCGCTAATCTTGTCAATTTGATCAATGTCTTTTTTTCAAAATACTTGGATATTGTGCTTGCAATCAAACAGCTTGATTGGCTGAGCTTGAGCTTTGCTACAACTGATGCTCAGAACAATCAAATTGCTTGATTGCGAGTTGGCATTGCCAATATATGTTTATAATATGTGTAAGATTAACGCAGACGGTTTTGCATGTGGACGTGACTGGGTGCATGGGGCTCTTGAACAAATAGCACACTTGTGTAACCTGATACTGATATAGATTGCTGTTAAACACGTGACTGATGTTTCATTGGTGGAATGGCGAACAGTGCGGATCCTGATCAGACTGTGCGGATGCACAGGCTTATCTCGATCTACACTGGCCGCAAAATACACGAGTCCCATTTCTCGAATCACAGTCACACACGTAAGTAAATATCATTACTGATGACTACACCTCATGTATTGGCATATTGGTGTGCCTATTAACATATGTTCAACCTATGGTCATGAATGAAACCAAATACAAAATGTACAACTCTTTAAAACAACATTTGTTGTGTGTACATTATTTTTGGTATGACATCATCATGTATGTCTTCAAGCTTATGGTAATAACTGACGACTTTTCATATAAGCTTCCTGCTTCATCTTAAGTAATTACATAACCAAAACTCAGTTGGACTGTAGTTTGTAATCATTTAGTAACACACCATTCCATGTTTCCAAAAGTGACCGATGTTTAAGTTAACTAAAACAGCATTTGCAAAGTCTACACAGCTTGTTAGAAGCATAATATGTGCTTCACTGACTGCATTTCGAGCAGTGCAGACCCTGATCTGCGTTCTTGGATGCACATAAAAGTCTGATATACAGTGTTCGTAAATGACACATAGGCCTATCACACGCTTCACCGATCACATACGAATTTGAGTTGTCACCTGTGGCTTCGCAACATGCATCATGATTGTATACTTCAAAGCGGACCGCGGAACACAAAACTTCACCCCCCCCCCACCTCACCCGACACAGCATACCCTACCGCACAACAAGTTCATGACATATCTTATTGCATATCGTGTCATATGGAAACTTTGTTGATAGTCTCTATCATTGATTGTATTGTGTATTGCCAGATGCAGCGATAACGAAGTTTACTGCACCAACCAAGGCCGGTGCCGTAACGGTCGGCATAACGGCCGATCAACTATCAACTACGGCGACGGTTGTTATTGTTGACTGCGCTGCCTCCGATTCGGAAGTAACTACAGTTGTCGCCGATGGCACTACCATGACTTACATCACGACTGCCCCGGAATTCGACGTTATTGGTGGAGTTGTAACTGTAAAATCCCCACACACTGTCGATTATGCTACACAATCTTCATACACAATTATTAAACACGTAAGTTACAAATGCATGGAACCCTTGCTTAAACCTCTAGATTCACCTCTAGATGCAAATGGTGTGTCATTTTTTCGGCCCGCTGCAACACAGAATTACGTATCAGCGATCGACTCTGCAATATGTGTAAAAGACGCCGCGACATTGTACAACAATAAAGATATATCCATAAAGTGGTGTCGTCATACACCGATGACGTACTTGATGCTATCATGTTTTTATCACAAATGTACTTGTAACGGTCGTACACTACATGCATGGTTATGTTTAAATTTCTTGTTTTGTATAAAGTGCGAAATCAACATATTATTGACTCATGGAAACTACATGCAAATTATCGGGTATCGAAATTTGCATTAATTTGGCCGAATGTACTTGCAGTGTCCTATCAGTTATACAGAGGACATACAACTAGATTCCAGTAGATATAACATTTATGAAACGAGTCACGCATAATGTATACACTGATACATCAATGTCAAGTTGAAATGCGCCTGCGATTCTGTTTATCACATGATTGCACTCGCCAAAGAGCAGAAAATGTTCGCATCTAGAGAAAAATAGTTTTAATACTAGCTATACAACTACATTATATGAGCCGCGTCGTGGGAAAAGACGATATATAGAGACTACCTATGCTAGTGTCTTTTGATAATAAGTTTATCAGGCAAGGCTAGGAAACGCGTAGGAATTCCGAGGCTTGCCGAGGAATTCCTACCGTTTCCGAGCCGAGCCTGATAAACTTGATATCAAAATACACTAACCTGGTATTATATTTATCAGGTAACGTTTTATGCTCGAAAATGCGAAATCTTCAGATCTTACACCGATATAAAGTGAGCTTAGGCCGTAACTTGTTTAAAAAGTTAATACTTGTTAGGTAGATACCTTCGAGTTCGATGCCAATAGTCAGGTTGCTGGTTCCGTCGTCCGTTTGTCGGAGAACCTCGGCCGCCACTTAATCTCGGACGATCCTCAAGTCACTGGTTCCTGTCCTTAGATTGTTCGTCAGCTCGTCCACCGCCCGTATGATTCTATTTGGTGGTAAATATTGCACCATATTAATACAATTACTACACTGCCTTACGACAACATATTGACATTTTTACTTTTTGACGTTTTTCGATGCAGAGATCATTTCTTAACATACTGATGTTTGTTTTATGTAATTGGCTGATTTATTAAATCTTTAGCACATACACCGAGTCGATTTAAACGTCACGTCGCTCATTATTCTGGCGACGTCGCCACTTTTTTCCATTAATTACCTCAGAACAAAGTATTCGTGTTTCGTTTTATGCCATGTTAACATAAATAACTAGACACGGTATTGACCTGATGATTGTGCAAATATTGTACTTGAAGGACCAGTTAGCTGACTCCCAATGTATTCACACATTCGACAAGCAGGTTAAATTGCATTGCCATCACGAATTCCGACCAGTTTATTTCTTACATTCACGCGCCCTAGTTCTTATTTACATTTACGATTTTCTTCGTCAAAACGACATAATTATGAGATTAAAGGCGTCTATGCAATAAAGATCAACGTGTATCACATTTGCTGCGGTATATTTCATAAAATATGTCATTCCATTAGAAAGATATTAAAGGAAATTAACTGTAAAGACATCTAAAAAACATGACGTCTCGCCTTTCGGAAACCCGTGATCCCACACCCTGATTAGAAAGAAATTAAAGAAAATATATTGCAATTACATCTAAAGCATTACGTCATGCCGTTTGGAAGACACGTGATCCCACACACTGATGATCTCTACGAACATTGTTTTCTCGCTGTGGTGTGGCCAGCCAATCATATCACACTTATGTTTTCATTCCATGTGTCGAACATGACACAACAGAATGACATCAGTGTACATATAACGACACAACATAAACACGTTCGCTTTCGTTTCAACGAAAACCCTGTTAAATGTGTCCACCATCTGTAATAAAACGTCGTCTGATAAATACAATTACTACGCCATACATAGCCTAGTCTACTGGCCTGGCATTATCTATATAGCAATTGTATTATTGTCGGGATTTAATTAACACAACTCGAGTCCATCTAAAACTAATACTTATTAATTTAATTAATTAAGTTAATTAAGGTATCTATAGTTTCTAAATAACGGTAGTTACTGTAATTCCCTACTTCGCATTGTTTGTCTATACTTCCCGTTGTGCGCCGCTGTAACAGTTGTGGCAAGTTTATTTATAGTGGCCGCAAGTTCTAAAACTATAGCGCGGCTGTCAATGTAAATGTAATGTAATGCGCGGCTAAATATGTAATCAGCAACCAATAACATCTAAGAAATGTGAAAATGCAATTCTCATAAATCCACATCACAGTCGAAAACCCAGGCTGTTGTCATACAGCACCCATGTGAGAATATTATACATACCAAACATAGCACCTGTACCTGGCGGAATCACTGTGTTACACAATGTGTGTATGTCATCAGGGTTACCGACAGTCAGGACAAGAAAGCGACGACGGGAACGATAACCCTGACCGTGACCGTGAACGATCTACCGACGTTTACATCGCCGACCTTGTGCTGGGAGATTGCCAGCGACGCCGCCGTTGGTAAGTACACTACCACCTGCGCTAATCTTGCCAATATTTGTCATTTTCCTTATTTAAAAATACTGCAATATTGTGTCTGGAATAAAGCTGATTGATGGGCTGAGCCTGAGCTGTGCTGCAGCTCAGGCTCAAACAATCAAATTGCTTGATTGTAATTGCCAATATATGCGGCTGCATACCAATTTGTAAACCACATTCAACCAATGAATGGTTAGCTCCTTATTACGTGACATCAGATCATAACTCTATATAATTCCAATCCGTCGCCCAGTCAAGAGCAGCTCGACATTGTAAATGCGAATAATTAAACACATATTATATACAGATGGTTCGTTATTCTATATTTATTTGTTTTCTTGGAATATTTACTGAGACCATTTATTGGTCGTTTACTCATTATGTGTACAGTCCCATAGAAAACGAACAGCCAAATGCCAAGCTGATTCTGACAGGCTAATGTTACTGTTAATGATTTTGTATTGCACTATGGGGTCAGCTAATGAGATAACAAAGCATGCCGAACTACTTTCACTGCCCAGCTGGAGTCTCCAGTAACCGCCAGACTCGACCATAGTGCATGAGAATATGTACAGGTGAGTTTTATTACCACCAGCGACTATTATGGCCGTAATCTTTGCAGCTTAGGTCCAGATCGGAATGATCAGTCACATCAGAATCTAGACTGTTACCGACTGGATTCATCGTTGTCTAAATCGATTAGCAACCCTGATCTTGTTCCATGCTCTTTTGGTAGCCTACAACATGTGTGTGCTGATTTCCACAATAATGCTGGGAGAATTGCTTGTTCAAACAGCTATAAGCTGATGATACAAGAACACACTAGTCTTCTAACCAGTGTATATATATCTGCGGGTTCAAACTGACCAGCACACTAGCAAGTTACAAATTAAAATGTGCTGTTGATACATAATTACATGTAGCATATGTTATGTTACATACACCTTACAGAAATAAATATCTTCATTGCAAAACCTTACTTCAATCTCAAAGTCAGACAAGACACAAGGAATTTAGCTGAGTGTGAGTCCTGGCTGGGGAATGGACCTTACGACATATGCGACAGTGTAGCCCCAGATCCACCAGCGCATCCGTGCAGTCTGACCAGAGCCTATATTTGTCGTGTTTTGTTTTCATCGAAGTAGTAACAATAATGATACCAGCAAAGCGCCTCGACTTGAATCGTACTTACTGCGTCTGCAAAAGGAAATATGTTTTGAGTCCAAGTTGGCGATTGGAAAAGTTTTATAAACTATCAACAGAGCTTCAGTCAAGGTGCGTAATTTGATAAATTTGAGGTAGGATTTTGTTACTTCTTCACCAAAAATGGCAAGTTGGGAGCTATGATAAGCTTATTATTTCTTACTGGAGCATAACATGATTCAGCTCTCAAGTACCGGTGGCGGGGCGGGGGGGGGGGGGCAAAACGATACAAGAGGACCAAACCATGTAGTTCGGCATTCCGGAAAGGATGAACACACACCGATCGTTAAATTATCCATCACCCATTCCCATGTTGGAATAAATTGGGGATAGTGTGTATAAACAGGTCATCAAACTTTGGTCAAGAGTACAACTACAGACGCAGTCAGTTTATTTGATACTTAATTAATGACTGTTAAAACGTTTGATTAGAAAAGTTTTATAAACTATCAACACAGCTCAAGCTAAGGTGCGTAATTTTATCAATTCTGGATAACAACAAATTTCTGCACCAACAAATGGCAAGTTAGGAGTCTCAATGGTCTCAATGAGACGATTCTAAAGGACTCCTTACTTGCTAACTTTCATTGAGAAATAAGCATTTCGCCACCAAATTATGCACCTGACACGGAGCTCGATCTGTATCAAGTCCGCGCAGTCTGATCAGGGCTAAAGTTTTTTGAAGGAGTAACATTAATGATACCAGGAAAACGCTTTGACTCCCAATCATTCTCAGTGTCAATTAGTGCAAATATTCTAATCAATAACACACAATTGCAAATTATACATATTTGGCCTTATATTTGTATATGCGTATACTATGTACACAGTGATCCGTTATGAGACCAACCATGTAAGTAATTTGATACATTTCCACAGTTGTCATAGTTCATGAAAAATATTTACATAATTTATGATTTTCTTCCGTACATGACAACGAATATTTATGACACTTTCGAAGAATTTGTGGAGTAGAGTGAAAACAGTTTTAATCAGTTTTATCATATTTGCGTAAATTTGTGGGACGAGTTTTGTAAATAAGTTGTAAATCTGTAAGTCTGTAAATCAGTTGGCCGAATACTGAATACATGATTATTATTTAAAAAAAACAACACATGTTGTTGATTCTTCCCCAAACATATGTATAGTGACAGTTGATAGTGATTGGAATATTTGTTTAATAATCCAGTGAGCAAGAATTTCTTGAAAACGGCAACGTGTTGAAATGTCCGTCGGAGTGAAACTTTCGGCGGAGTGATATTTTGCGTAATTGAAGACAGAGTCTCGTAATTGCAATAAATACTCACAATAAAAGCATAAAATGATTCTGTAAACATTATTGTACAAATTTGAATCGAGGATATATGGTCTATTTTCAATATGTATATGAGTTTGTCTCGTACTACGTCCTATTTATTTTGTGTATGTGGTAATTGGGTTTACACATGATGTCATGGGCGTCTCCAGACCGTATTTTTATTTAGCCGTTATGTGTTAAATGTTTCGATCCAATGTAGGAGACACTAATTTGTTGGTGTAAACTTTGTTTACTGTACACCCATTTGTTGATACGGGTAATGCGTTTGAGTGGAGATAGCATATTGGAGATACGATATAAAGCAAAAAAGTTAGTATTATACCATGGTGGTTCGTTGATGGCGTACTATGGCTAAAAATGATTCTGGACTTACAATGTAGTAGGTAAGCGAGAAAATGATGGATACTTTTTCTCGCCCATTTATATAACATATTTGCGATTCTTAAAGATACATGTCCACTCAGTAGGCACAAATTGTTTATTATATCAGAGACATCATCTGAGACATTTTCTCAGCTGGCAAAATAAACATTAATTCACCATTACCCGACGTAATTTGATTGGCAGTATTATATATTGTATACCATTATATATTATATCTGTATGGCGGGCACTCGTAAGTTTTAGAACTGGTGGAATAGTGGCACAATTTTACACATATTGAATTCCTAATAAGAACAGTGTGTGCCTATATTGAGTGGGCATCTACCTTTAAAGTATGTATCTGACCCATAATAAGACTCTACATTTTATTCGCTGAATTTATGTTTTGACACTTCCAACGCGTTCACCATATCAACAAATGAGTTAAAACGAATTGGACGCTGATGCAAGTTTATTGGATCATTTACAATTTGTATCAATTAAGGTTAAATGTCATCACCATTCAGCCCTTGAGACGCCAACATGTACGTCGCGCATTGCTGACGACATACAACTTAAAACGGCGCTATGACGTGATAATAAACACGTCATCAACCACATTAGCCGCAATGTCGCCCTATTAGAAAATATATTGTTGCGACATGTGAGACAAGCACGTGTATTGTGAGACAAGGCAATATCACAAGGGCGTGACTACCAGTATACGGATAGCATTGTCCCGGGACCCCTGGTTGGCGATAAATATATGTTCCCCGAGTGGTGTGACCTGTCTATATTTCACGATTGCCGTCAGACATATTCTTTGCACAAATATGAATGTTATATGTATTATATACCCCACCCAGCAAATTATCTGTTTAATGACCGTCTACATTAAGAAATGTGTATTGACATTTGCAGCCTACGTCAGCTGGGCCGGTGCGCTTATAAATATAGATACGGGAACTAGTGATACATGTATCTAACCGGGAATTGTTTATTTGTTATCGATGCCGACACACATCACTGTGTGACTCTAATTGAAATCGTATAGCTATGTAGTTCATGGGTAGGTATATAATCATATAACTTCGTACATGTCAGTTCTGTATGTATATTATACTACCCACTACATTGCCATCTGAAACATCTTAGTAATGACGCTCTTGTATTGTATTTGTATGTGATTCATTTCAAAGTATTTCAAAGTATAATTATTATACTGGCTGTGACTATACAAAGCAGAAATATGCAATTAATCCATAGTAAACTAACATGTAACCAGTGAAGCATATACGCCACTGCCTTTGCTCATCTTGCAAATGTTGTTCTTTTGTTATTGCAAAGTACGTGTATATTGTGTTTAAAATGAACTATTTTGGTTGGCTGAACATGAGCTGTGATACAGTCCAGGCTCAGCCAATCACACTGATTGATGTTGAGATCGTCAATAGATGTTCAGAAACCTTGACATCTTGCAAGATTAACGCAGGCGATTGTGTAAAACAGGCCAATGCAGGAAAATACCTGGCCGATGGAACACGCAAGTGACTTTCACCTTATGTACTACACTACACGTACATGTAGGACGCGCGGAACGTGCGATTCAGCGCGTCATCAATACAGTGCGCACATACATTGTTGCCAGCAATTATTGAAATTCGTAAATGTTTCAAAAGGTTATTGACAAAATAAATGTTCCAAACGTACTTGTTCATACATGTATATGTATGGTTATGCATGAACTCACGTGCACTCGAATGCATGGATACATGTCCATATATGTGTACATCCACGTGCATATATTTACACTGTCAATAAGCTGTATGTCCCCCGTTCGTTGACGGATTACTAAAATAGGAACAGTAAAATTAATGAACATTGATACTTCAAAATGAAGGTCTATGAAGATGTAAGTATAAACTGCACAGCCATATAAGCCGATATGTAAGTCGGTTACTAACCTATTAAGGTGTCCATGTGTTTGTACGGATAGGTGCTGCATGGGTACATGTACATGTAGGTTGTTCAAACACGTAAACACCTTAAATAGGTTAAGAACTATTATGTGGCAATTTACTTTAAACGGATGGTACATGGGTGATTATTGTATTTTATTTCGGATTTATAAGTTGACTATCAAATTCCTTTTGACCCTTTGAACTCGAAAGTCCGCTATAGCGGTTTATGCAAACACTGCAGATACAGATGAGCCTTAAAGTAATTGTCATATTCTTTAGAACAGAATATACCCCCATTTCATAAATGGACTTGTCTGACAAACATTTTGTGATGATTGGATTGGTTGCAAAATGAACATATCAAAATCCATTCCAGTTACTTAGGGGTGAATGGGTTAAAGAGATGGTACATGGGTGATTATAATAATAGATTTGTATTTTAGTTCGTAATTATAATTTGACTGTCCATTTTCCCCTTTAAATCTATACTTCTAGGGACAACCGTCGCCACGTACACAGCGTCCGCCGGAGTGATCGGATCTACCATTGTCTATACTATTGAAGGTACGTACATTTTGTCGCATTAACTAATTGTTATGTGCCGAATACCAGTTTATTACATAAAATGGGCTTTCACAGTTTAATAAAAATCATAATACAAATGTCTGCTACAGAAAATATGTTAGTTAATCAATACAGCTTCATATTATGATGATGAGTTTATGTAATAAATAAAATCTAACATTTGTGTTGATGTAATATGATATTTATTAAATTAGTTAACTAAATGTCTTATGAAATCAGTAAACTTGTTCAATAAAAATAAATATCATATTAAATCATCACTCATGTTAGATCCACTATACATGATTCAAGAAGATAAATATAGAATAAGTACATTCATAAAAACATATCCAAATTGAACCACGCCCTATAGTTGATTATTAGTAACGGAAATGGGATTTAGACCTTAATAATGTGGATAATTTATTGAATAATGACATTGCCGGTAATTGTACCTAATTTACAAATTATATTTATTTCTGGCGGATGGAGTAAGTTTGGTGTGACGTCAATGTACACTGTGGTTGTGACTGGAGAAATGGGGCTTATGTGATTTGTGACAATATAGCTCCTGATCAAATAGCACATTCCTGTAGCCTGGAAACGAGTTATATTGCGTGTTAAAAGCAAGGCGGGTGTTTTATTGATATAATGTCAAACAGTGAATATCCTGATAAGTCTGTGCGGACGCCTAGGTTGTTCTGGAGCTACACTGGTCGCAAAACCCATTAACCCCATTTCTACAGTCACAGCCAAAAATATTCCGTACCCATCGATTGCAGCAATATTAGCCTTAGCAGCGCTAAATAATATGTGTATGTATTATATGGAGGATCTTACACGAGTAATGATTTAATATGATATTTATTAAACAAGTTTACTGATTTCACAAGAAACGTGGCTATGCCAATTTTATGCAATAAAAACAGTTATTTTTACCAATTATCCATTGTTTTTTTCACACGACTTATGTACAATTTAGTTAAGAAATTCAATATAAATCTTCAATTATACATTTAATAATATGTTTCATCACCTACTAATAGGAGGCTCAGTGTCCTTACTTTCTCCGACTATATTTCATAGCCATTTAATATCGCAGTTTTTTTTTTCAACAGATGGGGACACCAACGTTGAATTTTCGCCGACCCTGACCAACGGCAAGCTTGTCACGGCGAAAACCCTGGCGAGCGCAACATACACCCTTAACATACAGGCGAAGGATAATGGTGCGGCACCCGCTGTCGAGTCTATTTCAGTCACCATTCGGCGGATGACGGACGGAGCCACCCTACAGGAATGTCGCAGCGGCGTCAGCGGACTCGTCGGCAGCCTAATTGTCCTACTTACGGCGATGACGGTAAAGTTTATGTAGGCTGTACCAGCTCGATCCTTACAAGACTGATGAAATAAATGTGTTCGTCTGCTGTTGTTTCATCTTCATTTGTTGTCGTCATGATTATTTTAGTACATTAGCATAATGTACATTAAATGTACTGGCAGAACTATTGTTTTTGGTGGGTAAAGAAATAAGACAATTACACAAAACACAGCAGACGATGATATTTATTTCAGCTTTGTCGGGATTAACCCGTTCACTGGAGCAGACGGAAGGTCGTTATCTGAAGTAATGTATTTAAAATAGTTCCGCGTAGGCCTAGTGTATTCGATCCCACTGTGCCAAACAGTAGTGACGTCATAAATCACGTGATACTCGCAAGTAAAGGCATATGTGCCGTTTCGTCTTTACATGAACAGCGAATTACCGATTTTAACCAAACGCACCATTTGTGGCTTCATGACATTTCATAAATTAATAGCCATTTTACTGAATAGTATGACATATTTTGCAAACCTAATAGTATTGTGATAATTTCTTGAAAGGTCACGTAACTATTTTCAGAAACCACGTCATGCTGTACAATCCACATATAATCTGCTGACACTCTCATAGGCAGCCAGGTGATCATACTTACCTACGCCTGTTACAAGTTTTGCTGCCGACGAACATTTGGCCATTAAACACATTAAATCTAAAAAATATTTAAAAGTAAGTACATTTTTATCAATAAGAAAAAAGTCACCCTCCTCTTCCATCAAATATTGATTTTATTGAGAAAAAACGATTTTCCTATGGGAATTTAACATGGGGGCTAAAAACAGATTTGTTTGAAATATTTTTTTTGATTGTGGACCGATTTTCAAAATCTAACTTTTGTTTTCTTAATTACATCATGTTTAAGCTATCTCGCTGTAAATTTTCAAAATCCTTCAGGATCAAAAAACGAATTGTTTGGAAGTTGACTCCCCACGTTAATTTCCCATAGGAAAATAGTTTTTTCGCAATAAAATCAATATTTGATGGAATTTCATGAAACAATTTTTTTTGGGGAGGGTGACTTTTTTGTTATTGATGAAAAAGTAATTACTTTTAAATATGTTTTAGATTTAATGTGTTTAATAGCCAAACGTTTGTCGGCAGCAAAACGTGGAACAGACAGTACGTCAATCTATGCTTACGTATAATTATTATGTCATCAATGGAGAATCAGATACAATGGGGACTGACCCGTATGCAGGTATAATTTTTGGATATGTGAACAACAAACACGGGCCAATTTCGCCAACTTTATCATACCAATTCCTGACATTTTCTTGAAATCCGTTCCCAAGTATTTGGGGAACTACTATCTGTTCCACGTTTTTCTGCCGACGATCTTTTGACTATTAAACACGTTAAACCTAAAATAAATATTAAAATGTAAGTACTTTTTCATCAATAACAAAAAAGTAACCCTCCCCAAAAACAAATGTATTCGATGAATATTGATTTTATTGCTAAAACACATTTTAACATAGGTCAAGGAGCTAGAGGACGTGCAGGAGCAGTCGAGAAATTAAAACAATTGGAAATTGACTCTGAAACCAGTCAAGACAGCTTGGAAATGACTTAACTCAGAAAGCAAAAGTTATATTTTGAAAATCGGTCAGCAAATTTCAAAATAATTTTTACAAAATCTATTTTTATCCCTCATGTTAAATTACTATAGGAAAATATTTTTTCCGCAATACAATCAATATTTGACGGAATTTCAACAAAACCTTATTTTTGAGGAGGGTGAGGTTTTTGTTGTTGATGAAAAAACTACTTACAATTAAATATTTTTAGGATGTAATGTGTTTAATAGCCAAAAGTTTGTCGGCAGCAAAACGTGGAGCAGACAGTAGCTGGAAAGATCAGCAAACGACCAACAGTCGCGGATTCTACACACTGTGCCGCATTTCGCGGATAGCTTGACAAATAAGAAAGCTATATTCAAACCAATACTCGAGTCGATGCGAAATTGGCCTGTTTTTGTTGTTTTGTTGTTCATAAGTAAAGCAACGCGCACCTGCAGTCGGGTCGATTTCCCTCTGTGCGTATGTACCATCAATTGAAGCCGTCAATGGACGACTCTTTGAGTTAGCTCCCTTCGTCCACTGACCTCTTCAATAAGTCCTCTGTTCCAGTGAAAGGTAGTTACGGCAGTGTTATGGAATGTCATTCATTGGATGGCATCCCAGGACTATGATAGACATACATGTACATGTACATGCTGAGACTATCAAATCACTTGTAAAATGCAAAACAATCCCGCGTCACTACTGAAACATAAAAACGGCGAAGATGCTCACTTTAAGTCGGTATTGAAACATATTACTGTTCACAGTTACTGTTCACAGTTTTATTTGAATTTTCTACAACTGCTGTTTTCATTTTGAAATAACATAATGTTTCGCAATGGATGCTTTGGTTGTTGCAAAGTTTGTCTAAACCATTTTAGCTTTGTATTTAATTAGTGTCCTCATTTTGGATGAAATAGCGTACGTACATTGACGTGCATACAGTTATGTGATTGCGTTTGGAAACTGATTGCATAATAGTTAACATGTACAGATATATCAACGAGTGAATCACGGCACATGTACAACTAAGCCACGTGACATGTCCATCTCGCAGTCGTATTGTCTGGTCCTTCTATGATGCGTTATGACGATTGCTTACGCTGAAAGTTAGGAACACACAATAGCCATGCACATTCATATCATACAGCAACCGATACGCAGACATGTATTAACTAAATCTGATTTACATCAATCGTGTGAATGGATCTAAAACATCAAGTGTATCGATGAAATAAATATACAGCGATGCATGTATCTCTCGCAGTAAATAAAAAATGCATACTTATATTAATATCGACAGCTACGTGGCATTTAGTTAGTAGATATCAGTGTAGATTTCAAAGAAATTGTGGAACTATTTTGACCACTAGTTCCGTTAATAGCGACCAGCACTTGTTGATATACCAATGTCTTATGTGTTAGTAGGCGGCCATAGGCTGAGTACCCGGGGCCCGTTTCACTAAACTTCTTACGACTAAAATGTTCGTAAGTGCAAATTTAAGATCGTCTGTAAATTTAAATTGATGGATTTAAATCCATTGAGCATAAGCTGCATATGCAGCCTATGCTCAATAAATGTAAATCAATTAATTATTTACAAGAAAACATTGTTAATGTGAAATTTACAGACTATCATAATTTTGCACTTACGAACATTTTAGTCGTAAGAAGTTTAGTGAAACGGTCCCCTGGTGTATGATATGCATTACATATGGCTCACGTGGCCACTACACCACCGCCTGCGCTAATCTTGCTAAATGTTGTCTCTTTTTTTATTTAAAAATATTGCGCTTGAAATCAAGCAGCTTGAAAGGCTGAGCCCGTGACGTGATACAGCTCAGTCTCAGACTATCAAACTGATTGATTGAGAGTCACCATTGACAATACATGTTTACAATATTAACACAGGCAGTTGTGTGCATTTAGTAAAGTTTTAGCACGCCATCGGAATGCAATGCTAAATTTAGTCAATCATACGTCACTGCGCATGCGTAACACGATCATACCATCTTATGTTGGAGTGCATATTAAAAGTTGTGTTCATACCGGATCACATATGACAATACAATTCGAAAATGTAGTAACCTAGATGTATAATTATGCATCGTTTTGGTTGTAGTGATTTGTAAAATGCAAAATGTTTACATACATACGAGACACGCCATGTGAATGTGTACCTAAGAACATGTGTAATATCTGATGTAATATATTTACACAATTTACGGAATATTCCGTAGATGACGTCGAACGTTGACGAATTTTCGAAAATTTCGTTTGTCTTTCAACATCATTTACAGAAAATGTCACAGTTTCTGTAAATATATTTCATGAAAAATCGCAAATGTTCTTAGGTAAATATTCACATGGCGTGTCTTATATGAGACAAGCCGTGAGGTTTTGTACCGGATAAGATGTGCGATATTTCATGAAACAAATTTAAAAAAAAACATACAATATATTCCGTATATGATGTTCAATGTTGACTACATTTTTAAAGCAAATGTGGAATTGAATTCCTCATTCGCTTTGATAATTTCGTCAACATTCGCCGTTTTTTACAGAAACACACGGCGTATTCGCCGGCCGCCTAGTGTACTCTTAAACAGTTATGTTGTTTTCCATTTATAATCCAATTGCTGTTGTTGTTTTATTATACTATATTCACGTTTACAGGTACATGCCCACTCAGTAGGCACAAAATGTTCTTTATGGGAATTAAATAAGTGTATAATTGTGTCACTATTCCACCAGTTCTAAAAATTACAAGTGCCCGCTATACAGAAATAATCATTTAGTAATACATATTTTACCGATAGTGACGCGCGGTGGTATCAAGCTATTTTCATATGCAAATGAGGTATGCTATTGTTTCATTATTTATACTAATTAAATGATCCACCTGAAGAAATAATATTTTCGACAGATTATTAAGTATGATCATTGCACATCAAAATATAAATAAATATAATAAATAGTAATGTCCGTTTACATTTTAAGGTAACACGGTTATCGCCCCTGATATCAGTGTGAAAATTTACGTCTGATATAAAATGAATAATAATGCCATTCAATACCTGGGGTAATGGTTTATTTTGCCAGAAAATGTCTCAGATGGTGTCCCTGATATAAAGAACATTGTTGTGCCTACTGAGTGGGCATGTACCTTTAATTGATATGATGACAATGTTAACTTGACTTATGCATTTAAATATCACTTGTTGGAGTTACTATCTCCGCTTATGCATATAATACAAGTACAGCCAGTTTTGTTCCTTGTTGAACAAACGAACGATTGCATGTCGTTTACAAATCGTTTGGACATCGTCTTCATTTTTTAATTAAAAAACAATGTTTTCGTTGCCTTAAACGTGTCACATTTAAACCGACGAAAACATCATTTTCTTATTAAAAACAACGAAATCCATACCAAAACGACAGGCGTTTAAGTAATTCAAAGATGGGTATTTAAACGAATGTTTTTTTTGACAACACAACATTACTTGCTTAAAAATGCATTGGCACAGTCTATATAATTATTTACTTTTTATCCGCTGAATCTTTAGATAGAACATGTTTTCGTAAGATACATATGTACCAAGTTGCAATGACAGGACACTGCATTTAGTTACCTGGAGTCTCTAGGCGTTTGATACAAAGTTTGCATTTGTATTTGTTCGATGCATCGTACATGTTTAATTACACAAACTGATCCATCGTACATGTTTAATTATACAAACTGATCCATCGTACATGTTTAATTATACAAACTGATCCATGTGAATGCCGAATTACTGTGATTAATAAATGTGCATATAGTATCACTGTCTTCTGTTGTGTTTATGAGATGTTTAGGAGCTTACTCTATTTCTGTTCTATTTATAGAGATCCGGTCCAACTCTAGATACACCACCGACTGCGCTCATCTTGTCGATATCTTTCATTGTCTTTATTTAAAAATACTCGAATATTGTGCTCAGGCTCAGGCAATCAAATTGATTGATAGCAGGTATTCCCAACACTTGCGGACAACCGTCTGTGCTACAGTCCAGGCTCAGCCAAACAAACTGCTTGATTGCGAGTTGAGATTGAAAATATATGTTCAGATATATGTGCAAAATTACTACGTGCGGTGGAGTATAAAACGGGTTATCGACCGCACAGACGGACAACCGTGCTGTAAGTGATTTATCCCACCCTCAGGTCCGTTCACGTGATGATTAGTTTAAAATACGTGTAAAGGGAGACTCCTCATTATTACGTGTGATGAAGGAAATCAAAGTACTGAAAGTACTGAAAAATCTCCACAAAACTGATCACTTCCGGAACTAGAGACTGAACGTTGCATATTTTCTCAATCATCATCCAAATGTACTGTGATGGTGCAAACCCAGTCACATTCATATGTTTTCTCTAGAATAAATTACTGTTTGAAACTCCCAGAAAAAATGTACGAAACGGGCGGCTAACTGGTCACAGCTACCTAACTGTTAGAAATAAATATAGCTACTGTATTCATACGCAAGAAATGTCATGATTCGTATTTTCCAGCATTTAACTGATAAACTGAGCCCAAAACTGTGAAAACTATAGAGAACAGTATACATGTATGTAGCGTTTAGATACAAAGCAAGACAGACCAAAACGCAATAGGAAATGTTGTCACAGAGCACTATCGTTTTCGTAGACAAATATGTATTCATTTATTATGGTCGTGGCTGGAGAAATTGGGCTTGTGGGTTTTGCGACTAGTGTAGATCCTGATCAGCCTGTGCATCCGCACAGTCTGATCAGGATCTGCACTGTTCGCCGTTCCATCAATGAAATATCCGTCATGAGTCAAACAACTAATATAGATCGTTATACAGTGTCTCTATTTGATCAGGAGCTACACTGAGCACAAATCGCATAAGCCTCATTTCTCCATTCACAGCCACATACATGTATTATGAAACGATGTAAATCAGCTACAAAAATATATATCATAGAAACAACAGCATCATTATTACGAGGCTAATCCCCTCGCTGGCAGCCTTTGTAATAAAAAAAGAAAGAAAACAAGGTGAACATAAGTCCTCAGTGACCTTGACCTTGGGCTGTCGGATGCAAAACAAAGCAACATCACAGTGCGGCCAAATAGTATCCAATTCGGTGAAGCGGTACCGTAAATGTGTTACTAACGTACACACGCACGTCCGCACGTCCGCACGTACGTACGTACCCACGTACATTGACTAACGCTATATCCATCTTGCCTATCGGCGAGAGGATATTGAATGTAGATTAAGTGTTACAAATGTGGAGGTGACATATATCGGAAGACATTTCTGTGATCGAATATATTTCCTACGATAAACATTTACACTATCGCCTGCGTTAATCTTGCCACTATTTATCAACGTTTTTACTTATAAATACTTGAACATTGCACGTGATTTTCTGAGCCTGAGCTGTGTCCAGTCTAGCCCCTGATATGTGCATTGATAAAGCGAGCTTATGACATTTGTCGCCTGTTTAGCCCCTGATATGTGCCTACAGAAAACGGGCCAGTCTAGCCCATGATATGTGGCAACATAAAACGAATTCATGACATTTGTGGCTAGTCTAGCTCCGGATATGTGGCTACATAAAGTCAGTTTATGACATGTGTGGCCAGTCTAGCTCCTGATTTGTGCCTACATAAAGCGAGTTTATGACATTTGAGGCCAGACTATCTCCTGATCTGTGGCTAGATGCATCGATCTTATGACAGTTGTGGCCAGTCTAGCTCCTGATGTGTACCTGCATGAAACGAGTTTATGACATGTGTGGCCAGTCTCGCTCCGGATATGTGCCTACATAAAGTGAGTTTATGACATTTGTGACCAATCTAGCTCCTGATGTGCGCCTACATAAAACTAGTGTATGAAATTTGTGACCAGTCTAGCTCCGGATATGTGACTACATAAAGTGAGTTTATGCCATTTGTGACCAGTCTAGCACCTGATGTGCGCCTACATGAAACGAGTTTATGACATTTGTGGCCAGTCTAGCTCCGGATATGTGCCTACATAAAGTGAGTTTATGACATTTGTGGCTACATAAAGTTAGTGTATGACATATGTGGCCAGTCTAGCACATGATGTGTGCCTACATAAAAAAGGTTTATGCCATTTGTGGCCAGTCTATCCCCTGATCTGTGGCTACATACAGCGAGCTTATGACAGTTGTGACCAGTCTAGCGCCTGATATTTGCATTGACAAATAGAGGATCTCAAACGAGTTTCCCTATGATATAAGATTTATGAAACGAGTCAAGCACAATTTATGCACCAAGCCTCGAAATGAGTCAATCATAATGTATGCATCGCGCCTCTGGCGAACTGCATAAATTGTGCGTGACTCGTTTCATAACTCTCATCAAATTGAAACGAGTTTGAGATTATGTTGATCACATGCACACTCCATATAGCAGAACACTTGGAGATTCTCTGATACGTTTCAGTGAGATGACGTAATTGACTATTTTCCCATCGAGATGAAAATCTCCACCGAGAAAAACAATTTTAATATTAGCAATAAACAAATTATAAATATGCCACATTATAGGTTCCAGTTCTTTGTAAGCATTTCATTTTACCAAACGGGAGCGCATTTTAATAATTGTAGTATTTTATTCTGAATCACCGACGCTGCTAATATAAGGTTTGATCATGTCCAGCAGTTCAAACAGTTCCCGAGGGCCACAGCAAACGTTTGCACTGGGCTGGACATGATCAAACGTTATTGTTACATTTCCAACAAAAAACTGATGTAATTTGAGCATTATATTCAGTATTTTCAGTAATTTTATAAATAGTCCCATTGACGTAGATAATTTTCGGTCTTCATATTCCGGGGCCGCGTCATGAACGTCATGAACGTCATGAAGTAGTGATGTCATGAAGGCACTTCCGCGTAGTGACGTCATGAAGGCACTTCCATTACGCGCGGCCCCGGAATGAGCATTGCCTAAAGCCATATGCAAACAGCACGCGCTATATGTGCAAACAACGGAAACCATGTAACAATGGCGTTTAAAATATGATGAAGTCAACGTCAAAACGTCGTTGCTTTGTCGCGCCATTAGGAACGTAATTTGTTTTCGTTTTATTCGTTTGGCTGCATGTGTTATTACACGTGTGTCATATCACATTTATGAAATGGGGTACATCACGTCATAACAATGTGTTCATGTGATAAAGTGGGCTTATGACGTTTGTTTTGCCAGTCTAGGCCCTGATATGTTACTACATAAAACGAGCTTATGCTAGTTGTGGCCAATGTAGCCCCTCATGTGTGCCTTGATAAAAAAGGCCAGTCTAGCTATTGATATGTGGCTACATAAAACGAGCTTATGACATGTGTGGCCAGTCTAGCTCCTCCTTTGTGACGGAATCAACATTGCGTATGGTGTGGTTGACCGCGGGTATTACACCACCGCCTGCGCTAATCTTGCCAATATTTCACTTTTTTCTGTGCTACAGCCCAGGCTCAGCCAATCAAACTGCTTGATTGCGAGTTGATATTGTAAATATATGTTTAGAAGGGTTGATATCTGGTCAAGATTACAGCAGGTGGTGCTGTATCAAACCGGTGATCGACCGTAGAGACGGACAACCGCGCTCTAAGTGATTTATCGCAACCTCAGGTCCGTTCACGTGATGATTAGTTTAACATACGTGTAAAGGGAGACTACTCAGTAGTGTGTGTGACGAATTGGTAACAATAGTAAAACAAGAACTATAGAAGTATAAAGGTAGACAAATATGTATTAATTTATATGCGCTTGAAGGGCAACTCATGCCTTACACAATTTCGAGTTATCTCCCTTAGTATGTGTTCAATCATTATGGTGTTGGCTGGACAAATGGGGCTTGTGGGCTTGTATACGCACAGTCTGATCAGGATCTGCACTGTTCGCCATTCAATCAATGAAAAATCCGTCATGAGTCTAACAACCAATATAGTTATATAGTGTCCTATTTGATCAGGAGCTACACTGAGCACAAATCCCATAAGCCCCACTTCACAGCCACATACATGTATTATGAAACGATGTAAATTAACTACACAAACTAAAATATATATTATAGAAACAAGGGCATCGTTATGCACCAAGCCTCGGAACGAGTCACGCATAATGTATGCAACGAGCATCTGGCGAGGTCCATACATTGTGCGTGACTCGTTTCATTACTCTCATATCAAATAGAAACGAGTTTGAGATTATGTTGATCACATGCACACTCCATATAGCAGAACAATTGGAGATTCTCCGATACGTTTCAGTGAGATGACGCCATTGACTATTTTCGCATCGAGATGAAAATCTCCACCGAGAAAAATAGTTGTAATACTAGTAATGAACTAATTATAAATATGCCACATTATATGTTCGATTTCTTTGTACGCACTTCATTTTACCAAACGGGAGCACATTTTAACACTTGTAGTATTTTTTCTGAATCACCGACGCTGCTAATGACGTTTAAAATATGATGACGTCAACGTCAAAACATCGTTGCTTTGTCACGCCATTATGGACATAATTTGTTTAATTCGTTTGGCTGCAGGTTTTATTACACGTGTGTCATATCACATTTGTGAAATTGGGTACAGCACGTCATAAGAATGTGTTCATGTGATAAAATGGGCTTCTGACGTTTGTTTTGCCAGTCTAGCCCCTGATAGGTTAGACACCAACAAATAGTTTTACTATATAATTTAACCGAATGCTATCCAATAAGGCCAGTCTCTCCTACTTTCACTATTAGTATGGATGCTGTGGGACCCACTTGTACATGACCTGCAGCCAGTATGTACTGGTTCTACATGAACTATCAGTGTAAACAATAGGTTCACTTACTCCTAAGAAAGAAAAATCCAACCTTGTCATATCCTCCAATACTGTGTAAATTTTCTGGCCACGGAAACTCCATTTACATCAAGTGACCAACAGGTTCAGTGTTTTCTTTTAAATGCTACAAATATGCTGAAAACTGGTGTTAAAGGCACCCAAAATGTCCCTCAAGTGAAACTGGGTAGTAATGGATCAAGATTTGCAAGCAAACGGTGTCTGTGACCTCAAAACACCCGCACTATTTGTTTATACCCGACTACTTTTGCATACACCCTGGGCGATTTCGCACCATTTGGTGTCTTCTAACCTGATATGTTACTACATAAAACGAGCTTATGATAGTTGTTGCCAGTGTAGCCCCTCATGTGCCTTGACAAAAAGGCCAGTCTAGCTATTGATATGTGGCTACATAAAACGAGCTTATGACATTTGTGGTCAGTCTAGCTCCTCCTTTGTGACGGAATCTACATTGAGTATGCTATGGTTGACCGCGGCTATTACACCAATACCAATATTTCACTTTCTTTATCAAACTACTTGAATATTATGTTTATATTCAAGCAGTTTAATTGGCTGAGCCTGGGCTGTGCTACGGTTGACCGCGGGTATTACACCGCCGCCTGCGCTAATCTTGCCAATAATTAACCTTTTTATCATCAAACTACTTGAGTATTATGTTTATATTCAAGCAGTTTGATTGCGAGTTGATATTGTAAATATATGTTCAGAAGAGTTGACATCTGGGCAAGATTACCGCGGGCGGTTCTGTATCAAATGAGTTATCGACCGTACAGACGGACAACCGCGCTCTAAGTGGTTTAATCCCACCCTCAGGTCCGTTCACGTGATGATTAGTTTCAATTACGTGTAAAGGGAGACTACTCAGTATTATGTGTGACGAATGGGTAACAATAGTAAAACAAGAACTATACAAGTATAAAGGTAGAAAAATATGTATTAATGTATAAGTGCTTGGAGGGCAACTCTTGCCTTACCAAATTTCGAGTTATCTCCCTTTGTATGTATTCATTCATTATGGTTGTCGCTGGAGAAATGGGGCTTGTGGGTTTTGCGACTAGTGTAGATCCTGATCAGCCTGTGCATCCGCACAATCTAAAAACCAATATAGTTATATAGTGTCCTATTTGATCAGGAGCTACACTGAGCACAAATCCCATAAGCCCCACTTCACAGCCACATACATGTATTATGAAACAATGTAAATTAACTACACAAACTAAAATACATATTATAGAAACAAGGGCATCGTTATTATCAGGCTAATCCCTTCGCGCAACCTTTGCAATAATAATACAAAACACAAGGTGAACATAAGTACTGAGTGACCTTGACCTTGGGTTGTCGGACTTGGGTCGTATGCAAAACAAAAGAACATCACAGTGTGGCCAAATAATATAAAAATCGGTGAAGCTGTACAGTAACGGTGTTACTTACTAACGTACGCACGCACGTCCGCATGTACAGAGAATAAATCGTAATGTCCGTTAACATTTTAAGGAAACACAGTTATAGCCCCTGATGTCTAAAATAAAATGTATAATAATGCCAATCAATACATGGGGTAATGGTGAATGAATGTTTATTTTGCCAGAAAATGTCATACGTACAGAATATACAAAAGTATCTGTATCACTATATTATAACCTACTGCGTGTACCTTTAAGTGTTACAAATGTGCAGGTGACATACATCGGAAGACTTTTCTGTGATCGAATAAATTTCTTATAATAAACATTTACACTATTGCCTGCGTTAATCCTGCCACTACATCTGTATTTATCAATTCATTTACTTATAAATACTTGAACATTGCGCTTGATTGGTACAGCTCAGGATCAAATTGCTTGATTGCGTGTTGAGAATGTCAATAGATGATCATAATCTATGATAATTGTGTACAATTGTGGTTTCAAATTATGTTTGAGAAACTCTTACAGACCTTTCGACGTAAATGTACTTGGTCGAACGGAGGTGTACGGAGCATAAAGATCAACGCAATATGCCCCCTAGCTATCGAATAGGGGACATGAATACCCTTTCGACTACTTTCATGAAATGTCACACATGCATAGACCACTCCCCAAAGGTGTATCTTGCCTCATTGACTTTCGAGTTATTTATTAGTGAGGGACGGTAGTCAAATAAAGTCTAACCGCTGACATATGGCTTAATAAAACAAGTGTATGACATTTGTGGCCAGTCTAGCCCCTGATATGTGCATTGATACAGCGAGCGTGCAACATTTGTCGCCAGTTCAGCCCCTGATATGTGCCTACATGAAACGGGCTTATGACATTTGTGACCAGTCTAGCCCATCACATATGGCTACATAAAACGATATTATGACATTTGTGGCCAGTCTAGCTCCGGATGTGTGCCTACATAAAACGAGTTTATGACATGTGTGGCCAGTCTAGCTCCGTATATGTTTGGCTACATAAAGTGAGTTTATGACATAATATACCTTGAAATATAAATAACTGGCACTGGGGGGTACTGTCAAGTTTTTTGGTCCGTATTTCGTGCTGGAGCGCATCAACGTTATCTCGTTTTAGACGGTAAGTCATTATTATCGCGATAATTACGCCTACGCACCTATCACCTTATCTCGTCATATGGATTTCATATATATATACGTAGACATAAAATACATTTAAAATTGACAGTAAATTAAACGGTGGGAGCACACAAAAAAGGACCAAGACATATTTCGCACGTTTAATTTTACCTGTATTATGTTCAGATGCATGCATAATTATGCAAGATCATACATAGCGCAGAGGAATAATCGGTTGTTTGGTATGTGTCTCATTTTTGTTTCAAATTTTCATTGTTCCATTCCATTCAGCGTATTGGTGCAAATGAACAGCGATGAACAATCAGTTGCAAGTATTATGTGAATAATACTAAACTTGTATTTAAATGTAAAGGATCTAATGTCTGTTCAACGTATTTACACCGCACATTGTGCAACGTCTTGGATATACAACGGTTCGTTTACTGGATTGTGTTTAACCTTGATTAAGTTCACTGTGACTTTGAGTCGACAGCTCTTCCAGTTCACGAGTGAACGTAGGCATTGTGAAGTACAGCAAAATCTCTCTAAACCGGACGCGCAGGCAGTCTGTCTAACCTTAATTTTATGGGTTTCTTTGGTGCATATTTATGAAGAAAATGGCTGTTCTAGTTCGCAAAGTACAACCCATACATTGGCATAGTCATGTGTCTGATTTACAGTGGAACATCTCTAAACCGGACATCCTGGTGGCCTCGCATGGTGTCCGGTTTAGAGAGGTTGCACTGTACGTGGAGTGTCTACTCGTACATTCGGACGAACATTGCTCGAAGAAATGTATCCCACCCACTTTAGTTAATATAATGTGACAGCAGTATAGGTAAAATAAATAATTTAGGTCTTGGAGAAATAAATATATTTTACTTATTATATTTATTTTGTCTTTCTAATTTTAATGGATAACTATGTTATAATGTATGAGCATATATATATACAGGTTACACGAGTAAAATAAAATAAAAAAAGTAAAATTACCTGCTTACTATCGAGCGACTGCTATTCATCCATGAATCATTGGTGGGGAAGTGACCTAAGACATATGCTATTACAAACTGTAGTATGTGAGTTTATGACTATAGTATTATCTCACATTGTTGCCGTGTCTCTCAACCACAATATAGCGAGGTATGAACGTCAACACCCTGCATATTATTACAATATTATAGTGCGTGAAATGCCTGTAAAGCGGAAAACGTCCAATTACCTGTGCATATGATCAGTTCATTGGCACAATGGTTTTACCGGTGGCTATACAACACCGGGTGTATTAAAGTGGCTGTATCTCATATAGTGCATTGTAACTCCAGAGAAGCATTTCACAAACACAGTTGATATATGTGTCTTTGACTGGAGAAATGAGGCTTATGGAATTTGTGATCAGTGTAGCTCCTGATCACACCCATGTATCCTGATATCGATCTATAATGTTTGTTCTAACTCTGGCGGGTGGTTCATTGATGTAATGGTGAACCGTACATATCCTGATCAGATTGTGCGGATGCATAGGCTGATCTGAATCTACACTAGACAGAAACACCCACAAGATAAGTCCCATGTCTCCAGTCACAGCCACAGATAGCACTGGGTAGTGTATGAGTAACATTTTCTCTTAGATGATTATATAATAAATGTTTCGGTATATGACGACTATGTACGACATGTATGTGCCTGTGACTAGCAAATGTGGCTTATGGCACTTCTGGCCGTCAATCAGCTAGCGAAATCCTGCAGCCTGATAATGATCTCCACTATTTGTTAATAGTATGACAAGTTGTTTCGCTTTACAGATTGCGCGGTAGCTCAGGCTGGTGTGGGTCTACATTGGACACAATGGCCATAAGTTCCATTTCTGCAGTCACAGCAGCATATAATAGTATTAATAATAATAATAATAATCATTGTAACGCCTTCAGATCATAATAATAATAATAACAATAATCCTTTATTTTAATCCTTCAGTTAATAATAATAATAATAATCCATTAGTTAACACTTGCTGGTCAAAACATTATATAATAATAATAATAATAATAATAATAATTATAATCCTTTATTTAACTCCTGCGGGTCATAACATTATATAATAATAAAAATTAGAATAATAATCCTCTATTTAACTCCTGCATGTCATAACAATATGTAACATAATATTTATGTAATGTGGATATGTTACATTTGACATGCACACAACAAAGGCCAATTATGGTGCACAGTGACACATTTCAAGAAAGATAAATGTATGCGCGATACAAAGTTAAACTTGGAATTCCGCACCCCACTGGCATATTTTAAAGCTGGGGTCCCATCGGTAAGTTACAACGAAATAAACATTGGTTTACTATTACCGGACGTGTTAATTGACTTTATTGTACTTTTCACATCAAAAGTGAACTGCACGTTTTATATCAGAGGCGATAACCGTGTTTCCTTAAAATGTTAACGTAAACTATGCAAATATATCTTTATCTCTATTTTTCTTTGTATTTGTGACCCAATGTTAAATTCCCATATATGAAAATGTAGCTTCCCAATACAATCAATAATTGATGGAATTTCATCAAATAAAACTTTTAGTGGAAAGTGACTTTTTTATTATTGATGAAAACGTACTTGCATTTAACTAGTTTTTATATTTAATGTGTTAAATAGCCAAACGTTTGACGGCAGCAAACGTGGAACAGACAGTAGACGTTCGGGCCTGTCGATCAATAATAACATAATTTTAGTAAATACATTAATAACTAAATATCATGTAGCCCAAGCAAGCGCGACCGGGTAGAACATTATAATGAAAGCAATAGTCGTGCACATGTAAATTAGTCAATTAAACCCACTCAATCAGGTTATTTAATAGATCGGACACACAGTCGCAGACATACATGTACCACAACTACTATTTAAGTTTTATTTCCCTTTGCAAATATATTTACAGAGATCCGGTCTTATGATGAATTTCAGCGTTTATTTCTTACTGAATAGTACAACAATGGGGTATTTTTTCCAAACTGACCGAATACGTACTGACTGATAACATACGTGTACTGTCGTGTATTGCATTTATCTGATACTATTATCTGGTTTACAACGAATTGAGAACTATTTTACCCTTTCCGTTCTAAAGAAGAAGTTGAAGAAAAAATGTCCAGTCTGAAAACTTTGTCAATTTTTTACTTTATTTATAAAAATATATTGT
The DNA here is from genome assembly GCA_029237695.1 of Conchocele bisecta. Lineage (NCBI taxonomy): Eukaryota > Metazoa > Mollusca > Bivalvia > Lucinida > Thyasiridae > Conchocele > Conchocele bisecta. The sequence continues at coordinate 15,629,726 of CM055280.1, read as the reverse complement.
AAATTTTGTAAATGTCACACGGTACGTAACTCACTATGGGAAGAAGATGTGTATTCATGCCCGACTAGCTCAGTCGGTTAGAGCGATGGTACGGTACACCAGAGGTCCCGGTTTCGAGCCCCGGGCCGGAGCACATTTTTCTCACCCTGTGACAGCTTGGCGCCCAATGAGGGACTGGGCAATGTCGAAAGCGACCGACTATACTGGTGATCTGCTGCACGTCGGAGGAGGTTCCCGTGAGTGGCCTGTCCGGATTGTCCAGCGAGACAATGGCGATAGCAACACTATTGTATTGAAAAGCGTGATTTTGCCAGACTCGTGGCTGATTGGAACAATTAAGCAAATATATAAAAATGAAGGTCATGCCCAAAATCCTGAAAACTATAGACCGATTACGATTCTTAGCTGTCTCCGCAAATTGTTTACCTTCTTCTTAAACAATCGTTTGAATACCTATGTCGAATACAATGAATTTCTATCCAATTATCAGGCTGGATTCAGGAAAAGGTATTCTGTCACTGATCACATTTTTGTGCTGCATCAATTACTAGAAATAATCCGGAAACAGAAGAAAACGTTATTCTGTTTATTTATCGATTTTTCTCAAGCCTTTGACTCAGTATGGAGAATTGGACTTTGGCGCAAGTTCTTGAAGACATGTGTAAATGGGTTATTTTTCAGGGTTGCATACAATATGTATGATGGCATTAAGACAATCATGTGTTTCAAATAATAACAAAACTTCACCATTCTTTCCTAGTTTTTATACGACCGTTTTTAAAAAAAGGTACGTATTATGTTTTACCGCGGGGCGGGCGTGCGGGCGGCGGACAGAAAAAGTGCATAGCTTGTGTACACATCTCCTCCGAAAACGTTCAGTCTTGGTATGTTTATGCCGAAAAATTATTTTTTAACAAAAATATCACCTTTTTAACTTAGTAATGTTTTCTACATTTGTCTATACAATTCTATGTAGGGTACAGAGTTTGTGTACACAACTCCTCTGAAACAGTTCAGTCGATCGATCTGAAACTATACTCACGTCTTCTACACATATTGAAGATGTGCACATTTGTTTTTTTATGCCGAAACAATATTGACTTGAGACTTCAGAAGTAAAATATTTTGTCGGCCGACATATATAATTATTTTTTATGAATGCGATATGTTGGACACACGGACACACAGAAGCACACGCACACGCCCCAAGTATGACAACTGTTAGACTGATACATTTAATGCTGACACAGACAGTACATCACTTTTGGACAGGATTGTTGGCCCAGCGGTGGAGACGGATGTGACTTTTTGCGCAGTAGAGACAAGTGGACTCGCCGATTCTGGGAGTGAGGTGACGACCATTTCAGAGACATTGTATAGTACCATGCGGACAGAGTTCCACTGAGAAGTAGACAAGATTTGAGTCGAGTAGTCAACGTAGCTGATGGGAACGAACTACCATACCGAGGTTACATTGATGCAGAGTTTACCGTGGACAGTATTTCCTGAAGAGATATGTTTATACCCTGCCTTGTAGTTCCAAACACTGAGTACAACAGGGGTGTACCAGTAATCATGGGAAAGAATCTAATACGATTTTGTCTTTGCAACTGTGGCGATATAACTGTAGTACCAGATACGTGGAACATGGCGTTCACATCCATGGAGTAGAAGCATCGGCGTGGTAAGTCAACACGCAAGCAGCCCATTATGTACAGTAAAGCCACACTAATCTGTGAAAGTTTCCAGACTAGCACGGAAGGACAACGCAGCTGGAACATTTGTGATAGAACAGGGAAACAGGTTACCCGGATGTTTGACGGTATGCCCACGAGTGGTCTCCATCACATCGACGAGCAAGACAGCTCGGATTCCAGTGCGAATTTGTAACAAATCTGCCATGACGCTGACTATTTCACCAAAGGCGTCCCTGTGCGAAGGACAGGCAGTGAAGGTGCTATGTAGCTGGGATCCCGATGAACAGAGATCGTCACCGAAGACAGGCATCCACGTTACAGACCAGGATTTAGATCAACTTTTCATTAAGGTACATTCTGATTGCCTGACTACCGAACAGAGCAAATATGCCAAATATCTCGTCGGGAAGTGGACAGTTGTTTTCAGTAAAGGCACTACAGTCATTAGTTGTTCTGATATAGTGAAGCATGGCATCACACTAACTGATGACACACCATTCAAGGACACATACCGCCGTATACCTCCTGGTATGTATGAGGAAGTTCGCGAACAACTCAAAGAGATGCCTGCTGCTGGAGCCATACGTTCATCACACAGTCCCTTTTCGTCCAACGTCGTACTTGTACGCCAGAAAGATGTTAGTCTACGCTTTTGTCTGGATGTTAGAAGGATTAATGTCAGAACAGTCCGGGATGATTATAGTTTGCCGCGGATTGATGAGACTTTATACGCGTTAGCGGGATCACGTTTCTTCTCGAAATTTGACCTACGCTCTGGATATTGGCAAGTGCCCATAAAGGAAGAGGACAAAAGTAAGACTACATTCAGTGTGGACCCTTAGGATTCTACGAGTGTAGTTGGATGGCCTTTGGGTTGACGAACTCACCAAGCACGTTTCAAAGATTGATGGAGCGTTGTATTGGGGATCTGCGCCTTCGATACTTCCTTATATATCTAGATGACATACTCATCTTCTCCAGGACCTCTGATGAGCACCTTGTGAAGCTGGAAACTGTATTCCACAGACTTCAGCAGCACAGACTTACGTTGAAGCTCAAAGTGCGAATTTGCCAAGGACCGCGTACAGTGCCATATAATGTCTGCCGAAGGTGTTAAAACAGATCCCGATAAGGTGCGGTCCCGACGATAATCAAAATCGTGCGCAAATTCTTGTATTCGACAGATACTATCATCGATTTGTCAGGGATTATTCCAAGATTGTAAGACCAACCAACGATCTTCTGATAGGCCACCCTACAAATTAAAAAGCATGAAGACCAGAAAACCAATTCCATGGGTGTGGGCCGATGCACAGCAGGCTGCATTCGAGACACTAATTGAGAAACTGACGATTGCACCCATCCTTGCCTACGCGGATTACACCAAGCCGTTCATCGTCCATACATATGCAAGTGGCGACGGGTTGGGAGCTGTCTCTACCAGAATGACAATGAAGTGCAGAAAGTCGTTGCGTATGTTAGCAGGAGCCTCCGGAATGCGGAACGTAATTACCCCACCCACAAACTTCCTGGCTTTGAAGTGGGACATCACAGAGGAGTTTCACGTTTACCTGTATGGCAATTCATTTGAAGCTAGGAACGACAACAGTCCGTTCACCTACGTGCTGAAGTGGGCCAAGCATGACGCAACTGGTCATCGCTGTATCGCGGCATTGAGCAGTTACAATTTCAACATTATGTACAGGAGCGGGAAGGGCAATGCAGATGCGGATGCGGATGCTCTGTCCAGATTTCCAGAAAAGAATCAACATGTATCTGAAGTGTTTACTGAGGCTGTCAGTGCCATCTGCAACGCATCTCAGGTCATGTCCCGTGATGTACTACTTGCTGAATGCAACGCTCGGCTCACACCAGTTGATTACAGTGACGGCATTCCCATTGAAGAGATAGCGGGGTTCAGCGAGCCACCCGACTGGAAACAGGAACAAGAAATGGACGCTGATTTAGTGGTGTTTAATAAAAAAGCATCAACAGAAAAATCTTCATTTAAAGTCGGGCCAACGGGTTCGATCCCGCATGTAACCTGCTGCATTGGGAGAAGTCCAAAGATCAGAACGGAATATTTACATCGAAATAAATATATATTCAGTGTTGAAATTAGAATAACCTGACCTGGTGCCAGGTCCATACCGCACAAATGTTACTTGATCCCTTCCCATAAAAGTAAAAGGATTATAAATAATCATATAACTCATACAATGGGCATAACCAGATTAAACCATCACACACAATAATGCCAAATACGTACCTGAGGGCCAAACCAGGTCTCCGTTCAGGATACCGGTAAGGAAGAATACTGATCGTTAAATTACTGATCGCACGCTCCACCTTGCAACCCACTTACTCGCATAAAATATCTTACAATCAAGGAAAACACCAAATAGTTGTCCAATGATGAACAGATACAGTAGGCATTACATAAGATACTATAACATAAGTACATTGAGTAAACAAAGTAACTGTTCAAACAAAAGATATTTCATACAATCAACCAACAAAATGAACCGAACTACATACATGTATAACCGATAAATGAAGTGTTGACATTCTTTGCATTTCTGGAATACAGCGATTTTTGATAATGTATGCTCGAGTGTACATTTGGAAACAGACACAGCAGACATTATTAGTTTATTTGATTGTACATGTATATCATTTGATACATTTCAGGGTTCAATTTCAGCATTTGGCGCCACTGGCCTATCCATATTTAAATAGAACATGTGTTCATAGAACACGGGTGCCCCACATATCGCTTTGATATTAAACGAGGCAAACTTTCAAGTCCACAAGGGCAGATAATCCATGACCCGGGGGTCGAATAAACAATGTAAATAAACTACTCTCATCTACTCATCATCAGGAAGCTACATACCAAGTTTCAGGGCTGTAGTTATTACGGTTTAAAAGCTTCAGGACTTACAAGCCAGATTCGGAGACACAAATTAAGCCAAAAAGGATGAGATAATCCATGAAAAGGGGGGTCAAATAAAAAATTCAAATAAACTTTGTGCATCAACTCATCATATGGAAGCTACCTACCAAGTTTCAGGTGTGTAGCTATTAGGGTTTAAATGTTTACGACTTATAATCCAAAATTGTAAAACTCTAAGTCGATAAATAGGAGATAATCCATGACCCGGGGGTCGAATCAACAATGGAAACAAACTGTGGCTATCCATCTACTCATCATAGGAAAGCTACATACCCAGTGTCATGTGTGTAGATATTAGGGTTTACAAGCCTTACACGCCTTACAAGGTTTACATGACTTACAAGCCAATATTGTAAATTCTAAATCGAAAAGGGGGAGATAATCCATTATCCCGGGGTCGGATCAAAACTGGCAATAAACTTTGCGCATCATAGGGAAGCGGCATACCAAGTTGCAGGTATGTAACTAGTATGGTTTAAACGTTTTGCGACTTACAAGGCAAACTTGCCAAATTCTAAGTCGAAAAGGGCGTGATAATCCATGACCCGGTTTAGAAGCTTTACGATTTACAAGGTTCTTGACGGACGGACGGAAGGACGGACGGGAAGGACGGACAACGGTAACACTAAATTCCCCCTCCACTATCGTGGTGGGGCATACAAAGAGGCCACACCTGTCTCAAACTGAGGCATCAGTTGTATCCTGTAAAACAGCCTTTTTGACGGTAAATTATATACATTGTTATAAACTTTAACATGCATGTATCAATTTTGGATTCAATTTTATCTTCGTCGTCTACGATATCGGGTAGAATGATAATATTAAAATATAAGTGAGATGTATATCTTCTAAATGCTCCAGTACTCGAATATGCATCAGTCGAATGGGTGGATGTACAGAATACGAAAAACAACACCATTAGAACGAATACAATATGAAGCTGCATGTGTAGTTACAGGTTTAACAGTATATGTAGATAATGTGAAGTTGGTTGGCAGTCATTTTCAGTTAGAATAACAATGCAAACACCTTTAGCAACGCATACACCGATGAATACTATCATACCGAGCAATGTGAAAGTGAGATCTCATACCCCGCACATGTGGTGCTGCTACAATATACATATATCATTTAAAAAAATATAATATTATATAAATATTCCCTGAACTAAACTTCAACTAAAACACAATATTTCAGCGCATAAACAGTTACAGTGTTCCAACAAAATATCATTCTGGATTATGTCTTCGAGGGCGACAACGATCTTTCTGCAATGCATCCTAGACTTAAAATAGGCTGTATTAAACTTAGCAATGACCTATATAATAACCATTTAAAGGAAACACCTACTTGTGACTGTTGATACGTTTTCGAAAATGCAGAACATTAATTTTTCCAATGTAATTGATACATCCCTGACAGTATTGAAATGCTCCGTGCAACATGTATAAGAGAGTACGATTAGTTGCAGATTGACAAATTGCTATCGTGTTGTGCTGACTCGGCAGCCTCACATAACTCGATTGAAGTATCTTGAAATGTTTCATATCACATGAACTGTTTGGTGTAGTCATTGTAACATTAATGTGTTCGTGTTTGGAATATAATACTTAATATCCTTCTTAAATTAGCCTGCACATCCTAAACCTAACTCAGCACTGGCATACAACTTATCAGCACTACATGTAACAACGCTTAAGCCAGCTGTAAGACAAACGATGATAATGTACTTCATCTTGTATTCCAGTGTACACAGCCAATGGTGCAGATGTTCACATGCAGTCTCGACGGAATGAAATGTTGAGACAAATTTCGGTAATAATAGTGTTACAGCCGGCTCAATGGACCAATGAGCGACCGTGTATATTTCATGTCGTTGTCATGGTCTCCGAAGAAAGATACACACTCGATTGATGTATGGTGGGCGATATGTAGAATCTTTCCACGTGTGTTCTTACAGTGATGTTAATATTTGTAAAAATGCAGCACGTTCCGAGGTCCGAATGGACACGTGGAATAAAACCGCACTTACAGTGCATATTTGGCTTGTAGTCGTATTCCGCGATTATCAATGATCGCTTGATTATGTCATGCGAGGGAATATGTCATTGGATGTTGTGGATGTTGTGAGTTCAATCCTCATCATAGACCAGACAAAATAGTAATATAGTATTTTCATCCCACAAGTCAGTCGCATGAGACTTTAAACTATGGTCCCGTCTCTATATGACATTAGCTGTTGCTGGGACTTTGTAATATTTGACGTCACTGATTTTCAGATTTTATCTTTACCTGTAATATTGGTCAAAATGCAGATTAAAATGCTAGAAATATTTAACGTACAATGTACTAGTTGACGTTAATGATTTGTGGATTTAATCTTCCTTACCGGAGACCTGGCTTAGGGGAAGGTGCCAAGTGTTTGGTATGATATGGACATTTCACGAGGTCAGGTTATTCTAATTTCAAGGCTGGATATATATTTTGCCATGTAAATATTCCGTTCTGAATTTTCTCCCCCCCCCCCCCCCCTCAACCCCAATGCAGCAGGTTAAATACGGAGTAGAACCCTTAAATAATGTTAGCTGTCGATAGGCCGTTAACACCACTACCTCAAATCAAATCTTAATATATTCAATAATAGTCATTCGGTAAATGGATCTTGCTGGAACATGCCAATTCCACGTGCCCCCTATCATGCATCGTGGCGAGGTGACTTAGCAAAATAATAAACGGATTGGCACATATATGCTACCATAATATAACATCATTATGTCAAAACATGCTCAGAGAATAGTGCGCTTTGCTTTATGGCGTTATGTAACTTATGAACTAATGCAAACACTCTGTTATCCTAAACACACATTCGTACCGTCGTTGATCTTATGTAATATGTGTTTGTTCATCACATAAACAATCATGTCAATACTATAAAACTTATGCTTTGGAAGGGGACCACTGCTGCGTTTCACTACAGCGAAGATTTGATGAAGGTTCCCAAAATGACACAAATGAAAACGATAGGAAAGTGCAATGAAAACGATCGTTTTCTACAAGGATGTACATAGAAACGATTATCGTTTTTAGCCCCGCCTGCTTTAGCAGAAGCCGGACATAGACATAGCTTTTTCGTCGGCGTCGGCGTATGCAGCGGCGGCGTCAACATTTCACTTTAAGTTTTTGCGCTTAGCTCAGTTTCCAGAAAACTATAAGTCCTACGACCTCCATACTTAGCATACATCAACACTGTGGTGAACCAATCTCACACAGAGGGAGCACATGTAACATTTGCCTAGTTTGCATGGTTCATTGACCTACTTGTCACATGCATTCAACGTTAAGGTTTTGCGTTGAACTCTGTTTCTAAAACCAATCGCTCAGGTTAATTCGTTGTAACTTCTGTTTGCCTCAATTGAATGCTTTAATATTCCATACATGCATTTAAAACAACATCCCACATCATTCTACAGAAAGCCCATGGTGCCGGCTAACCCAAAATGTCAAGGTCACGGGATTAGAATATTCCGGGTTTGGAAAACTTAACGATCGGTTTAATTTATTACAACTTCTGTTTCCCTTGCTGGAATGCTTTAATACTTCTTAGGTGTAAACTATAGCAACATCCAGCATAATTCTACAGAAAGCCCATGGTTCTCGCTAACACCAAGGTCAATGTCACATGCTTAGAAAATGGTCAGTTTGAAAACTTAACGCTTGGGTTAATTTATTGTAACTTATGTTTCCCTTAATGGAATGTTTTAATATTTCATACATGCATTTGTAAGAACATTCCACATCATCTGCAGAACGTTCATGGTGTCTGGTAACCCCACGGTCTAGGTCACAGACTTCAAAGATGTATAGAATAGAAATTTAGCATCGGTGCCAGGATATACATGTCGTTGGCGGCATTCTTGTTTGTGTTTAGCTGTATTCGTTGGAAAATAAGTGTTTTGGTTTCAGTGTATTCCCTCGCGTAGCGAAAAGGGGATATAGGGATGCAAAAGTAGTCTGTTCGTCCGTCTGTGTTTACGAGAGGGCACTTTGTTTACGGGAGCGATATTTCACACACGAATACCTATTCGATAGTCTGTACTAGATTATTCGATTATTGTGCTCTAGACTAGTATTGTGTGTCCCGTGTTACAAATAATGGATGATAAAGAAAATAGTCTGCTTCAATTCGTGAAAATATATTATAAGATCATATTCCGTCATAAATAAAATTTGACCCCTATTTGACCACACGTTTGACCCATCGATCATTTCTGCCAAGTTTCGTAGAAGAAGATTTTTTAAAATTGTGTGCTATTTTTTTAGACGGCCGCCATCTTGGATTAACGATTTGCTTCAAACTTCAAATAATTATTTATTATTATCCATTTTGTCATTCTATAGCCCATCCATGAGACCCACATGCCCAAGGTCAAGGTCAAATGACTTTCAAATTTGCGTTAAAGCTTTTACATACCTTAATTCAAACTTCAAATAAACATACTCTGAGACTATCAATTGCCTCGGTGGGCTTGACATGTGGGCTGCGGCCGTTTGTTTTTTTATTTACCGTAGGTTAAAGGTTGTGTATAATTGTGTCACTATTCCACCAGTTCTAAAAATTACGAGTGCCCGCTATACAGATAATCATTTAGTAACATTTATTTTACTGATAGTGACTCGCGGTGGTATCAAGCTATTTTCATATGCAAATGAGGCATGATATTTTTTAATTATTTACACTGATTAAAGGTACATACCCACTCAGTAGGCACAACATATTATTTGTACGAATTAAATAAGTGTATATAATCTTGTCACTATTTCACCAGTTCTAAACATTACGAGTGCCCATCATACGGATATAGTCATATTAATAGTATTAGTAATGTTTATTTCACTGATAGTGACGCTCGCGCGGTGGTATCAGTCTATTTTCATAGGCAAATGGGGCATGATATTTTTTAATTACTTCTACTAATTAAATGTGTCCCCTGAAAAATGAATAGTTTCGACATATTATTAAGTATGATCATTGCACATCAAAAAATAAATACAGATAAATAAATTGTAATGTCCGGTAACATTTTAAGGAAACGAGGTTATCGCCCCTGATATCAGTGTGGAAATTTATGCCTGATATAAAATGTATAATAATGCCAATAAATACGTGTATTAATGATGAATTAATGTTTATTTTGGCCGAAAATGTCTCAGATGATGTCTCCGATATAACTTAGTGGGCAAAAAACCTTTAAATGTGTGACATGAAAAAATAATATTTTCGACAGATTATAAAGTATGATCATTGCACATCAAAAACTTAATACAGACAATAAATAGTGCTCAATGTTCGTTACCATTTTAAGGAAACACGGTTATTGCCCCTGATTTCAGTTTGGAAATTTACGCCTGATATAGAATGTATAATAATGACAATAAATACGTGTGTTAATGGTGAATTAATGTTTATTTTGGCCGAAAATGTCTCAGATGATGTCTCCGATATAACAAAAAAATGTGTGTCTACTTAGTGGGCATGCACCTTTAAATGTATGACCTGAACAAATAATATTTTCGACAGATTATAAAGTATGATCATTGCACATCAACAACTTAATACAGAGAATAAATAGTTCTCAATGTTCGTTACCATTTTAAGGAAACACGCTTATTGCCCCTGATATCAGAGTGGAAATTTACGCCTGATATAAAAAGTATAATAATGACAATAAATACGTGTATTAATGGTGAATTAATGTTTATTTTGGCCGAAAATGTCTCAGATGATGTCTCCGATATAACAAAAATTGTGTGTCTACTGAGTGGACATGTACCTTTAAACATGTTAAATGTGTGACTTGAAAAAATAATATTTTCGACAGATTATAAAGTATGATCATTGCACATCAAAAACTTAAGACAGAGAAGAAATATAAATTTTTGTTACCATTTTATGGAAACGCGGTTATCGCCCCTGATATCAGTGTGGAAATTTACGCCCGACATAAAATGTATAATAATGCCAATCAATACGTGGGGTAATGGTGAATTAATGTTTTTTTTGCCAGAAAATGTCTTAGATGATGTCTCTGATATAAAGAACATTTTGTGGCTACTGAGTGGGCATGTACCTTTAAGAACACTATATCTCTGAAACCGCTTCACCAATTCACTCGGAACTACACATACTGTGCATTTATCAACCACATTTTCATTATATGCCCAACGCGTGCGTCCCCTGTGCCGAATGTCAAGGTCAAATTACTTTGAAATTTCCCTTAAAGTTGTTGTTGGGCCCGCTTGCAGACAGCGTGATATAGTCGGCACATTGGCGTGCATTCAGGATAAAGTTTTTGGTTAAAGTTTTTTTTTTGTTAATGTTTTTCGGTATACTATCAAAGCCTCGGCAGGTGTGGCATGTTTTTACGTCAACAGGCTAAAGCTTTTTTGTACTGTCAAATGCCTCGGCGGGTGCGACATGCAGGCCACGGCCATCTAGTTATTATGGCGTGCGCTTTGATCAGTCGGCCATCGCACGATGACTAGTACAGCATCTTATCAGTCGGCCACCACACCATGCCCAGTATAGCATCTGATCACCGGCTATCGCACCATGCCCAGTATAGCACTTGATCACCGGCTATATAATCTCACCATGCCCAGTATAGCACTTGATCAGTCAGCCATCGCACCATGACTAGTATATCACTTGACCAGTCGGCCATCGCACCATAACTAGTACAGCATCTTATCAGTCGGCCACCACACCATGCCCAGTATAGCACCTGATCACCGTCTATCGCACCATGCCCAGTATAGTACCTGATCACCGGCTATCGCACCATGCCCAGTATAGCACCTGATCACCGGCTATCGCACCATGCCCAGTATAGCACTTGATCACCGGCTATCTCACCATGCCCAGTATAGCACTTGATCAGTTAGCCATCGCACCATGACTAGTTTAGCACTTGATCAGTCGGTCATCAGCCCAGGACTATTTCAGCTCTTGACCAGTCGACCATCGCACCATGACTAGTATAGCACTTGATCAGTCGGCCATGACACCATGACAAGTATAGCACTGGATCAGTCGGCCATCGCACCATGCCCAGTATATCACTTGATCAGTTGGCCATCTCACCATGTCAAGTATAGCACTTGATCAGTCGGCCATTCCCAGTACATAGCATTTGATCAGTCGGCCAACGCACCATGACTAGTATAGCACTTGATCAGTCGGCTATCGCACAAATACTAGTATAGCACTTGATCAGTTGGCCATCTCACCCTGCCCAGAATAGCACTTGATAAGTCGGTCATGAAAAACGTTATCCCACCCACCCGTTTCCGTACACTATACAGTATAACCTTTTCAAGGTAGTCAAGAGCTTGGAAGAAAGTGCACTAGACAGGCTTAGTTTCGGGTTCGCTCAAATATCACACGTTTCGATCGTTCTGCGGACTTACGCCTCTGGCAAATGATAAATGCCTTAGGCCCCCAAATGTATTCACTTTAAACATCGGTGTTTAGTAGCGCCGTGGCGTAATGGTTAGTGTGTCGGACTACTGATCCCAGGGTCGTGGGTTCGAGCCTGACTAGCGGCGTGCGTTGTGTCCTTGAGCAAGACACTTTATCCACACTGCTCCAGTTCACCAAGCTGTAAATGGGTACCGATAATTCGTAGTTGCTCTGTAAATACGAATTACCGGCTTCTCTCAAAAATGTCTACCTCTGTTCTTTCTCCCATTCTTGGGAGACGGAATGCAAGGTCCTAGAGCCAGTGCCGCCGTTAAATATAAGCTAAAAAAAAAAAACTTTAGTATATTGTTGGTTACACACGTTTTAGCTACATGACGTTACACAGAGAAATTTCTCTTTACGAAAGAATCCCACATACTCATCTTCACCCATCGCCACCTGAATGGCTGTAGTATTTGTAATGCTCCAGTTTAGGTTTTCACGTGACGTCATTATTGATCATTCTGCGAATGTAGCAAAATAAATCCGAAAGTAAAGTTCACGGAAGGTTATGTGACTTATGTCGAAATGTTGGGACGCAAATCAAAATAAACTCACGTTTTAGATCATTCAAGGTTAGTGAATGACAATTGTTAGTCACAAATTTTAACATCGGACTCACAGTAATTCACGTCAATACAATATGTTAAGACTGTAATGGGATTTCAGCCAGATTTTACACGTAATTTATGCCCTCACAGACCACAAACATGTGTGACATTCTTTCGTACGCACAATTATTTCCTTGTCTTTGGTAGCTAATTTGCCCATACTTAACGAAATGCTAAAAGCAGATGCTTGAAGTGAATATATTTGAAGACCTAATACATTTATCGATTACCAGAGACATAAGTCAACAGACAAATCGAAATGTGTGGTGTTTGAGCAAGTCCGAAACTACGGCATTTTTTCCAAGCTCTTGCCTACGTTGAAAATGCTAATTATTGTGTATTTTGTACGGAAATTTGTAGGTGTGGTACATGTAACGGTTTACAAATGAGCCATTTATCGGGTCCTAGGTCCGAATCTTCCATACGTGGTAAAACAAATGTGGATTAATAAATACTGTTGACTCTGTCCAGTCTACATGTGTAATATATGTACTTCTGTATGTATTATACGTGTCACTGTAAAATCAAAATTCCTATAAATGTATTGAATACCTGTCAATTTGTAACATATTTCGATTTCTGATTCCAATGTTCATCATAGCGTCCTGAAGTTGTCAACGGGAAATTTCACCCACCACGTGGGACACATTTATACGCACATTATTTGCATACACACGTCTACATTATTGTTATAGAATTGTACAATCCTTCAAATTATCATACTCTGAAGTACACTTTTTTATCGAAAAATGGGAATGATGTCTGGATTACACTTCATATAAACGTTATGAGAAAGAAACAGTCAGATAAAGGCAGTTGCCGACTGATGGTCAGCTCGAAAAGATAATTTATGACATATAGTATTATTTTATATGAATACTTGTCATTAATCAATTAACCTTTACTGACGTTAGATTCTAAGATGTATGTACTTGTATCTTCACCAGTAAGACAAAAACATTTCTCGTCAAACCGACTGGGAGCAGGGAATCTGCATTCTAATCTGTAAAGCTGCGACAATTACATTGCTCCACACTGGTGAGCAATGGTCCCATCCATCTATTATTATTATTAATATTATTATTATTATTATTATTATTATTATTATTATTATTATATTTCGAGCACAAATTGCCGCTAATTGTTTGGGGTAAAGATTGAAGCCCTGACGTATGTAGTCATGATAATAAAAAGAAGACAAATATTTTCCCGGTCTAGTGCATCAATTAAATTCAGTAAGTAGCATAAATTGTATAATAACTTTTACGTTAAATAAGCTTGCCGGGTGCTAAGTAAACTATACATGTTGTTCGTTAATCAGGACCGGAAGAATTATTTGGATGGTCTATGAATATTCCTCGTTTGCATAGAGCGAAAATAAATGGCGTCTTACTTGCATCCATCACATGAAAGGAATACAAATAGTCTTGATATTTTATCAGAGAATACAACTTATATGTTTATTATATATGTACATTTGTTTGACATTGAAAATTACTTTTCACATTGTATAATAGTTCCTTCTATATAATCAGTAATGTGCTTACTTCATTGATAGTTTGTATATATTTAGGCGCATCTTAGTTGTGAGTGATTTACATGTATTATAAAAATGTTATTTGACTTGTATGTGGATATAATTGCAACACTTTCCGACTAAAGTCGCACAATAGTGCATGCTACGTAGCTCGTGCATATACAATGTATACACATATAGAAAACATAATAACCTATAAGTACTACAATTATATATATAAACGAACCCCGTCCTTGTGATAATCATTGTAAATGTATGAGGCTTTAGACAAAAAGTTTACGGGGGAGCATGCCCCCGGACCCCCCTAGCCAACGCCCTCGCTCAGCTCAGTCGACGAACGAGCATACCTCGTTCAAGTTCCATGTGCCCCCCCCCCCCCTTGGTGAAATCCTGGATCCGCCACTGCGTACGTTTTCCGCAGCCGTAGCCCAATTCTACCCTACCGCCCAAAATGGGACGTATACTGGACAACCTGACTCCAGTTATTCCTTACGAAAAAAAAACAAAAAATTACTCAATCTTTGTAACGTCATAACTCGTTACGTCACGTTTTCCGATAAGGGAGGTTTTCGCTTGGCCGTCACATATGTTTTGTATATGCACTGCATTTAAAAAACTGTCCAGATTTGTTATTGTTGTTAATAAATAAACGTCTGTGTTAACATAAATTGTATGTTTGTTATCATTGCGTTTCCACAATGAAGAGTGTCCCAATAGCTATGGTTAGTACTATTGTATTGGTTCATTATTGGGTTGTATTACAACCATATGTATTACACTAGACAAAGTGCATACCGATTTGACTACATAGAGGATCTTACATGAGTGATAATTTAATATTTAAGCCGCAATACATTATGTTTGGAGGTGATTTTATTTTATTTTTATTTAGCTTGTATTTAAGGGTAGGAATAGGCTCGAAGACCTTCCAAACCCGGGTATTTGAGTCAAAAACAGTGTCATGCCAATAGCCGTTGGCCCGTTTGTTTCCGAATCTACTAATATCTGCGATACAGTCGAAATATATACATTAAATGAAGGAGGTGATAAACCGGTTACTTTAACCTAGCTAGTTCATTCTCCTATCGTACGATGCCGGTATGTCAGGCCGGGAGAAGGGCTGAGTGTGAGTGAATGTGATATATGAAGACTCAGCCGTAACAGCTCGGCAGAGCCTCGTCCCATCCCGTTTCCTAAGCCTTGCCATATGTCTTTCCATTCACGGCACTAACCTACTATTCTCTATTTATAATGTGTTTATCTGTAGTTATTTAGTTAGATGACCATTGGTTACACTCATTCTGAAGACGAGAGCAACAGAGAAGGTAATACACGACGGTATGGATATTTGCCCATATGTTAGTCAGATGCAGTGAGTGACGTGTATTAGGCTGGGAGTTGTTTAGCCTTCTGAGATAAATCTTATAGCATATATTTTCGTGGAATTGATAAGGAAAGTGTCACGTACCATACCGCCGGTCATGGTCCGAAATTTGATGTATACGATGCAGCTCACGGTCAATGATGTTTAATGTAGAGTAACGCGGGCGGCCAATTCCGGCATAAACTGCATTACTCTGTGAGATTTATGGAGAGGAAACCAGAATACCCGGGGAAAACCACATCGCACCAGTGAATAATGACTACTGCACGTACAATAGTAATTTCAAAGAGACACATTAAATGTACCATGCACAAATTTATAATTGGCAATGTTAAGTTTGCAGATTTTGTTGTATCGCATGATCCAGTCTGTGGTTCCCAGTTGTTGCTTTGTCACTTCCTTAACATTTAGAGCTTTTATATTTTTTGGAAAATTATTTAATTGTTTGAACTGCAGTACTTATTTGCTGGTTATTTTCCTTCGGCTTTTGTTACGTAATATGCTATCTATCTGCCTGTGGGTTATTAGTTATGTTACCGACTATAAGCAGAACTATTAAGTTAGCAAATTGTATAAACCCAGTATAATTATGTGTCTATAGTTTTCCATATGTACATTTCAACCAAATTATATCAGGTTGCCCGCTGTTTTTATGAACTCAGTGATCGAGTTTAATAAATATGAAAATTAATCATCACAAGCGTTATATTATATTTAGTGCATAAGCACATCGTCATACCTTGAAGCTGTACTTGTCACCAAACTTGTTTTCTGTAACAAGCTGATTTGCCTATTTATTAGACAATATAACATGATTTTTATTTACATTAAAGGTGCATGCCCACGTGCCAGGTTATACTATAGGGAGGCATATTTTGTTCGTCAATTCGTTAGATACATGTATGACATTGTCATTAACCATTTACCGACGATATAATTGTCATCTTTATACTTCGTATATGAAACAAAATTTCCACACTGATATCAGGGGTGATACTCGTGTTTCCTTAAAATGTTAACTGACATTACTATTTATCTCTGTATTTATTTTTTGATGTGCAATGATCATACTTCATAATCTGTCGAAAATATTATTTTTTCAGGCGACTCATTTAATTAGTATAAATAATTAAAAAATATCATGCCTCATTTGCATATGAAAATAGCCTGATACCACCGCGCGTCACTATCAGTAAAAACAATATTACTAAATTATAATATCTGTATAGCGGGCACTCGTATTGTTAGAACTGGTGGAATAGCGACACAATTAGACACTTATTTAATTCCTATACAGAACATTTTGTGCCTACTTCGTGGGTATGTATCTTTAAGTATTACACTATTATTTTAATACACACAGAACAATTGTTATTTTTTTTATCTTTTAGTACTTATTTCTAAATAAAAATTCCGTGAAATATTAATTTTATAGTGGAAACATAGGATTCTCCTCTGGAAAGTTAATCAAAAATGGCCAAACAGGAGACGGACTACCAGGTGTGAATTACAGTTCCAACTGACACCGACATTTGCCATATAGCTCGAAAATGACCAAATGAAAAAACAGCAGTTAAATTTTAAAAATTTGTCAGGAAATATTTTATTTATTTTTTCATTAAATATCCCCTTTTGTCTCCCGTTTTAAAATCCCACAGGACATATGTTGTAGCAATATATATTTGACAGACTTGCATTAAATACAACATGTTTCATGCGGGCAACACATTCATTAGTTAGCCAGTTGTTTGATAATACATGTATTGCTATTTAAAACGGTTAATTTAAAAAAGAAACTGTCTGCGGAGAATACGAAGAATGGAGGCTGTAGTGATGCGGTTTATAAGTCGCTAAGCATACATGCATATCTATTCTTCATCTTTTATATCGAGACATGTCGTCGGTAAATTTATATTATATTAAAAAATGATGTCTGTAATCAAACGTATGTACATGTAACCCAGTATACACTACAGACCTCTATATCGTTGTATGCAAACAGTGTAGATCCTGACGAGCCGTCTCATCTGGATCTGCACTTTTTGCAAGTAATTTCCATTTATACTGGTCTGAAAATCATTCTGTGACGGATGGAGTGGTCGGAAAATATCAAGAGTTATTTAGGGGTAAAAGTGTTTAATAGACTCTCAGAATGTGTTAAATACAGTATGTTAACCCTTTGAACCCGAAATCCCGGTATAGCGGTTTATGTAAAAAGTGCAGATCCAGATGAGCCGGCTCGTAACGAGCCGTCTCATCAGGATCTGCACTTTTTGAAAGTAATGTTAATATTTCTTAGAACAAAAACACACCCTTTTCATAAATGGACGAATCTGAAAATCATTTTGTGACCATTGGATTGGTTGGAACATTAGCATATCTCGGTCCATTCCAGTTATTTAGGGTTGAAAGGGTGAATGCAACATGGCAGAATTATGTTGTAAAATAATATACATGTACATGTAAATGTCTTGCTAAATTTATGTTACTGACAAACACGTGCACCAGACCGCACTCGCACTATTCAGGGTATTCAGATATTGATCAGGGATTGCATTTTATGGCGGCTAACACGCGTCATGAGAACCTGCCATTTATGGAAACGTTACCTACGTGTTATTAAATATCTCCGTAACTACTGCGTAACTACGTGATTCTGATGCAATAGTGCACATTATATCTAGCTGATGGTGCATTTATTTATGACGAGCCGTTTTGGAATTATTTCTAAAAAAACTTACATTTATGTAAGTTTTCTCTAAATAACTCCGAAACGACTATAGCGATAACTTGAAGAATGATCGGTTTGGCTAAAAGTATAAACAGGTAATTGTGAGAGATTTCTTCATTTTACCGTTCGAGTGGTTGCTGAGACAATTAGCATAAGATAAATGCATTTTATAAGAAATAATGAATTGCGTGTTCGTGACACACATTTACCGCTATGCATACATATGCACAATTATGTAAACTTACGTAATTCACGAGATATGGTTTATTAATGAAGTTGCGACAAACGGCCACAAAAATACACTTTTTACAACATATGCGGAAAGTTCATTTGCATGTAAGTGCCAGAATCCGTGGGGGTAGTTAAATCAAATGCCGATAGCTTCCACCCGGAACTACGTAATCGTGCATACATTGTATAAGTACATTGCTCGACTAATTGTCCGTGTAGCATTATATGGTATTTCGCTAGAGGTGCACATGCGCGTGTCATAATTTGAGTGCAGAGACCAGGACACGCCCGCCAGAGGGCACACACCGCTGGAGGATTTAGCCATGAGTGCGCCACAAGTTTTAAATGGATTAGCACCATAACATGGAATATGTATTGGATATGGACACATGTATACGGGGATTCATTGTTTAGATGCTGTCTGTGTGTTGTGATGTTGCCATCAATGACCGCGGAGGTTCAACCAAAAAGGAAATAATAAAAACACACAAACGGAAAACATAAAATAATATGGAATTGAATGCCAATGTTTTACTTAGTTTAATAAGAACAGACAACAAGAACATTCAGATCAAACTTGGATTGCATTAATATTATTTATGTTATCAGGTAATCAGTTTTGTATCTGCATGACCTATCCTATTTACTTGCTGGTAACAGAGTTTTGTATCCTCCGATTACAGAATGAAGTTACGTAAAGAATTCCGTGTTTTTTTCTTCAACTAAAACAGCTTTTAATTGCCCATTCCAAAGCAAAGTACTTTGCCTGATAAATAGAATACCAGACTAGTTTCAGGAAACCATGTGAGGCTGTTTCAAAAGAAGTTATTTTTTTGAGATTTGTAAATTTGGTTATACATGCACATAAGAAATTGAGATTGCCTTTTTTTTTCAATTTTATTCCATTTTATAAATAACAAAAATGTTCATTTGTAAATTTCATAGTTTGTAAATTAATTTTTGCCCGACGATTGCAGACAATTGGCATTCATAAATGACACAACATGAGACATGCCATGCGATTTGTTACCTTAAAATATATTTTCTGTAAATGACGTCGAAATTTGACAAATATTTCATAGCAAATCCGTATCGTAAATTTAGCAAATACTTTTCATGAGATATAGCACATCTTCTTTGTATATCTATCCACAAACCTAATGCAATGTTCGCAGAAGAAGAAACAGAAATTATTGCATGGTTTGACGTGTTTTATTCCTTTCAAAACACACATAATGAACAGAAAAAGAAACGATAAAAAAAGAACGTAAAGCGTTAAACGCATTTGCAAACGTTATGCTAGAACTGTCGCCTAGAGATAAAACGGTAAATGAACACATGTTGAGCACCTAGAACCGATTAAAGAGAAAATAAACAGAAACATTAAATTTAAATATATTTTGTAAACTGACAGATAATGACAATGCAAACTACGTGTAGAAAACCCCTTTATTGAATGCAAAATTATAATCCGACCAATGTTTTGCAAGTTTTCATAATTGTAAATTGTATGCAAATTTATGCAATTTCTTTTCAAACACAATTTTGAAAATCACAACAAAAACAGTTTTAATTAAAACAAATATAGTTTTACACTGATTTTTTTCATTTTATTTCATCAAAACTTATTAAAAAGTTCATGTAATGAAGTGCTGAGAAAAAAAGCACTTAGACTTAATATAAACAAAAATAAATTGATGATGTCGTAGTGGAACGCGCATATTTCAGCTATTTAACATTTTCAAACCATTGTATCTTTTTGATTTGTTATTTTTACATGCTGTTTTTAGAATTTATTTCATATTATCAAATTGTACTATTTACAAACATAAAAAGAAAGTTGTTTAATTGACCCTTAAATATTGGATTGTATTGCACTGTTGTTTGCGCAGGGCCTTAAAATAGAGTGTATTAAAATTATAATGCTCTAGTTTAATACATAATAAACTCGTTGACCGATTCATAATATCAGTAGCCGATTTCATCAAAATTGCAAAGTATACATTTCTAGAAAAGTATACTTTGAGGGAGTAATTATTTATTTTTCAGGAAACGCATTATTTCATATAGAACTAGCCACTGCATATATTTGATGATTACAAATATGCAAAATTATTATATTGACTTTATTACATTATCACAGCCAAAATGGCTGTGATAATGTAATAAATTCAGCATAATAAAAATTAATAAATGTATCCTTAAATTGAAAATTTCTCCCTCAAAGTATACTTCGCTACAAAAGTATACTTTGCAATTTTTATGAAATCGGATACAGAGGTTATGAAGTTAGCGTTAAATAAATATCATATTAAATCACGAATCATATCAAATCCTCTATATACATATAAACAATATACATGTACGTCTATAATTATTAAAATCCGCATTTGAACTCCAACTCAGATTATTCAGAACTGAGCGTGGAGACTTTTCGACAGAGGCGGTCTCGAATACATGACGTCATTGTGTAGCACTGCGCATGTGCTGGGATAGTAACAAATTAAATACATCTTCGGGACTGGGTATGGAATATTCCAATCAGCTGACCGAATGCCTGGCATTCGATTGGAGGAGAGCATGGAGAGCCTTAGTCCAAGACGCCATCAATAGTCGGTTCCAACACGGGACCCGCACAGTGCCTGCCGCGGTGACTTGACATTGTGCGAGTTGACTAGAGCTCTTGGACTTAACTTTATGCTAGTGGATTAAACTTCTGTGGAATATTAACCATGGGTCTGATGCTTCTACAGTTGGCTTGTGTGGCACTGGTCATGCTGCGACATGGAACTGGTAAGTTGTTCATTGTAAACACATATCCAAACAATTATGAGATAGTTTGTCCCACCGGAAGCCATCTTGAAAGGTATCGGGACAGTTCAAGAAGATGTTGTTGCTTCCATCCATTGCATACACCACCGCAACGCTAATCTTGCCAATGTGTGTCTTTTATTTATTTCATAATACTTGAATATTGTGTTTCATTGCGAGTTGAGCTTGTCAATAGATAATCAGGAACGTTGACACCTGGGCAAGATTAACGCAGGCGGCTGTGTACATAGCTGTAATAGAAAATCAATATAATTATTCAATATCCATAAAATGAAGGTGGACGTGAAATGATGTTGAAATTTATTGTAATACGCCATATTTCTCAAGTCCTAGCGACAGTTTCAGCACGGGAATCCGACCAACAGTTGATTAAGGTGCATGTACATGTACGTGTATGTCCAACCGACAAAATATTATTTAGTAAAATTGTCCTGGTGAATTCAATTGAATTCCATGATACATGTAATTATACACGTGAAAAGACAGTGTACGTGACATTACTTTGTAAATGATGTTTTTTGTTATTATTTACCTTTCGAAAATTGTAATTTTTTTCAAAACGAAATTTTAAAAAGTTGTCTTTGCGAATCGGAATTTGATTATCCAATTTGAATTTGATATTTCCCGTAATTGACGTCGAAAGTTGATGATATTTTAAAGCAAATACACATCGCACATCTTTCTACATGTAGGTGAAATTAAATGATTATATGTATAAAACGTAATAATGTGATTATGTCATTTGAAACTATCTGCTTACATTATTTGCTTCCCTGTGGATGGTTTCTCGTCATAAATCAGCCATTCTTACATAAATGTAAACACGCGAGTAAAACTTTCACACTTTTTGGATATTGTGCTTAACATCAAACAGCTTAATTGACTGATCTTGAGCTTTGCTGCAACTCATGCTCAGACAATCATATTGCTTGATTGCAAGTTAGCATTGCCAAAATATGTGTGGGCAGATTTATGATATGGGTAAGATTAACACAGACGGTTTTGCATGTGGCTGTGATTGGGGAAATTGGGCTTATAGGATTTGTGACAAGTGTCCCTCCTGATCAAATAGCATACTCGTGTAACCTGATATTGATATAGATTGCTTGTTAGAAATGTGACGGATGTTTCTTTGATGTAATGGCGAACAGTGCGGATCCTGATCCGACTGTGATGATGCACAGGCTGATCTGGATCCACACTTGTCGCAAAGCACAATCATTACATGTATCGCGCCACGGACACATGCTTGTCCGTTGTACATGTAAGTATTAGTGCTGATGACTACAACACAGATATTTGGATATTGGTGTGCGTATTAAGGACCCGTGGGGCACCTGATCATCCAATATTTCATGCATAATTGCCTCGTAAATGTGATATATGGGATATATGCATAACATACAATCATGTGAACATTATCTGCTTACTATGTCCTACATGGTGCATAGAGTTGTCATGACTACTTGCCTGCTATGCGGATGTCAAACTGTCAGATGTACTCTTAATGATAGACAATGCATCAGTTAGACAGTTTACACATTGACAAGGTGTCCATCGTATATGTTGTGAATGATGGTAGAAAAGCTCAAATATCTATATTTGTGTGTAGTCTGCTGAAATAATATTTATAGGACGTTGCCGCCCTATATATCTGGGATGATCGGTGACTGAATGGCGATCGGTGCAGACCTGATCAGACTGCGATCTGGTATTACTATGGTTGCAAACGCCATAAGCCTCATTTCCTCAGTTGCATGCACACATAGGTCCCTTTGAAAATCCTAAACCCTTTCCAGATGTCCCGCTCCGAAAAATAACCTTTTCGGAAAAAAATATTTTCAGATCCATTTCATATCCTTTTCGTGTTCTAGGCATACCGGTAATGCGCATGTCCGGGATATGACCAGTATATTATCACGTCTGCTTAGGCAAAAAACATGACAATAGTAGACGAATCCCCCGAAAGGTTCATACTGCGGCCGCCCTTGACGGCCACTCTGGATTCCGTGTGAAATGGTGAAATGTTCGTTCAAACGATTACATGTATCACATGCAAACAGGTGTTGTGTTTGATATGATATTCATGAAACCTATTTATATATACATGTATATTTATATTTATTCACCTCGCAAAAGACTGGTTTAATAAATATCATATCAAATGGAACCAGTTGTGCGTTATTCTCAATCAATAAATGTGTATTTGATACGTGTGCTTATCCAAATTAAATAAAATACTGTTGAAAGTAAATGGAAACCCGTTTGGAATTCTCTATTTATTATTGTTGTGTGTTACCAGATGCACAGATGACGGGTTTTTCCCGACCAACTGCCACTGGTGCTGTAACGGTCGGGATAACGGCAGGTGATTTATCAACGACGGCGACGGTTGTTATTGTTGACGGCACTGCGGGCGGTTTGGACGTAGTTACAGCTGTCGGCGCTGGTACTGGTAACATCACATACGCATTGACCGACGTTGACATGAAACTTTTTGCAACAACTCGTGGAGATGTTATGACCAAAGCGGCACATACGGTCGATTATGCCACAAAGCCGTCATATACCTTAACAATCACGTAAGTTATATAAATACATTTAAACCATTCATTACAACGACCTGTAGATGCAAATGATTTGCTATATTTTGTTTTCTCTACTGCATCACAGAACTACGTGTCAGCTGTATTGCACAACACTGTACGACCATATAGAACATGAACTATTATCCATATAGTGATGTCATCCTACTCCAATGAAATGTACATGTATTGGGTGTACACAGTATTATGTTTACAATCCTTTTCTGTATACATGTATATGTAAATTTTCAGGTAACGACATTTACATTGACCGAATGTAGTGCCGTACCCGGTATGCGTCAATACGAACATACGGGCCACATTGTGTTTATGCGTTTGCTTTAATTCAATTGAGCTGACGGCGTCACACGCAGGTCGCTACGGAATGACGTCAGTGTGATGACGCAAAGTAAACAAGCCCGCGTTCTTTTCAAGGAGAACCTCGTTATATTTGCCCGGCACTATCTACATGTAGCATAAAATGTTACCTGATAGATTAACACAATCCTACATTCGTGTAGGCTTGCCTGATAAACTTGGTATCAAAAGTCACTAGCCTGGCATTCTCTACATGTATCTACTCTAAATGTTATATATTTCCAGCGCCACCGATGATGCTGACAGTGCTGCGACGACAGCAACGCTGGTCCTTACCGTGACCGTGAACGACCTACCGACGTTTACATCGCCGACCATGTGCTGGGAGATTGCCAGCGACGCCGCCGTCGGTAAGTACACTACCACCTGCGTTAATATTGCCAATATTTGTTAATTCCTTGTTTCAGCTCAGGCCCAGACAATCAAATTGCTTGAATGTAATTGCCAATATGTGTTCAGAAACGATGATTATCTGGACTAGATTAACGCAGGAGGCTGTGTATCACTGCGGCTGTATACCAGTAGTAATGGGTGTCACTATGGCATGGTTTTTTAACATGTGTTTTTTACATAGACGGATTTTACCCTCGCACCGTTTGTCTATGCAAAAAACATATGTTAAAAAACCATGCCATAGATGACACCCCTTATTACTCCCATTATCAAGGGGTGGGAACTTCTTGTATTACAGTATAAAACCGTGCCATAGTGACACCCCTGAACCATTTTGATGATTCGTGAATTTTATCCGGGGTGGAAACTTCTTGTATTACAGTATAAAACCGTGCCATAGTGACACCCCTAAACCATTTTGATGATTCGTGAATTTTATCCGGGGGTGGAAACTTCTTGTATTACGTCATAGTACCACCTTGAACATTTAGGGGTATACTGTTCTGTATATAATTTTCAAATATTTTTGACAACTCCAATATTATCAAATACATATGAAAATATCCTAGAAATATTTTTCATCCACTTCTGACAACTCTAATATTGACAAAAGTTAATGAAAATAAATATTGATTGTCAATCAATATATTGGTATTTTTAAATTTATAGTGGGAAAAAAAAAATTGAATACAAGATATGTAAAGTTTTAACAATATTTTATTGAACAACAACATATTTACAACATGGAATTATAGACCAGATATGATATTCATATTTGATCTTTACAAAAGTACATGCACTATTATGTTAACATATTTGCAACATGAAGTAATTTTGGAAAATGCAAAGACATGGCATGATGATATTGTTGTGGTTTACAACATTGACACCCGACAGATGTTGAACTTTGCTGAGGTCCTTCGTAGAGTGTTCCGAAGTGATGTTTGAACCAGATCGTTATAGTCCTATCATTCTTGAAGTAATCTGATGAACTGAATGTTTGTTGAATACAGAGACGCAGAGTATTTCCTCTTGCAATCGCAAACAACACAAACACACATTATTTTCCACATGTTGTACTGAATACACTTTGTAATCTCTGTTTGTTAAATGTCCATTTCGTAGAATTGTTTGTCAAGAAAGACAATATTTCTGCGTGTAGTGGTGGTAATCCATAGGAGTCAAAGTAGATGGCTTCATTCTTCTGATCAAATACAATAGTTACCCAATGTTTTCCAGGTTGATCAGAATTATCCGTGTTGATTATGTACGCTTGGACGTCTAATGGTCTGTGATTTGGTAGCTTGTCTTTTGGGCATACTATTCCGTTTAATCTCTTCAACCATATTTCTCGATCCAGAATATACTGTAATTCGATGGTTTCCATCTTTGGATGTTGATTTTACCAATACGTTACTTTTAGGATTTGTTTTGTTCATAATTGTCCAATATTAATAGTCGGTGATCATTTCACGAAGACTATTTATTTCAATCTGGTTATCAAACTCTGAGAACACTATGACATTGATGACTTTTTCAAGTGCTCTGGCAAACTGAAGCTCAATGCGTAGATTTCCAGTTCTTATAGGGTGTAGGTGTCCCTCTTCACTGCCCTGGTCAGGTGTCAAGTCATATCCCCACAAACAATATCCATTTACATATTCATCTCTAGTAATATCAAATGATCTGTTTTGACCTAGTGAAGACACAGCTTGATACAAAGACATGTATGATTTAAGATATAATTTATGTTCAAAATCCGGCTCAAATGGACGGTTGAAAATACCATGACCATTACAATTTACATCAATTTTTGATAGATTAAAATGCTGAAAATTGAATGGATTTTTTGCGTATTCCCCATTGAAACTAGCATTATCAATCATACCAATGAATATCCGTTTCGGTAATTGTCCCTGAAAAAGATGATCTTCTATTTTTGAGCGCATTCCAGTTGCAATTGTGAATGTTTTGACTTCTACTCTACGTATAGGAATTTTCATATTCTTTTGAGCTATGAGTCTGTTCATGTCATTGGACACAGACGGTAATAGCTCAACAGTTCTTACATTGAAACTAACATTTTCAAAATCTATTTTTGTCTCTGGTGCGTCAGTACCGCC
This sequence comes from Conchocele bisecta, assembly GCA_029237695.1. Taxonomy (NCBI): domain Eukaryota; kingdom Metazoa; phylum Mollusca; class Bivalvia; order Lucinida; family Thyasiridae; genus Conchocele; species Conchocele bisecta. Next base: position 15,602,749 of record CM055280.1, on the reverse strand, counting down.
TATTAAACAAAACTTTGACGATGCTCTATTGAGTCTTATTCTAATTTCAATTCCATTGGTATATTTTTCTTGTAAAAATAATCCAAAAAATGCAATCGTGCTTGAAGTTCGATTACTTTACTCCCCGAAATAAATGAATTCCTCTTATTAAGACCTACATTTTCACCTGCAATGTCAATAATCTCATATTTACCAGCGGTATCTTTCAACCACATTTCACTAGCCGCTAATTGTGTTGATTTACATTCAGCGTTATATGACAAAAGATTTTCTAAATATGCCCGAAAAGGATATGTATCAGAATTATTTGTTATCAGTTTATTGTTTAGATATAAATCAATATTACTGAAGATACTATGAAAGAAATTGTTAACTGGAGTAATATTATTATCGGGGTACCTAATGTAGTTATTATCTATTTTTAAAATTTTCAATTTCAAATACATGTAAGATTGAGATAAATCTGTCCATTTATCTGTTTGTGGTGGAATTACCAATTCTATTGGAGCATTATTGTTGAGAGAGGAAATCGGAAAATGTTCAATCCATTGACTTTCATGCATAGCAGTCATGGTTGGAGGTACTGATTGAACATCCAACTCAGTCTTACTACATTCACAAGAACCGTTTTGCATGATCATTTTTTATTTTAGTCAAAAATATCTAAATTCTTAGTTAGATCTCCTTTTTATATTCCTTTTTGATTGTTACTTGATTTATGGACCTTAACTCTACGATGTAATTGAACGCGACTGATGTTTCCTCTTATTTTTCTTTGTTTTTTATACCTAATTTCTTCAAAAATGATTTTCCTAGTGAATTCATTGTTTGTTTACCTCGTGAAATAATTACATCCTTTGGATTTTTGTGTTGAAGAAAAATATCTTGAGCTAAACCTATTCCTTGTTTCATTCCTTCATTTTTAAAAGAATTTACTCCAGTTTTTCATTATTAGGTTGGTTTTATAATTGGAGAAACGGTTCTAATTGCAGATTTGAACAAGGATCCTAAACCTGCCCCATACTGACGTGTAACTCCTCGATATACAGGATGCATTTTCAATCTACTTTTTCTTTTCCTAAAATGTAACTTCACCATAGACTTTCCAAGAACAAAATGAACAGGATTGCCAGAATCTCCTATATTTATATGAATTGTATCAAATTCAGATTTTGATATAGGCATATAATGTAAGTTTAAAAATTCATGGTTAATATGTTGACTACCTATATCATTTTCAATTGAATTTGATGTTTTGAATGGTACAACTCTTAAAATCGGAGCCTGAATATGTCCTACAATCGAATATTCAACAATATCAGAGTAAATAAACAAATGATTAAACCCCTCATTTAAATTTGACAAATGTGGAAAAAAATCATTTGCATTACTGCTTGAAAAAAAATGTATCGTTTAATAACTTTGGATCTCCACCACCTAACTTTAAAAACAATGTGGGAGGGTTAAATTTAATTCCTATTTTGCGAATTTTATGGAAACTAAATTTTGGACGTTTCATACCCGGAGAATATGAAACGTTAATCGCTTGCTTGTTTTTTTTTAAAATATCGCCAAAAGAATCTTGAATGATATTATCAATTGTTTCCAATACATGAGCTATTGATGAATAGGATCCAGGAAATTGGAAATTAAATTTGATAATCCATTTATTCGGAGTACCATCTTCACCAAAGCCTATCTCATTTATATCAAATTTTTTATTTTTTATTTCTGAAACATCCGAGTAGAAAGATAAATCTTTTGTTATATATTAAATTCTGTTTCGTCTTTGGTAATATTTAAAACTGTGAAGGAATAATTAAGAATTCAGCTAATGCTATTTCCCAGTTTTCTTTATCGATTCGAACTGTTCGAGGTAATTTAACTTTAAAACAACATTGTATATTTGATGGATATATACCATAGAACTATCACTCAGTAAGGTTACGTAAAATGAATTCATTTTTTACCGTCTGTAAAATCGAAGCCTGTCTGTGGTTTTTTGCTAAATTTTAACCCAGGACTTGGTAAAAATGTATCCAAGAGAACTACTTAAAAGAACGAGCCACAATTCACGATTAGGACTTTGGATACTTAAATGAATGATGGCTGTTGCAACAATTGCATATATTATAACTACTTGAGAAATATATTGAAATTGATTTTTGGGTATTCGTTTACCACAAAATGAAAACTCTTGTTTTTCTATTTTTCCGTTTTCAATTATATCTTGTTCATTCATATTATGTTTGATGACGAAATCCAGCTATCAAACTTTGACGGATAACCCATTCCAATGAACTTTAGTTTCCTTGATTGTTTATTACCTACACGTCTTGTACGTCGAGCAAGAACTGATTCAATTTCATATATTTCATCATCTTTTATACCTTGAATTTCCTTTCCGTAAAATGTACCCATTATTTTTTCACCATCAAGATCTTCAATTTTATAAGTTGGTGGTAAACTTATATTATGAAATATTTTAAATAATTCTGTCGTCCAGTTTGGTATAACCCTTTTCAAATGTGCGTTTTGTTTTATTAATACGACTAATAAATCACCGACATGTAATTTGTTTTTGGCTGGAATAGCTTGTTTCATTCCATACAATGCATGTGTAACCTCAATTTCATTTGAGGTATTGACAGAAATTGGGGTCCTCTTAATACTACGATGGTATGTTCGGTTGTATCCATCAACAATATTTTGTAAAATATCAATATATTTTCTAGTTTGGTGATATGTGAAATATTTCCACATACGTGTTTTTAAAGTTCTTTGAAATCGTTCAACTATACTTGCTTTATTTCAGGGTTTTCGGTTGTGAAAAAATGAATGTGCTTAGATTTCAAGAAATGTTGAAATTCTTTATTTTTTTAAATTCCGTTCCTTTATCACTTTGTAAAGACCGTGGCTTTCGTTTTGATGTCTTTAGTATCAAATCAAACGCATTAATCAATGTTTTCCCCGTTTTGTTAGGAAGGGGTATGACCCATGCATATTTTGAAAATACATCTATTACACACAATAGATATCTTTGATTCTCATTTTCACCTGAGAATTGTTGCATATCTGCCAAATCAGCCTGCCATTGTTGATCGATACCACCTACTATTGTCTTACGACGTGTAAAACGTCTTTGAATTTGTTTATGAAGTGTATATTTTCTGTCTGCTCAACCATTCTTGTATATGTTTTAATCTAACATCTGAAAATGTGTTTATTCGTTTAATTGAATCATACAAGTGTTTTGCACTTGTGTAGGCAATTGAACTTTTTGGATCATAATATATTTTCTTTAGTAATGAATTAAGTTTCTTCTCTTTGTGCTTTAATAAGGCTCCCATTTTTTAAGATATGTTAAATCAGACTTTCTTTTTATACCAGTTGGGGTGACTGAAATTTTTGATTTTGGTGTTTTACGATGTTTCATTACTGTTTTAGGTGTACTAAATATTGAATCCGACTCAATGTCAGATGTATCAGTTTGATATTTATGCATCCAGTTCCATCGTTGTCTATTACCAACTACGTCTTGTGGTATATTGAGTTCCTGTAAAGCTGTACTGAATGTCTCCCAGCCTCTGGGGTTAAATCCTTTTCTTTGACGTAAAGTGTCATTAACTAAATCAATAATATTTGATCCCCTTATAAGTTTTCCTTTATATGTTACTAAACCATTTTCATCCCAACTGATTTTTGGATTATCTTTCAGCATGCTTAAAAGAAGTTCTGCCTTTCTTTGCATTGTTTTTGGTATACTTTGTAAAATCCTATCATTAAGTGGTCTTTTTGTACTTTCATTTACTGTAACAATTTGAGGTTCTAAAACTTTTTTAAATGATTCCTGAAATTTATGTAATGTTTCTCCGTGCTGTCTTACCTTTTCACTTTCCGATAAATCTGTTCTTTCTAAAAGGTTAGAGATAAATTTTTTTGAAGTTTAGCTGTATTTGCAATTTGTGGATCCGGTGAAAGTTGAGGTTTTTGACTTTGTTCTATTTTCCATTTATTCATTTCTTCCAGTAAATGAAAAGGAACAAGTGCCATTTTTCGGACTGCCATTATTTAACTAGAGCTCGAATACCTGCTCGTGCACCAACACCAAGTGCACCACCTAGAATAGCTTTACCTATTAATGGAAGTAAAAATGGTAAAATACCTCCTGTCTGATTTATAATATTTTTCTTTTTCTTAATTGAAATTGATTTTGATGCAAGTTGTCTGAGATGTTTACGCTTAGGATACAATTTATGTTTCTGATCAGATGTAAGTGTGACATTGCCTTTTAAGAGATTGTGACAACATTCGCAAATACACTTAAATTATATGATTTGGTGAATTTTTTATTAATTTTTCACGATATTTTTTAGGTTCATTAGCTATAGCCCAAAGCATACCACCATGTTTTTTAATTAATGGTTTATTTTATCTGGTTTTATTCTTGACCTTTACCCATCTTTATACTAACAATACTTTATATTGAATGACACAAAATTAATTAATAACTGTATTTTATACAGCTAAGTAGCTTTTAATTTTTACTCTTAATTCTGGATTTTTAAACGCAAAATCTTTTAGATGTTTTATTTCCTTTTCTTTTGGAATAAGTTTGTTTCTGACAGTTTCTTTGGTTTTAGGAGATCTCAAATGTTCTTGTAACGGTGGGGAAAACCTAGCTATTGGATGTTCATCCAATGCTTATATTCCTGTAACAGTTTTTCATGTTCTTTTGTTGTTTTATTAACAAGTCTAAACCAATTTTCAATTTCAGGGCCATACTTATACTTCTTTTTTTTTGGAGGCTGTCTCTCAAATGAACCCGAATTACTGGGAAAAGATGTATTGTATGATGATCCAGATTTGCTAGAAGTTGGTGTAAATGGTAATTGTGGTGATCTAATGGAAATAGGTGTCGATGTGAACTGAGGTTTCCCACTCAATGAGGGTGTATGAAACGGTGATATAGATCTACGTGAATTAACAGGACTAGGATTTGTAGACATACTAGACATTGAAGAAAATCTTGAAGATTCATTTTGCTTTTTAGTTGTTTTCTTTTTAGTTGTTTTCTTTTGAGATTTTTTATTTCGTGTTTTCTTTTGTTTTTTAATTGTTTTCTTTTTAGTTTGTTTTTTTGTTAGTTTTCTATTTTTCACGTTTTTTGTACCTGTCCAACGAAGTAAACTTCTAATAATTACACCACCTAAAAATCCTCCTCCACCAGGTTTTAATATTATTTTTTTCTTTGTATTATCATCAACTGTAGGATCCGCTAATTGTTTAACATCTTTTTTATTTTTTTCTATAAAACGCACTGTTTGTTAATTAATTTTATTTTATTTTCAACTATATTTTGAGCAGCTACTGAAAACCATTTCAATATCTCTTTTAACCCAGATTTCAATATTATTTCTCTTGTAAGTTTATGTTGTTCATCACTCAAATTTCTTAAAGCATGGATAATATTTCCTGAGGTGTATGAGAAAGCCAATGTTGGTATTGTTGATACAAAATAAAAGATGATATATATTACTATATTGGAGAATAAATAGTAGGTCCTCTAGCATCCTTATCTGTAATCCAACGATGAAAAATGTCACTTCTTAAACGGAATTGTTTTTTAATTCTTGATTGAAAATCAATTAACAAATAACCATGTTCCTGAGAAGTAGCATCATTGTAGGCTGAAATTAAGTGTGGACTTTGCATTTGACGTGATAATGTTTTAATTTGTAACCCATCACGTTCATTTCTAAATAAAATCATGTAACGAGAGTTGAGACTTATAGTTCTACTCGATTTATTTTGTTGAAACATATTTTGTGTAATATATATTACACTTGAATTTCTATGATGACCTTTTCTTGTAAACCATAATTTTATTTTTTCTTCATCTTTTTCTCCTAACATATCATCAAATACTACAAGATGTGGGATTGTTACATCGGATACAATTTCATTTTCATCATCCGGGATACCTTCAATAAATTTAAGGAAATTGAACTTTTCTTGCATAATAGTATAAATGGGTTGCCATTTCTTTGTAACACCATATTACTTTTTTGGGTACAATATTAAATAAATCTTTACGATAATCAATAATCTTTTGTACAATTTCAGTTTTTCCACATCCACTCGGACCTGCTATATAAATGTTACAGGGATGTTGAAATAACAAAGACAATAGGTCTTCGTTATCCATTGTTTACAGTACAAGGTCCATATGTATAATGATATACTATCATGTGTATAGCAATGTTTTATTTGAAAAGGAATTCTGTTCGAATAGTTTGGGATGGCCCTGAAAAGGGCCGTTTGGGTAAAGGTGCGAATACTGTTATTTTTATTTTAAAAAGACACGAGTACTGGTACATTTTTAAAATAAAAAAAGACACGAGTACTGGTACAATATTTTTTATTTTTTCAAATAAATTTTAATTTTGTTTTATTTTATTTTAATTTTTTTTTTTTAATTTTTATTTCCACGAGTACTGGTACTATTTTATTTTCGTGGAATCAAATGATTTTCTTTTTTCTGGACGAATGTGTTTACGATGTGCACCAACCCCACTTTTATGGGAATGTATTTTTTCGTCAACTGTACCACACAGGGCCCTTTCTGCATGTTGACTGATCTGCGCCACTGTTTTCTTGTCCAATTCAAACTTAATAGGCACTTTCAATGGTTTTGTGTTAAATGTCAAGTCCCGATTTTCACACTGTTTCTCTAGTTTCTTTGATAATGTGTCTGTCATACGGTCCAGTTGAACACTATGTCGTGATGCGATGTTCTCTAGTTTCTGTAATATTCTTTCTGTATTGTTGTTCAGTTTCTGTAGTTCTTTCAATATCATGGAATCTTCTTTCTTCTTCTCTAATGGAATGTATACAGGAACAGTTGGCTGCTGTTGTAGTTGTTGTTGTTGTTGTGGTGGCTGGAAGGTTGGTTGATATATTTCATTCATCGTCTCTGCTAATATATCAAAATCTTGAACGGCAAAATCGTAACTTCTGTTGTCAGCCATAGTGTAGAATGTAAATTAATGATTTATGATCGTCTTTTATACCCATCAGAAGGATTGACCTACTTAGAAATTGATAAAATCAAGTGACCAATCACAGTGTATCTTACAAAACGATAGCTGCTAACCAATATTCCATTTACAGTACTCTTTTCTAACATTTAATTGAGGGATACTGGGATAACTCTTAATAATTTTAGTTTCTATGTTCAAATCCCTCAAAAAAGGAATTTTATGACTGTATAGATAAGCAAAGGTTTAAGATCCTTGTCAAAGTAAATCTGACTATCCTCCCCGTATGTTCTAGAACTTACTAACCTATAAATATTTCTTTCTATCACAGTTATCTTTGGACAAATACCAAACGGTATAAATCTAGAATTGTTTGTTATGTACCCTATGAAAGGATAATATTGATATTTGGGTGATTCATAAATGTTTACATTATTAATAGTGTATTCTCCGTTTACTATGCCTATAGTACAATTTTTGAGAAAATCGAAACATTTACATTCTTCGACTTCCGGATGCTGATCACAATGTTTTCTTAGTTGATCCATTTTATCAGGGGGCTGTGCTCTAAACAATGTAATGCTTTCGCTTCAGAGTTCAGTAGACTAATGATATCCCCATGGAATTTATGGCTTATTTTATAAACGTCACGATGTAACGATAGTATAGAAGCTGTTGCAAAATGCTTAATGTTTAACAACTAATGATACAATATACAAAGTTAATAGGATATACATTGCAAGTAATCTTTTCGTAATAATGTGTGGTGGCCCTGAAAAGGGCCGTTTTTGCTTGAGTGTACAACTGTACAAATTAATATTCAATGGTAGTACGGCGCCATTTGTTGTTTGATTCTCGAGTTTTAACTTTCAAAACGCCTGTAGTGTCAGGTTTTGCTTCTGTCGTAAAACTCTTGCCGTCCTCCATTTCAAATTCTTTGTAAGCAGGTTTTGGCTTTTCCTTTATTTTCCTCAACAGGTCAGCCGTAACCATTTGTAACGTTTCTATGTCTTTCTGCATCGATCCTACGACTTCAACCAAATCTGCGATCCGCCTTTCCATCATATTGCTTCGTTCGGTATTCATTTCTTTGAGTGTTCAATGAAACATGTGAAGTATGTGTTAAAAAAAACACATGCTTTTTATACCCATTAAACGGATGACCTACTTTTGATAGTTTAGTCACAGATTTTCGTCCAATCAGAAAGCTTGTTGTAAAACGCGTTTTGTGAACAAAGTTTGTTTACACAAGCTTGACTGTAAAAAACGGATTGAAAATCATCCAATGAGAGGGGTAGAATACTTAACCAATCTAATCCTCTAATTTTTACCCAATGAAATCATAGCTGAAATCATTTCTGGATTTAAAGCGTATAGTATTCATTCTATTCATTCTTACATACCAGAATGCAGATCAAGAAATTCTTCCACCGTTTGAGAAACATTGTATTCTCCCCAGAAAAATGATGTTAAGGAAGAAAAAGAGTGAAATAAAGAATTATTACAACAATTCTTTACAAGACGTGGTTATCATTGGCCTTCCTTCCAAACAAAAAATTGTTTGGAAAGTTACATTGAATAACTTATATCCTGATCTGTCTGAATTCTATTAGACAGAGATCAAACGGTCCTTTTCAGGACCACAATATTTTCCAGAAAGAAACACTTGCATTTTATAAATCATATGAATTAACCATATGAATTATAAAAATGATAAATAACAAAACAAGAAAATACATTTCAACTTGTATTCATTTAACAATATTTTATTGAACAACAATATATTTCAACATATAATACATAGTGTCTATTCAAAATTGTATTCATTTAACAATACAAATAAATCAATCAAATCTAAAAGTCATTTTTCATCTTCTTGACTGGAACCGCAATTTTCCTCTTCTTGATTTGAACACTCGGTTCATCTTGGCGTTTACGTTTACGATTGTTCACTGGTTTCTCGGTGGTCTTAACATCCACTGTGTTAGGCGTTGGTTTCTGGTCACAATCACAAGCCCAATGTAATTTCGATTTACAGATGAAACATCCAGCGTACATAACATTTCTTGGTAGCTTCAGATGACTCTCTTCGTTGTAATAAGACATGAATTTTCCAACACACAGGTCTTGGGTAATACTAGGAGAATCCAAAAATTGAACTTCATGAGAATATGGATTCACAAACACATCCATGTACTTTCCTTGTAGCTTCTGGCTACATTTATTAGCCCAATGCTCCGTTGATTGACAGATGTAACATCTGTTAGGTGATATTTCGTTCCCTCCATATTTCTCATCAATACTGAATTTTGTAAACCTCTTTCCTGTAGAAATCAGGTACTCAGAGTCGCCCGAATAATTGTAAGATGTAAACGATCCAACAAAGTTCCCATTATGTTTTATAGAATAGGTTTTCGGTATGTTGCTGAATTCAACTTCATGAATAAACGGATTTACATATAAATTCATTTCACATCCTTTATACCAATATTTCATACTTTCGAAATAGTCAGCAAAATGTTCCTCGTGTTTTTGTAGTTGAATGGAAGATCGATCTGTCGCTTGAGAGTCCATGTCGCTTCAGAGTTCAGTAGACTAATGATGACCATATATAATTTGTGGCTTCTTTTATAGACGTCACGGTTTAACGATAGTATATAAGCTGTTGTAAATTGATTAATACTTTATTATAAAATTCAACATGCCACTTGTACCATACTCGGACACCGAGAGTGAAACCGAAGAATCAGCAGATGTTAGAAGATTTTATGATCTTATACAAGAAAAAAGTCGAAGATCAAGAAAATTCAGAACTGAATCATCAGTTTTTAAAACAACATTCAAGAAATTTGATGTAGACGAACATCCTCAAAATTTCGTTGCGTTATTATTTGATGATATCGTTCATCAAATCATCGAACGAATTGATGGTGATCCACACGACAAAATCAGGGTAACATTAAATCATCCTGCATTAAAGATGGGGATACCTATTCCATTCTTGAATGTTGAAGATTTGAATGGGAACATATTGTTACAAGAAATAGAAAAAGTTATACAATCGAATATGGATTTTAATTTGAACGATGGAGAGATGTCAATCGAATCAACGTTTACCAAAATGCCAACAGGTTCTGGAAGAAAGAAGACGCCCTCTGAAATTGATTCTCGAGTTTTCACGAAAAAAAAGAAAACTGTCGTGAAAATTGAAAATACAAAAGACAATATGTGCTTAGCCAGGGCTATTGTTGTTGGAAAATGTCATGCTGATAGAGAAGTTTCTACGACCTGGAATATGCGATGGCATGTAATTCGACAGTCATCACGTCCTTTACAACGTATTGAAGCAGAGAAATTATTGAATGAAGTTGGAATTTCATCACAAAAAGCTTGTGGAATTGAAGAATATAAGAAAATACAACAATATATGTATCCAGAATATGTGATCAAGATTCATCAACAACATGTAAAAACAGAATTGTTGTTTGAATATCCAGAAATTCAGTCATACAGCAAAGTGATACATGTATTCTATATCAAGATCATAAATTAGACTGTATATTACAAATATTGTTGGATTTCTTGGCTGTGTATACTATTGTGAGATGTGCGATATTGGTTACCAAAATCGTGAAACACATATATGCCCTACTTCTTGTAAGGCATGTCGTTCCAAAACAAAATGTCATGTGGTAGATTGTATCAAGTGTAAAGATTGCCTTAGAACATTTTATAGTGGAACGTGTTTTACAAATCACAAACAAATTGAAGGGCTACAAAAGAAATCAATTTGTCAACTCATAAAATGTTGCGATAAATGTGGAGGGCAGTTTGCCGATTCCAAGAAGAATCATACATGTAAAGGAAAGAAGAAATGTAAATTTTGTAAAGAGATTGTTAATTTTGACCACAAATGTCATATTCAGCAGTATAAAAGCAAAACTGAAGAAGATGATCATGAACCGTTTTTCATATTTTACGATTTCGAATGTCAACAAGACACTGGTGTACACATTCCTAATTATTGTATTGCACACAGAGCTTGTGATGAATGTATCAATGAACCATTAGAATTTAATTGTGAATGTTGTAGTCGGTTTCCTGAAGGACGAGAAGTAGTATTTGAAGGAAAAAATACTTTGACAGAATTTTGTAATTGGTTGTTTTTAAAACAACATAAAGGTGCTACAGCTATTGCCCATAATTTCAAAGCGTATGATGGTCAGTTCATACTTCATCATCTCATTGAAAAGGGTATGTTACAACCGAAGGTAATAATGAACGGTAATAACATCATGGTTATGGAAGCTGGAGGTATACGATTGATTGATTCATATAATTTCATAAATTCAGGATTGTCAAAATTTCCAGAAACCTTTGAATTGAAAGAAATGGCTAAAGGATATTTTCCACATTGGGCAAATACTGATAAATTTGCTGCTTATGTTGGTCCATACGTTGATGTCTCTTATTATAAACCAGATTCAATGGGGATAACTGCTAGGGAAAAGTTTTTATCATGGTATAACGAACGTGTGAAAAACAACGATTGTTTCAATTTCAAACAAGAAATGGAAAAAATATTGTCGATCGGATGTAGATATTTTGAGACGTGGTTGTGGAGAATTCAGGAAGGTATTCCTGGAATATGGGGGTATAGATCCGTTTCTAGAAGCCAGTACAATCGCTGACGCATGTAACAAAGTTTGGCGTAACAAATATATGCCAAGTAATCAGATCGGAATTATTTCAAGCAGAGATCCGATTAAACGCAAATTTTCAATGAAAGGTATTCGATGGCTTCAAAGTATTGCACACGAAAACAATATTGTTATCCAACATGCAAAAAATGGTGGAGAATATCAAATTGGTCCTTATACTGTAGATGGATTTCACAAAGAATCAAATACTATCTATGAGTTTCTAGGGACCTATGGCATGGTTGTCCTAAAGGTGTTATCCAAATCGTAAATCTAAAAATAAAAAACCCGATAAATGGTGAAAAAATGCAAAATTTATATTACTCAAACATTTGAAAGATTGGAATATTTTCAGTGTAAGTGGTTATAAAATTCATTACTATGGGAACATGAGTTTGATTTAAAAATGAAAACTGATAAAGAATACAAAAAGTTGATCGAACAATTCTTTCCAAACTGTGATCCGATTGAACCTAGGGAAGGATTGTTTGGTGGACGTTGTAATGCTATAAAATTAAATATGATATTGAAGAAAATTCAGATGATGAAAATCAAATATATTGATATTTGTTCATTGTATCCATTTGTATGTAAACACAAAGAATATCCGATAGGACACCCCGATATTTTAACAAAAGATATTGATATAGAAAACATCCGACAGTATGAGGGTTTGATAAAATGTAAAGTTCTCCCTCCGGACAATCTATTTCATCCAGTGTTACCAACACATTGTAATAACAAACTCATGTTTCCATTATGTAGAACATGTGCAGAAGAAAGTTCTACAAAGTGTACACATACAATTGAAGAACGAGCTTTGGTTGGCACCTGGGTGTCAATAGAATTGTATAAAGCATTGGACTGTGGTTATACGTTGTTAGACGTGTATGAAGTATGGCATTTTTCGGAAAATCTAATGATTTTTTTCTCGGGATATGTGGACAATTTTCTTAAAATCAAACAAGAAGCAAGTGGTTATCCAGGATGGTGTGTAACAGAAAAAGACAAAGAAAAATTTGTTAAGGATTATGAACAAGCTGAAGGTATTTGTCTTGATCCATCAAACATACAAACAAATACGGGGCGTAGAGCATTTGCAAAGATTATGTTAAATTGTTTATGGGGTAAATTGGCACAACGTGAAATCATGACACAAACGGAATATATCAATAATCCTTCAAAATATTTTGATTTGATTTCAAATCCATGTATAATGGTAAAACATTAGAAATATTTGATAATGAATGCCATTCATATTTGGTTAACTATGAAACTAGACTTGAACACATTGAATCCCATGCAACATCAAACGTTATAGTGGGAATCATATGTAACAGCATATGCAAGACTTGAACTATACAGTGTTTCGGAAAAGTTAAATGAGCGTGTCTTGTATTTCGATACAGACAGTTGTATGTACATACACAAGCAGAATTTATGGAACCCTCCCATAATCAATAGTAGGCTTGGTAAGTGGACTGATGAAGAACCCGGAAATAAAATAATAAGTTTTAGGGGTATAGGACCAAAGAGTTATGCATACAAGTTGATAACAAAAGCTGGGGAAATAAAATCCAAATGTAAAGTTAAAGGACTGACACTCGATTACAACACAAGTCAAGTAGTTAACTTTGATACGTATGTTCAATGTGCAGAGGACCGAAGTTACCGAAGTGAAAGTTGTATATGTATGTAAATAAAATCCGGAGACATGTAAACAGAACAGTAACGAGTGAATGTCAAAGCAAGACATTTAGGTCTGTGTACACAAAAACGTGTCATTGTTGACAATTTCAATTACTGTACCATACGGTTATAAAACATTGAGATTTTGATTGAATATACAAGGTGTATTAAGAATTGTTGTTTGAATATCCAGAAATTCAGTCATGGACACATTTAATAACTACAGTCGGTTAGCTGTGCTACCAGTGGAGTTACTGGTTATGTTAATAAAATTGTATCTGTCTGAGAGTAATGCCAAAAGTCTCGCACGCACTGACGAGCGTGCAAAAACGCATTATGAAGATAATGCGTTTTGGACTGTCATGCTAAGGAAAGTCTTTAGGGATCACTCATTCGCAGTTTACAACATGAGGCCATTTAGTGTATATAAATTTTCGCAAGATATAATACACAATTTTTAACTGTAAAAAACGTGTTTACAACACGCTTTCTGATTGGACGAAAATCTGAAAAAATGACTAAACTATCAAAAGTAGGTCAATCCGTTTGATGGGTATAAAAGACGAACATAAAATCATTAATTTACATTCTATGAGAAGCATTACATTGTTCAGAGTACAACCCTGAGTCTACACATTTAGGATGATAACTTTAATATATTTATTTCATGAGTACGTGGTTAGGAATTTATTTCCTTACTATAATTTGAAATTTGAAGCAAGAGAAGCCTCGAATAGCGTTCGTAATTAACTGGAACAAGTTCGATAATTTGCTGAACGATATCAACAGAACACATGTTTTCACAGAAACACTATGGAGAAGCCTACAGAAAACTGGAATAATGATGAGAGACCGAGTGTGCAACCACAGCGAGAAGACTGGGATGAGGAGATCCGACGAGCTCCGGCACCATCATTTGCGATTCGTGGAAAAACTAACAAGAGGACTACACACAGATTTCTCTTAACATGTAGAAGCTGTGGATCCAGGGACTGTGGTGGTCATAAAAAATACATCAAAAGAGTAAACAAGTATGATAAACAGCAAACTTGAATTAGACGATCAAGACAAAAGGCCCTTTTCAGGGCCACTATCAAATATTTGAATAGAAAAAAACTTGTAATCAGTTGTACCTATGTAAAAACGTTTTACATTTTGTCATAAGCCATTATCTTCAAGGTATTCGCTCTAGAAACAACAAATATTATACAGTACTTTTAGATAATAAACAATAAAAATGATGGGGCATAATTATGAGTTGTGGTTACAAAACGATGTTTGTCTGATAAAGAAATCCCGAGAAATACTAGACAAAGAAAGACAATACATGACACATTCAATAAATGTATGGTTGAACAACTTCAATTATTAATTAAAAAAGAAGTAAATGACAATTGTTATGGATGTCAGGTTGAACATCCAAGTCAAGTACGACATCAACTGTGCTTATTCACAGATCAAGATGAACAAAAAAATTTATTCATATTACCAGCTCTACAGAAATTAGATCCCTATAAAATTATGGAAGAATGGTATCCAATTCTCAAAGATATGACATTGGACGATCAAGAGAAATTGGAAGCATACAGACTGTGGGTACAAATTAAAAACAAAATCAGTTTTAGACCCAATGAATCGTGGTTGGAACAGTTGAAGAAACAAGTCAAACAATCCTGGAAGTAGATTGTTACTGAATACTATAAAAGTAGGAACGGATTATAACTGAATCATTCTATGAATAGACACAGTTGAAGAAACAATGAATCCTCTGACAGATTTATTAAATCACATAGCAATCAGGAAACCAGTAACAATGAATCCTCTGACAGATCTATTAAATCACATACCATACAGGAAAGCATTGATACTTGCTTTCAAACTAAAAGTATCAATTGAACTAACATCTTACACCCAAGATCATCAAGGATGAATTAGAGAAAATAGAGATGTTTGAAGAGTTCAAGGAAGCCTTATTAGCAACAACGGGGTTCTCCAAAGATTCAAGGAATAAAGTAGAACAAATAACATTTGAACAATGGAGAAACGAAGTTGTTGAAAATGACAATATTGTGAATTTCTTATTTAACCGATGTAAAACCATACCGTACTTATGGAATAGTGTAAAAATTGAAACATTGTCTGGACTAACGCTTCCATTGCTCATGCTTCCTGGACATAGAGACAGTTTTGAACCAATGGATATAGTACAGATTAGTGAGACTGAATCATTGTGTATATGTTCACATTGCTCACGCTTCAAGGACAGTGATCAAGCTGCAGGGACAAAGGCAATTTTTGAACCAATAGAAATAGATCATACCTCTTGAATGTTAAACATACATGTTGTAAATATGTTGTTGTTCAATAAAATATTATTAAAACTTTACATATCTTGTATTCAATTTTTCCCACTATAAATTGAAAAATACCAATATATTGATTTACAATCAATATTTATTTTCATTAACTTTTGTCAATATTAGAGTTGTCAGAAGTGGATGAAAAATATTTCTAGGATATTTTCATATGTATTTGATAATATTGGAGTTGTCAAAAATATTTGAAAATTATATACAGGAACAGTACACCCCTAGGATATCACAAAAACGCGTTTTACAACACGCTTTCTGATTGGACGAAAATCTGAAAAAATGACTAAACTATCAAAAGTAGGTCAATCCTTCTGATGTGTATAAAAGTAAAAAACATACAGCTATATTTCATTAGTCATTCAACTGTTCAACCAACTACATAAGAATGCAGAAGAACGGAGAATGCTCTATGTGCGGCGATTCCTGTTACATAGAGTGTAGAAAATGCTATACAGTGTTGAACACACAAGGGGAAGAACACAATTGCCCAGAGCTCGACGAAGGCTTTTTTGAAGAAGAGGACCTTAAAGACCTCGAAATTTGTGAGGCGTGCGAGTTAGTCGTCGATTGTATGTGGAGTAAACTGAACACTACATAGTTTAGTTTACTAAAAGACAACAGCCCTTTTCAGGGCTATACACTTTCTCAAGAAATGAATACCTTACATACTGCTCTTATTGGTTCAGGGTGACACTATAGAGTAATACAAGAAGTTTCCACTCCTGATAAAATTCACGAATCATCAAAATGGTTCAGGGGTGTCACTATGGCACGGTTTTATACTGTAATACAAGAAGTTTCCACCCCCGGATAAAATTCACGAATCATCAAAATGGTTTAGGGGTGTCACTATGGCACGGTTTTATACTGTAATACAAGAAGTTTCCACCCCGGATAAAATTCACGAATCATCAAAATGGTTCAGGGGTGTCACTATGGCACGGTTTTATACTGTAATACAAGAAGTTCCCACCCCTTGATAATGGGAGTAATAAGGGGTGTCATCTATGGCATGGTTTTTTAACATGTGTTTTTTACATAGACAAACGGTGCGAGGGTAAAATCCGTCTATGTAAAAAACACATGTTAAAAAACCATGCCATAGTGACACCCATTACTACTTATACCAATCCGTTTAACAATATGCAACCAATGAAACACGATTATAACTCCAATTGTAATTCCAATCTGTCTCCCAGTCAAGAGCAGCTCGACATCGCAAAATGCGAATAACTAAAGAAATAGTATGTACAGATGGTTCGCTATACTTATTTGTTTTCAAATCAAATCAAGTTTATAATGCCCTCTCTAAATCAATTTGAGATATCTCCAAATCAATTCGAGAGCTCTCCAAATTATTTCGAGAGCTCTCCAAATGATTTAGAGATAGCTCCAAATGATTTAGAGAGCTCTCCAAATCAAGTTATATAATGCTCGCTACAAATGATTTCGAGAGCTCTCTAAATGATTTCGAGAGATCATTCATTGATTTCGAGAGCTCTCCAAATGATTTCGAGAGCTCTCCAAGTGATTTAGAGATAGCTCCAAATCAAATGTTATATAATACTCGCTCCAAATGATTTCGAGAGCTCTCCAAATGATTTCGAGATATCATTAATTCATTTCGAGAGCTCTCCAAATGATTTCGAGAGCTCTCCAACTATTTATTGCTAGCTCCAAATATTTGTTGCTAGCTCTAAATATTTAGAGCTAGCAATATATATTTGAGTTTATGTAGATTTGGCGTTCCATAGTACTGGTGTGGGATATTCCACCCGAGTGTCAGAATATGTTGTCAGAAATGAGGATTTGAGTAAATTATGACTTATTCTGACAATGTACATGCAAGCTATTTAACCATTTCACACCTAAGTAAATGAAATGGATTTATATATGTTCATTTTGCTACGAATCCAATCAGACTAGTCCATTTATGAAAGGGGTTGTTTTTGTTATCAAAAATATGAAAATTACTTTCAAAAAGTGCAGTTCCTGATGAGACGGCTCGTTACGAGCCGGCTCATCTGGATCTACACTTTTTGCAAACACCCCTATAGCGGGCTTTCGGGTGCAAAGGGTTAAAGGCACATGCCCACTGAGTAGGTTATAAAATAGGAAAACAGGTAGTTTTGTACATTCTGTTGATATGACATTTTCTGGAAAAACAAACATTCATTCACCATTACCCCACGTATTGATGGGCATTATTATGCCATTTATATCAAACGTAAATTTCCACACTGACATCAGGGTCGATAACCGTGTTTGCCTTAATGTTAAGGGACATACTCTTTATTATCTGTATTCATTTTTAGCTCGACTATTCGAAGAATAAGTACAGCTTATGTTGTCACCCCAGCGTCGGCGTCGGCGTCGGCGTCGGCGTCGGCGTCGGCGTCGGCCGGCGTCGGCGTCGGCGTCGGCGTCGGCGTCGACGTCACCGTCACGCCTTGGTTAAGGTTTTTAGTCAACTTGTATATGGAATACTACTGGCCCTAGACCAACCATACTTGGACAACTTCATCTCCTAGTGATGTACATCAGTAACCCCTGATCTATATTTGACCTTGACCTAGATTTCCTCTTGAATTACTTAGTTAATTCTCGTTGGTTAAGGTTTATAGTCAACCTTGTAGATGGAATACTCCCGGCCCTACACCAACCATACTTGGACAACTTTATCTCCTAGTGATGTACATCAACAACCTCTGACCTATATTTGACCTTGACCTACATTCAACCTTGAATTACCTAGTTAATTCCCCTTGGTTAAGGTTTTTAGTCAACCTTGGTTAAGGTTTTTAGTCAAGCTTGTACATGGAATACTATTGTGCATACATACACCATACTTGGACAACCTTTTCTCATAGGGATGTACATCAATAACCCCTGATCTATATTTGACTTTGACCTACATTTCCTCTTCAATTACTTAGTTAATTATCCTTGGTTAAGGTTTTTAGTCAAGCTTGTATATGGAATAACGCTCAATCTATTTTTGACCTTGACCTACATTTGACCTTGACCTACATTTCCTCTTGAATTACTTAGTTAATTCTCTTTCGTTAAGGTTTTTAGTCAAGCTTGTAGATGGAATACTGCTGACCCTACACCAACCATACTTGGACAACTTTATCTCCTAGTGATGTACACAAACAACCCCTGACCTATATTTGACTTTGACCTACATTTAACCTTGACTTATTTAGTTAATTCCCATTGGTTCAGGTTTTCAGTCAACCTTGGTTAAGGTTTTTAGTCAAGCTTTCTTCATGGAATACTATTGTGCATACAGACACCATACTTGGACAACATTTCCTCATAGTGATGTACATCAATAACCCCTGATCTATATTTGACGTTGACCTACATTTCCTCTTGAATTACTTAGTTAATTCCCCTTGGTAAAGGTTTTTAGTCAACCTTGTAGATGGAATACTCCTGGCCCTACACCAAACATACTTGGACAACTTCATCTCCTAGTGATGTACATCAACAACCCCTGACCTATATTTCACCTTCACCTATACTTCCTCTTCAATTACTTACTTAAGTCACCTTGGTTAAGGTTTTTAGTCAACCTTGGTTAAGATTTTTACTCAAGCTTGTACATGGAATACTATTGTGCATCGACAACCCTCGTAGTCAAGCTATGCTGTTCTCCTACAGCTCTTGTTTGGTGTGCAATGATCATATTTTATAATCTGTCGAAGATATTAGTTTTTCATGTGACACATTTAATTGGTATAAATTGACACAACTATACACAACTTGACACAACTATACACCTATAAAGAACATGTTGTGCCTACTGAATGAGCATATACCATTAAATAGGTTAGGAAATATTTCATGTACGTAGGAAAGTATTTGCTTTAAAGGGACGGTGCATGGTTTATTACAATAATAGCTTCGTAATTTATTTCGGATTTATAATTTGATTGTCCAATTTCCACTTTAAATCTATAATTCTAGGGACAACCGTCGGCACGTACGCAGCATCCGCTGGAACGGTCGGAACTGCGATTACCACCTATTCCATTACAGGTACGTACATCAAGTCGCATTCACTACTCGCTATGTATATCATATAAAATTAAATTAAACGTCAGAAAATAATAAAAATCCCCCCGAATGCATGCATTATTTACAAGGCTTTTACAAACTGTGTTGAAAATGGGAAACATTTCCATTATAGATACTACTGTATGTTCAACGTTTTGCTGCCGACGAACGTTTGGCTTTTTAAGACATTACATCTGAAACATACATGCAGGTACTTTACATCAATGACAAACACGTTAACCTTTCCATTGTTTTATTTGATGAAATTCGATAAAATGTCGATTTTATTGCGAAAAACTTAATATCCTTATGGGAATTTAATATGGGCAAAAGGGAGCTGGGGATGTAGGACGAGATTGTAAAAGGGGAAAGAAATGAAATTGCCGCCAAAATCTGACTAGATTTCTTGGAGATGAAGTAACTAAGAAAATAAAAGCAATATTTTGAAAATCGGTCTACAAATTCCAAAAATATTTTAAAAAAAAATACGTTGTTAGTTCGCAATAAAAACAATATTTGATCCAATTTCATCTAATAGGGGAGAGTGACTTTGTTGGTATTCATTTAATTTAGTCGGTAGCAAACCATGGAACAGACAATAGTTTAATTAATTCCTATACATTAACCTCATACCCTTCGAAGGCAGAAATGGTAGCGTTCACAATGATAGTTGTAAACAATGTACCTGTATTATAACTTTGTTTACCAATTCTGAATTACAAATCTACAATTAAACACTTATTTCATCACCTTGAATACATATCTGAGGCCCAATGCCTTAATTTCGCCAACTTTACTTTATAGCCAATCAATATCGTCGTTTTATTTTTCAACAGCCGGGGACACCAACGTTGATTTTTCGGATTCCCTGACCAACGGCGTTCTTGTCACGGCGAAAACCCCCTTGGGGAGTGCAACATACACCCTTGTGATACAGGCGGTAGATGATGGTGCGGCACCCGCTACCGGGTCTATTTCAGTCACCATTCGGCGGATGGCGGACGGAACCACCCTGCAGGAATGTCCCAACGGCGTCAGCGGACTCGTCGGCAGCCTGATTGTCCTAATTACGGCGATGACGGCAAAGTTTATGTAGGCTGTACTAGCTCGATCCTTACAAGACTGGTGAAATAAATGTTTTGTCTGCTGTTGTTTCTTCTTCATTTGTTGTCGTCATGAAAACATGTTGTTGTTTTTGTCAGTACATTAGAATAATGTACATTAAATGTACTGGCCGAACTATTGTTTTTGATGAGTAAATAAATAAGACAATTACACAAACACAGCAGAAGATAATATTTGTTTTCAGCTTTGTTGGGATTAACCAGTTCACTGGAGCAGACGGACGGTCGTTAGCTGAAGTAATATATTTATAATAGTTCCGCGTAGGCCTAGTGTATTCGATCGCACTGTGCCAAACAGTAGTGACGTCATGAGTCACGTGATACTCGCAAGTAAAGGCACTGTGTCTCAGATGATGAGTCATATATTCAATATGTGCCGTTTCGTCTTTATATGAACAGCGAATTACCGATTTCAACCAAACGCACCATTTGTCGCTTCATGACATTTCATAAATGAATAGCCATTTTACTGAACAGTATGAAATATTTTGCAAACCTAATAACATTGTGATAATTTTTATTCAAAGGTCACGTAACTTTTTTCAGAAACCACGTCATGCTGTAGAAT
>CM055280.1:15326729-15580691 GCA_029237695.1 Conchocele bisecta | reverse complement strand
CAAATCCCGTAAGCCCAATTACTCCAGTCACAGCCACAATTATCATATGAGTCGGCACACCTTTTGTTTTATCCCGTCAACACAGTGCGTATATGCCGTGAAACACGGTGCCGTGAAACATTTTTGATATCCAGTCAATACTATTTTTGCATTTTACAACCATTTGTAGGTGTTCACGGGATAAATAGAATAGTAGGTTAGTGCCGTGAATGGAAAAAAATATCTGGCGCGGCACTGAGAAACGGGATGTTCTCGGCAGAGCCTCGCCCATCCCGTTTCCTGAGCCTTGCCAGATATTTGTTCCCATTTACGGCACTAACCTACTATTCTCTATTTATAGAGCTACCGGCCGACAAAATGGAGCTTCCTCTTCCCAACGTTTCTAAACATTATAAAATACCCGTATTCGGTATGCGTATTCAAGTCTCAGGGCATGTGATCACGTGGTTTGCGAACAACATTTCCCGGCGTGACGTAATATTTGTATGTGACGACAGTTTTACTGCATAATAAAGGACAGCCATTTTCTGACCTATTTGTCATAAAAAAATCTTTTTTCCCGTTAGAAAGATATTCAACGAAATACTAGTATACTTATAAACACATCTAAAAACATGAGATCACTCCTTTCGGAAACCACGTGATGCGGGCTGTCTCCTATACATGTCCCTGTGATATACTCGATTAGTTACGTTCTCGCGAAGCACAGAAAGTGAAAAGGAAAACAAATATCACATTTTATCCCGTCAACACCGTGCGTATGTGCCGTGAAACACGGTGCCGTGAAACATTTTTGATATCCAGTCAATACAATTTTTGTATTTTACAGCCATTTGTTGGTGTTGACGGGATAAATAGAATAGTAGGTTAGTGCCGTGAATGGGAAAAAATATCTGGCGCGGCACGGAAACGGGATGTGCTCGGCATAGCCTCGCCCATCCCGTTTCCTGAGCCTTGCCAGATATTTTTTCCCATTCACGGCACTAACCTACTATTCTCTATATTCAGGGGGCAACGATATAGATACATATGGCATGTGCTCGAATCGGTTCGGATCAGACTGCATGAAAGAGTATGCTGTTCTGAGAACTACGATGTACGAACAAGTCCAGTTGTGTTGCGAAAAGGCACCGTACAAGTCCAGTTGTGTTGCGAAAAGGCACCGTACAACGTTGGCGACCAGCATTGTCCCAGATCAGCCTGCGATGTTGGCGTCTCTGCAAAAGCCTTAGGCCATATCAAATTCGTTCTCTGTTAAGCATCCGCTTGCGGGTAGGTTTTGAGAGTGGTTCATTAAGAAAACAAACACACTGTGTTTGCTGCACACTGTGTTTGCTGTTTAAAACTGTTTACTCGTGAAATAATGGGAACACTGATTGCTGACTTGTCCAATGTTTACATCTGTTCATGAATAAGCTTAATCGTGTATTTTCTTATTATTTTTTTTAAGTTTGCTGGCGGCAATTTAAATTCATGTCTAAAGCTTCCTCAACCCTTTGCACACGGTTGAGGAAGTTTTTAACATAAATTCACCTTTATTTTTATTCAAGGCTTTGATTGGTTGTACCGGATACGTATAAAGGTTTTGAACATCTGGGTGGACCCTTAACAGAGAAAAAAATGACATGGCCATATAGCCATTAGCAAAACGAGTAGATTCTACTCGTACTACGAGACTATGGAAGACAATCTCAATCGTGATCTCCAGTTGGTGCTAATCTTGTGATGTACAAAGTACAAGCGATCCTAGGTGTGACCGTTGTTAATTAAATTAACAATAACAGAGACAACTGAAATTTGTAATTCCCAGACATGACTACAATCAGTAATCACCAATATGACCCCCACCCACGGCAATATGTACATGTATAAGTTATTTGATTTGTATGTGGATAGATGCACGAGTTCCGCAGCGTGCGATATTGTGTGACTTTAGGAGTTCGTTGCTCGGCGGAACGAGTGGCATATATCCACATACAAATCAAATAACCTTTTTATTATATACGAACATCATTAGTACTTTGTATGCGCCTAGAAAAATATACAAAACATAAATAAAATAAACAAATTAATGGTGATTTAGAAAGAACTATTTTGCGAGGCGTTCACCAAGTCCAGATGGGCGGTTCGTTTTCTAGACCATGCTGCGCCTGCGCTCTTTGCTGCGTCTGCGCTCTTGAGTTGTTCTACAGCCAAATCGTGACGCTTGCGCTCCTCATCCGCGTCCGATTTTCCTATTAACGAGAATAAATAGTTGCTACCGCCGAATGCCACAGCGCTCAGGACTGCACCACCTAAAAGCATTGCGACCAAAGCCATTATTTCCATATATTAGAGGGTAGAATTCTAGCTTTAATTAGATAATCTCGGGTCCAAACTGCGGCCGCTACATCTAAGGTCACGTGCCCTACGTCTCTCACAGAGATGTCTAATTTAGGAACGGTCACTCCTAAGGCCATCTTTGATAGTCGAGCATACCCGATACTGAGACCCGATATCACCACGGCGTGATAAAGCGCATTCACTATCATTTTACCATCGTGTTCAGCCATTGTTGATAACTATAATTATTGCATATAAAAGGGATCGCGATCAATGTTTAAATGGGGCGCAATCGGTTTCGTAACTTTCTTCGGAACCGCCTCCAACAGTGTTGGGGGTTGTTTTTTCGATAAGGATTGGTGTAATAGGGGGTAGTTCCACACAAACAGGGTGCGCACAACTGCCAGACCACCACCAACAACCCACGGGACGATTTTCCAATAAGGTTCAACAATGTTGAGGTAATAGGGGGTAGGAGCTACAGCAATCGGGGATTGCACTTCCAATTCGTGAATTGGGGGTGTTGTACCGGTCTTCAGATGTTTTGTGTCTCCGTCCCCCATTGCAACGACTGTTTGGCCTCTCGAAGCTCGGCGAGTATTTTATCTTGTTTAACTTTTCGGGTCGCAGCCGCTGCCCGCCCAGCTGCCTGTTTTTTTGGGTTTTTATGTCGTGCAACCGGATTCGTCCAACCCTCAACATTGTTGGAATTGGGTGTTGAGGGCTCCTGTGGAGCTGCAGCAATCCCCGATTGAACCCCCAACGTGATCGGATTCAACAGTGTGCTTACTCCCCCCTTTGTATTTTAAAAATATAATTTTGTGCTTACTCCCACCTTTGTATTTTAAAAATATAATTTTGTGCTTACTCCCCCCTTTGTAATTTAAAAATATATAATTTTGTGCTTACTCCCTCCCCCCTTTGTATCTTAAAAATATAATTTTGTGCTTACTCCCTCCTTTGTATTTTAAAAATATAAATTAGTGCTTACTGCCCCCTATGTATTTTAAAAATATAAATGTGTGCTTACTCCCCCCTTTGTATTTTAAAAATATAATTTTGTGCTTACTCCCACCTTTGTATTTTAAAAATATAAATTAGTTCTTACTGCCCCTATGTATTTTAAAAATATAAATGTGTGCTTACTCCCCCCTTTGTATTTTAAAAATATAATTTTGTGCTTACTCCCCCCTTTGTAATTTTGTGAAAAAAAATTGTGCTTACTCCCCCCATTAGTATTTTAAAAATATAATTTTGTGCTTACTCCCCCCTTTGTAATTTTGTAAAAAAAAATTGTGCTTACTCCCCCCTTTGTATCTTAAAAATATAATTTTGTGCTTACTCCCTCCTTTGTATTTTAAAAATATAAATTAGTGCTTACTGCCCCCTATGTATTTTGTATTTTAATGTGCTTACTCCCCCCTTTGTATTTTAAAAATATAAATTAGTGCTTACTGCCCCCTATGTATTTTAAAAATATAATTTTGTGCTTACTCCCCCCTTTGTATTTTAAAAATATAATTTTGTGCTTACTACCCCCCTTTGTAATTTTGTAAAAAAAAATTGTGCTTACTCCCCCCTTTAAGTATTTTAAAAATACTTTCGTGCTTACTCCTCCCCCCTTTGTATTTTTTAAAAATATAATTTTGTGCTTACTCCCTTTTGTATTTTAAAAATATAAATTGTGCTTTGTAATTTTGTAAAAAAAAAAATTGTGCTTACTCCCCCCTAAGTATTTTAAAATATATAATTAGCTTTCGTACTTTGCTATCTTTTAAAAAATATAATTTTGTGCTTACTCCCTTTGTATTTTAAAAATATAATTTTGTGCTTACTACCCCCCTTTGTATTTTAAAAAAATAAAATTTTGTGCTTACTCCCTCCCCCCCTTTGTATTTTCTATTAATTTTGTGCTTACTCCCCCCTGTAATTTTGTAATTTTGTTTACTCCTCTTTTGTATTTTAAAAATATAATTGTCTGTAATTTTTTTTAAAAAAAATTGTGCTTACTCCCCCCTAGTATTTAAAAATATAATTTTGTGCTTACTCCCCCCTTTGTATCTTAAAAATATAATTTTGTGCTTACTCCCTCCTTTGTATTTTATTTTTAAAAAATATATTTTGTGCTTACTCCCCACCTTTGTATTTTAAAAATATATTTTGTGCTTGCTTACTGTAATCTTTAAAAAAAAAATGTGCTTACTCCCCCTTTGTAAAAATTTTAAAAATAATTTTGTGCTTACTCCCTCCCCCTTTGTAATTTAAAAATATAAATTTTGTGCTTACTCCCCCATTTTGTATTTTAAAAATATAATTTTGTGCTTACTCCCCCCGTATTTTGTATTTAAAAATATTATTATGCTTTTATACTACCCTTTTGCTTCTTTTTGTATTTTAAAAATATAATTTTGTGCTTACTCCCCCCCCTGTTGAATTTTGTAAAAAAAAATTGTGCTTACTATTTGTATTTTAAAAATTATAATTTTGTGCTTACTCCCCCCTTTGTAATTTCCCCCTATAATGTGCTTATACCCCCCTTTGTAATTTAAAAATGTAATTTTGTGCTTACTCCCCCCTTTGTATTTAAAAAATATATTTTGTGCTTACTCCCCCTCCCCCCTTGTAATTTAAAAATATAATTGGTGCTTACTCCCCCTTTTGTAATTTAAAAAATATAATTTTGTGCTACTCCCCCCTTGTGTAAAAAATTTTATAAAAAAAATTTTGTGCTTACTCCCTCCCCCCTGTATTTAAAAATATAATTTTGTGCTTACTCCCTCCCTTTATATTTTAAAAAAAATAAAATTTTGTGCTACTCCCCCTTTGTATTTTAAAAATATAATTTTGTGCTTACTCCCCCCTTTCCTTTTGTGCTTATCAATATAATTTTGTGTTGCTTACTACCTTTGTATTTAAAAAATATAATTTTGTGCTTACTCCACCTTTTGTAATTTAATATATATTTTGTGCTTACTCCCCCCATTTGTAATTTAAAAAAATATAATTTTGTGCTTACTCCCCCTTTTGTTAATATATATTTTGTGCTTACTCCCTGTAATTTTAAAAATATAATTTTTGTGCTTTACTCCTTTTTCTTATGTATTTTAAAAAAATATAATTTTGTGCTTACTCCCCCCTGTAATTTGTAAAAAAAAATTGTGTCTTATCCCCCCCTAAGTATTTTAAAAATATAATTTTGTGCTTACTCCCCTGTTTTTTAAAAAATATAATTTTGTCTTACTCCCCCACCTTTGTATATAAAAATATGTGCTTACTCCCCCCTTTGTAATTTTAAAAATATAATTTTGTGCTTACTCCCTCCCCCCTTTTGTAATTTTAAAAATATAATGTTGTGCTTACTCCCCCTTTGTAATTTTAAAAATAATTTTGTGCTTACTCCCCTTTTGTAATAAAAATATAATTTTGTGCTTACTCCCCCTTTGTATTTTAAAAATAATATTTTGTACTTCCCCCTATCCCCCCTTTGTATTTTAAAAATATAACCCCCCTTTTGTGTTACTCTCCCCCCTTTGTAATTTAAAAATCTAATTTTGTGCTTACTCCCCCTTTGTAATTTTGTAAAAAAAATTTGTGCTTACTCCCCCTTGTATTTTTCTTTAAAAAAAATTATTTGTGCTTACTCCCCCCCCTTTGTTTATATAAAAATATAAATTAGTGCTTACTGCCCCCTATGTATTTTAAAAATATAAATGTGTGCTTAATCCCCCCATGTATTTTAAAAATATGTTGTGCTTACTCCCCCCTTTGTAAATTTTGTATAATTTTATGTATTTTTGTTTTGTGCTTACTCCCCCCTTAGTATTTTAAAAATATAATTTTGTGCTTACTCCCCCCTTTGTATCTTAAAAATATAATTTTGTGCTTACTCCCTCCTTTGTATTTTAAAAATATAAATTAGTGCTTACTGCCCCCTTTGTATTTTAAAAATATAATTTTGTGCTTACTCCCACCTTTGTATTTTAAAAATATAATTTTGTGCTTACTCCCCCCTTTGTAATTTAAAAATATAATTTTGTGCTTACTCCCCCTTTTGAATTTTAAAAATATAATGTTGTTGCTTATGTGCTTACTTTACCTTATTTTTGTAACTAAAATATAATGTAGCTTAGCTGCTTACTTTTCCCCCTTTTGTATTTTAAAAATATAATTTTGTGCTTACTCCCCCCTTTGTAATTTAAAATATGATTTTGTGCTTACTCCCCCCTTTGTATATTAAAAATATAATTTTGTGCTTACTCCCCCCTTGGTAATTTAAAAATATAAATTTGTGCTTACTCCCCCCCTTTGTAATTTTGTATCGGCACCAACCTCGATTTTCAGATTTCGTGAAATATGCTATGACATCAACCGGTCACTATACCCGTAAAGTTACTTCAGGCCCTTAGCCGACGGTGCCGCCGGACACCGGGGCATATGTCCTCCGTCACCATACTAGTGGGTATCCAACACCTTCGTCTTGGGGGTGGGGGATAGGGCTAGCCGCCATACCCTTTTGATGGTAGAAATGCATATTATTTTGCAGTCACTGTGTCCCTTTCTCAGTTTTGCATTTTCCGGAAGTACTATTTAGCTGTTATAAGAGTAGTTTCTATGGCATATAATATGCGTTGCTGTTTGCGATAACTTCCGGCAGCATATTTCCTCGCGAAAAACTCGTCCGGTGTAGGGGTAAATTATAAGATATTCAGGTACCCTTCACTTCCGGCGGGCAACTTCAGCTTAGGAACCTTAGCGATAGGCATTAGCAATAACCCGCTAGCGATAACTTTCGGACCCATTAGCAAGTGTATAACGGACCAAGCGTGTATTATACAAGGATACAAGGAGCAAGATCACACAACGGACTGTAAAGAAAGTCGTTTGTATATATACATGATATAGATATTAGTAATACTAATGAAAAGATAATAGAATGTTACACTTCGAAAACCGAACTTGAAAAATATTAAAAGTACAAAAATAACACGAAAATGGGCAACTATAGTGACCCCAGCAGGTACCCCAATTGCCAATTGTACCCCTTAAGGGGAATTTGAGTGACGGCATGAACCCCCCCCCCCCCCCCCGTCTATGTTGTCTAGTATACAGTAGCGCTTTTCTGCTCCTTACCTATTTGTATATACTAATATCGTATACATATCGTAATCGTATAGTATTGGTACATGTATATTTAATGAGCATATCGTATGCTCATATAATATTGGTATGTTTGTACCATATCATCGTATAGTACAGTTTGTTTACATTATACAAACGTACTATACGAATGTTATACAAACATACGATATGGTATGAATATGCAGTGGGGTCATCGTGCAGTTATACAAATATACAGATGCACCGGTTCATTTCGGATGTAAACATCCGGTTTTCATTTCGATTATCTGCCACAATTTTAAGTTTTTCAAAATGAATACATTTTCAGTACGGTATCACAGTGCATCTTATACATGTGTGTTCAATACAGTAATTCATCAATAATTCATCATTGTACTCCGCACCACCGCCGGGGACACAAAACAATGATCCCGCACACACACCAGCCATCTACATTTGGCGTCCTAAAAGTTCCGGTCTATCTCCCACAGTGGGAATAATGTGTATCACCACCACCACCAGTTTTTGTCTATGACTACACTACACCCCCCCCCCCCCACCCCCCGACTACCACTTCTGTCTGTAACGCAGGATGACATGGCCGACTGATCAAGTGCTAAACTAGTCCTGGTGCGATGGCCGACTGATCAAGTTGCTATACTAGTGTTGGTGCGATGGCCGACTGATCAAGTTCTAAACTAGTCGTGGTGCGATGGCCGACTGATCAAGTTCTAAACTAGTCATGGCGCGATGACCGACTGATCGAGGGCTATACTAGTCCTGGTGCGATGGCCGACTGATCAAGGGCTAAACTATTCCTGGTGCGATGGTCGACTGATCAAGTTCTAAACTAGTCCTGGTGCGATGGCCGACTGATCAAGTTCTAATTACACTTATAAGAGGTATAACCAGATTTAACTGTCACATACAAAATGCCAAAGACGTATGTGACGGCCAAACCAGGTCTCCAGTCGGGATTCCGGTAAGGATGAACCCCGATCGTTAAATTACCCATCGCGTGCTCCCACCTGCCACTCATTCATATATCTAGTACAGTCGAACCTCTCTAAACCGGACACAGAGAAATATTGGTTCTGCTTAATTTTGATCGGGTTCATTGCCACTTATCTCCGATGATAATACCTGATCATGATCGCAAAGCACACACGCATGTCACGAAGTAGTCATTTGTCCATTTTAAAGTGGAACCTCTCTAAACCGGACACCCTGGGAGAGAGGTTCCACTGTACATGTATAATCATTTAATTCCAATATGCCATATTATGTTTCTTAAAAGTGTTTTGCTTACTCTGCAATTTATTTATTTCTTTTCAGTTCCCATGCGGATGTGTCATTGTCGTCGCTCGCAGCAGAAATTCTCAAGATCACAGGCCATCTCAGATAGCGTTACGTTGTGATATATCATGGACTTAATATGAGATGATACATATTACGTTTTTGTAGCCACATGCGAACTTGATACATATGGACGTGACTGGAGAAATGGGCCTTATATTATTTGTGGCCTGTTTAGCTCCTGATCTGTGGCATTGTCAGACTAGAAATGGGGCTTATGGCATTTGTAACCAGTTCCTGTGCTTATAAAACCCAAGAAGGTGCTCGTACTCAAAATCAGGAAGCTTGGTTTATTGTACTCTGTGTCAGCCTATTATGGAAGCATGAATTGACCATCGAGATGATGAGATGTTGATATAATTTATGGCAACATGTCGACATAAATATCACGACATGTTGACATAATGTGAAACTATGTCGACATGTTGAGATAAATTACGGCGACTTGTTGCGATAATTATCTCAACATGTCGACATGTTGACATATTTATGTCGACAAGTCGTGATAAATATTAACACAACTTCTCAACAAGTCAACATAATGTGCACAATTATGCCATGAAATTCTGTTATACAAAACTATCACGTCATGACGACACGTTGTGATACTTTATCCCGTTATGTCGACACGTTGTGATACCGTATCACGTTATGTCGACATGTTGTGTTAACTTACCACGTTATGTCGACATGTTGTGATACCGTATCATGTTATTTCGACATGTTGTGATATATTATCAAGCTATGTCGACATGTTGTGTTAATGTATCACGTTATGTGGACATGTTGTGTTAACTTATCACGTTAAGTCGACATGTTGTAATAGCGTATCACGTTATGTCGCCGTAATTTATCTCAACATGTCGACATAGTTTCACGTTATGTCAACATGTCGTGATATTTATGTTGACATGTTGCGATAAATTATATCAACATCTAATCATCTCGATGGTCAATTCATGCTTCCATAGCCTATCAAACTAGCACACTCTAGCCGCCTACATAAGTTGTGCAGCAAAATAGACTTATCCTGCGATCATTACAATGTACCTTGGTTAGCTCGATTACAATCGCATATCGATATCCCCTGGCCGGTTGGCAAGAGGGGATATATCGTTATACCATGTACCTATTCGTAATTCTATTACTTGTAGGGGAAGGGTGACTTTCGTGTGGTATGAACCTGGCACCAGGTCAGGTTATTCTAATTTCAGGGCTGAATATATATTTTTTTTATATAAATATCCTGTTCTGATTTTGGGATTTTCCCCAAATGTTCCCCATCTCAAAATTGGTCCCCATCTCATAAAAGTAGGCCAATTTATCTATGAACGTTTGATCAGCATATGGTGGCAGGAATGGAGCATGTGAAGTGTAATTCACAGAATCCCGATCCCCCTGTAGCCTATTTCACCAATATTGCAAAGTATCCTTTTCTAGCAAAGTATACTTTGAGAGAGTAATCATTTATTTTTCATGAAATGCATTATTTCATATAGAACTAACGACTGCATATATTTGATGATTAAAAGTATGCATAATTATTATACTGAATTTATTACATTATCACAGCCAAAATGGCTGTGATAATGTAATAAATTCAGTATAATAAAAATTAATAAATTTATCCTTAAATTGAAAATGTCTCCCTCAAAGTATACTTTGCTAGAAAAGTATACTTTGCAATGTTGGTGAAATAGGATACATGTACGTTGTTGGGTCACCCTCGATAGTGGAAAGTGAGACGAAGCGGTCACAATTGAGGCGTCGTCTGTGTCCGCAACAATTTGCGACTGAAATTATGAACGTTAGTTGGATCATTACCAAACTTCAATAGCTTCCTCAAATTGATATCAATCCATGCAGTTCCATTTGGGTGACCTTGGTGACCTTAACCTTTGTGCCTGTGGGGTGTAAATTTTGGACATAACCAAATTTCCCAAATCTCTTCATACAGTCGGATCATTACCAAATTTCATAAATAGCTACCTCAAATTGATAGCTATCCATCCAGTGTCATTCCGGTGACCTTGACCTTAGTGACCATGACCTTATCATTCATTTTGGATTTCCTCATATTTTGACCTTGACCTTGGTGACCTTGATCTTCGTCGTCGGTGTCCGCCACAATTTGGGACTTAAATTTTGGGCGTTAGTCAGATCATTACCAAACTTCATCAATAGCTTCCTCACATTGATAGCAATCCATCCAGTGTCATTCCGGTGACTTTGGTGACCTTAACCTTTGTGGGACTTAAATTTTGGACGTTAGTCAGATCATTACCAAACTTCATCAATAGCTTCCTCACATTGATAGCAATCCATCCAGTGTCATTCCGGTGACTTTGGTGACCTTAACCTTTGTGGGATGTAAATTTTGGATGTAGCCAAATTTCGCGTATCTCTTGATCCGTTAGTTGGATCATTAACAAATTTATTAAGTAGCTTCCTCACTATGATGGCTACCCACCCAGTGTCATTTGTGTGACCTTGACCTTATCAATAATTTTGACTGCCTCATATTGTGACCTTGACATTGGTGACCTTGGCTTTCGTGGCGATCACCTCGTTTTGTGGGCGAGATATTCCTTGGCGATCGCTTTGTTTTGCTTTCTTGTATATTAAAATATATTTTTTGTGAAGACTGCCTCGTTACTGTACTGTGGCGCACTCGGCCATCTTTGTATGTTTCAGCCATCAGCCAGTTTCTTCTGGCGTTTGGCACAAAACGCAAAATGTGGCGTAGAACATATAATTTAACGTAGTTAATCACATGTAGAAAAGCCAGGACAACAGACTCTTATCAATTATATAATACCAAACTGTAAAAGAGGTCAGTTTTCTGGACAGGTTTGTGCCTGCCTGTGTTTATATACCCCTGGTATCGGTAGAGCCGGAGGCATGTATATTGTTTGGACTGTGTGTCCACGAGTCCGTGTGAACGGCACATAAGAACGTTGCCGAAGTTTCTCAATTCTGTCATAACTTATATATCCCTTGATGGATTACTTTAATATTTTAATACATTATACTTGTGGACAAATGTCACACAACCATACTGTCCTTTATATGACCTTAACCTTTAGACCTCCACAACTTTGAACTGTTTCACAGTTTAAGTTTTTACCGGAGTTTACACAAGACTTGTTCACAAATGTCACACAACCATGTTGCCTTTAATATGACCTTGACCTTTTGACCTTCACAACTAGGTTTATGAATACTTATCACTTTGGGTTAATTAAGTTTGCCACAGTTTCTCCAATATGCCACCAGGGGCATTTGTGTGCTGACAGGCCACATTTTCTTGTTAACAACATGAATCACCATTGTATATCGCCTCATACACAGTGTATCACTTTTACCTGGCCAACCTTACAACACATACCATATATACCCACTACTGTACTCTGTTAGAACTTATCAAATACAGTGATATGTAAGAAGTTACCGGAGTATATGGTCACTGGTGTCTACTCGCCTAGTATACAAGTATATACGGCTTTACCTATGGGTAATGTGTACACTAACAATAGGCTGTGAATCAGATTGGAAAGGTTACACATCAAAATTTATTTTGGGATTGATGGGAGAAATGCTCAGATATCTTGTCTTTTCTATAGTTTGCTGGCAAAATATTTATGGCATGCATAGGTCATATCTGTCTATGATGTATTACACCAAATCTTATTACGTTACTGTCGTATTATTTGCTGTATGTGTCAAACGCTTGAAGTAGTGATACTGTACGATGGCTTGTACATACAAATATGGCGGAGATGGCAACTCAATGTACCATATAGTATACAGTAACAAGATAATATTCACATATGTTATATTCATATATCACATCTCTCTTACGAAGCAATTATCATTGAAGCTAAGTGTATCAATCTATGACCTAATACCTTAAGTGTATCATCGATACTACAGCAGGCAAAACAATTTGCACAAGAATACGAAACTGGAGTCAAAATATACAAGGGAAAACAAGGCGTCTTAGGTACAAACTCGCATGGCTGGTCTCATTTTGAGTCCCCAGTATTCTCAAGAAATGTCCCAATTTTAAGTTTTCTTGATATTTTACAACATTAAGAGACTTGATATGCTATAACTTCTGTAGACATTTGAGCAGGGTATCCCTCATTTTGATGCGAACATCTTCGTCGCCATCACACATGATGTGGGTAGATCTCTGCTCTACCTGGATAAGGGTGTCGTCATTTGGCTGCAACAAATACAAGAGTTATCAGAATACAACAAAGTGCACCTGGTTGTGATTTAGTTTGAGGGTCATGAATATTGCAGGTCATGAATATTGCAGGGCATGATAGAGAACCATTAGAGGAAGGGATGTGTAAAATATGAAGAGCGGTGAAAGAAAACAGAAATTATAACAAATCTCCCCCAACGTTAAGTTTATCAAAGCACTAAGACTGTGACCTTGACATTGGTGTTAGCCGAGGTCTGAGCATCATGGATTTGTCACAGCATAATAGAGAATCCTTAATAGAGAAAGGCATGTTTAAAATATGAAAACGTTTAGTGGAACAGAAATTATAACAAATTTCCCTCAACGTTTACGTTTATGAAAGCACTAAGACTGTGACCTTGACCTTGGGGTTAGCGGTGGTCTGATCATCGTGGATTTGTCACAGCATGATAGAGAATCAATGGAGAAAGGCGTGTGAAATATCAAAAGGTTTGGTGTAAGGAAACAGAAATTATAACAAATTTCCCCCAATGTTAATTTTATGAAAGCACTAAGACAGTGACCTTAACCTTGGGGTTAATAGGGGTCTGAGCATCTTGGATTTGTCACAGCATGATAGATAAAGGCATGTGTGAAATATCAAAATGTTTTGTGTAAGGAAACAGAAATTATGACAAATTTTCCCCAACGTTAAATTTTCAAATTTTTGAACACGGACAGACAGGCGAACGGACAGTGACAGAGATACTGGGGCTTATGACATCTGTGGCCAGTCTACTAATGTGACTGGATAAATTGGGCTTCTGGTATTATGTTGCCAGTCTAGCACCAGGGGCCCGTTTCGCTAAACTTTGTACAACTAAAATGTTCGCAAATGCCAATTTTGGATCGTCTGGAAATTTCAATTGATGGATTTACATTTATTGAATGCAGCCTATGCTCAATAAATGTAAATCCAATAATTGTTTATTATAAAAAAAACGATGTTAACGTGAAATTTACAGACTATCATAATTTTGCACTTACAAACATTTTAGTCATACAAAGTTTAGTGAAACGGCACCCTGGCCTGTAACTGGATATATGGGGCCTATGACAGTTGTGGCCAGTCTGGCTGAGTTATGTAACTGGGGAAAGGGGGTCTAAGACATCTGTAGCCAGACAAGCTCCTATCCTGCGACTGGAGAAATTATCAACGAGGCTTGTGGCATATGTAGCCAGTCTAGCTCCAGACATGTGGCTGGATAAATGGGGTTTATGGCATGTGTGGTGAGTCTAGATCTAGATGTGTGACTGGAGATATGGGATTAAGGCATCTGTTTGAGTCATATTTTACGTAAAAGTTGTCCCAGATTAACAAAATCTCACCAAGTGTATGATAGAGCCGTCCTCTCCTTCTTCTAATTTTATCTCGCTGATCCCTTGCTGAAATTGGATAAAATATACAATGTAATGTACACCACATGTGCGTGCGATATCGGCCGGCTTCCATCAATGTTTTTTATAAATATCTCTGACTACTATAATCTACTGTAGAGACGTTGGTTTGACGTATAGATACGCTGTGTAATTGCACATTAGTGCTGAAAATTTAATCACAAATACTATCCTACTATCTTGAAAAGTGGGCATGTTTGCGGCGATAAATAGCATATTTCTGCACAAACTAACCAAAATTTGTATACAATTTGAAGTAAAATATTATTCAAAATTTGCAAATGTACAATAACCCCGCTTGAATGATAACAATATGTCTACAACTTGGTTTCCTTTAAAACTCGACAATCTAAAGAATGCTAGGATAACATTTAATGCAAGACAAATGTAACAAGAGTTTAACAGAAACAGACACATGTTTATCTTTGTGAGCATGTCAACAAAAGCCTTTGGGTTTAACATCCCAAAAATATACGACTTTGGCTGTTTTTCAACCTCCACTGTTCTTTTATTGTCTTTTGACTTCTTTGTTGGTTGAGATTCTGGTAGGGGCTGAAACAAACATGACATTGTTCACAAACAGCAGAAGTATTGTACAGTGGAACCTCTCTAAACCGGACACCCTGGGAGAGAGGCTCCACTGTCAAACATGCATATAACCACTTCAGGAAACGCGTGGGTGTTTTGCGATCATGAACAGACACAGAGATTAATGGAAACAAAATCTATCAAAATTAAGCACAACTAACTTGTCTGTGTGTTCGGTTCAGAGAGGTTCGACTGTAACATGTTTTATACCAGAACGACATAGATTTATTATCATTCCCCTGTTTTGTTTATCTTCACGAGTGGTCACAATATATCCTTTTGTGGAGGAATAAACAAAATAAGCGAACAGTTGAGATGGAAACATTTGGGAATGTTTATCAAATGAGAGTGGGCGTGTGGCATGGTGTGGGTATTTTATATACACACTGGGGAGAAAGGAGCTGTGCATAGGTGCACGTTTTTGAATAACAGCACAAGTAGCTGCTTTCGCTTCACCTCGTATTATTTTTATCATAACTTTCTTATTATTCCATTGATTTTGATGGAATGAAGTGCACGGAACGTGCAAAACTGTGTATATCCTTGACTGCTGTTCCTTTCCTCATCTTCAAAACTGTTTCGTCAAATTTTGATGTAAGTCTAAAATTATTGACGCTGATGACTACGACACCGGAATTGTGACCGCTATGTTATGTCTCACGTGGGTGAGATAAATAGAGAATAGTAGGTTAGTGCCGTGAATGGGAAAACATATCCGGCAAGGCTCAGGAATTTCTTTATTTCTCATCAGAAGTATATGTTGTGACCACTCATTTGAACCGTCTCGCCGAGACGGTTCAAATGAGTGGTCACAACATATACTTTGGTTCAGAAATAAGGAAAATAGATAGAGAATAGTAGGTTAGTGCCGTGAATGGGAAAGAATTGTGACCGCTATGCTATGTCTCACGTGGGTGAGATAAAAATGAATTGTTGTAACTGAACTGTGTAAGTGAAACTGCTGAAATTTACCTCCAATAAGTATTTGTTGTCCTTGGCATGACAACCAGTGAAGCATTCACCATGGAAACAGCCAATCCGGGTTTGACCTCTATCGGGTCAAGTGTGGCTGCCAACTGCAATAACAGACAAATTGTGTAGTCAGTGGTCTGTGAAAACTTCCTGATTCGAGCATGAGAATGGAGAACAAGTTCAGAAAGTTTTACAAACACAGGCACAGGTGGCTTGGCCCAGCTGCAGAAGGGTTTACCATTTGAATTTGAATACCAGTACAGAGCTCCAAATAAGTTTTGTATCTAAAGAGTATTATATCCCCATATTTCAAATTCAATGCGTATTTCTGCAGCTCAACTATTAAA
Organism: Conchocele bisecta; assembly: GCA_029237695.1. Classification (NCBI taxonomy): domain Eukaryota; kingdom Metazoa; phylum Mollusca; class Bivalvia; order Lucinida; family Thyasiridae; genus Conchocele; species Conchocele bisecta. Next base: position 15,564,338 of record CM055280.1, on the reverse strand, counting down.
GTAAATTTTCAAGTTTATTACAGTATTTTCACTACTCAATTTGAATATCAATGCATATTTTCACTCCCACTTTTGATAATCAATGCGTATTCTGCTAAAGTAAGTGCATAAAATACGCCAATACGTACCTTATCTGGAGCTGTGCCAGTAAGGACGTATTAACCTTTATAACTACAGGAGGTTGATTGATAGATAATGTCACATACACATCGGAATGTACCTGTATTGGACATAGGCATTCAGCGTGTTTCGACTTTCATCGGTATAAAAAAAATATGAACAAGGCTTATAAATTCCGCGTTTTTATTAACGCTAATGTAAATATTTTGGCGGAATGTGAACATGTTCATTTGAGAATTATTGTTATCTTGCTGAAATAGCACAATTAGAGCATAATTTTGCAAAGAATATCGAATTACAACTGGTTTTCCTAGGTCAGACACGACCTCGCATCATAACAAATTAAATAATGTGTTTAAGGCTCTAACGTCAATGTTGTCGTGGCAAGTTCATAGGTTCATTTGAGAATTATCGTTATCCTGCAGAAATACATATAATACATAGAAAATTACAATTCTAAACATGCCATTTGTTTCAAAATAAGAGCTTGTGTCCGACCAGAAGTTGCATACCTTATAATAAATACCAAAGCAACTGGCGTTATTTAATCTCAAGGAAAGTAATCATTGTAATGTATTCAGTATTACCAGCGCCGTTCAATTATAGCAGTACCGACGAAAGCCGAAACACGCCGATTGCCTGTGGTATTGGAGGGGCACTGTACACTAGAGAATGTGTTTGTAAAACATGGATATGCCCCCTGGCATACCGGACAAAAAGAACGAGTGAAAATAAACTGTTATAAACATTTTGATGCAAAAGTGTTTTAGTGACCTTGTGAATGTCAAAAAAGGTCAAGGTCATGTTGACGGTCACGTGAGTGCCATATATGTGTGTGAATGTCAAAGTAATCCATGAAGTAATCATGAAGTGATGGCATGATGGAGAAACTCTTGCAAACATTTTGTATAGAATGGCTATGTGTTTCAGCGACCTTATGAAAGTGAAACAGATCAAGGTAATGTTAATCGTCATGTGAGCGTTCGAATATACCCACATGTATTATACCCACATCAACAGACAGCAATTATTGAATAGTTTGCTTCGAAATGAACATTTCTTGGCATTTCATTGGAGACAATTCTAATGAAATACCAAGATGTGTTTTCATGGAAAATGAGAAAAATATGCTATATTTGTGGTCTGTTTATTGTTTTCTGTACCATGATAAAGGTACCAAAAATTCGTTATTGCTTTTTGATACTCGCTACTTCTAATTTCAATTGGGTTTTTGGCAATTATAATTGGGTATTTACGCAAATACGCAGCTTATCTGGAGCTCTGGACATAAATGATGATGGACATACTTGTGCAACTTCAAGAGCAAAGCAACATGCCCCTTTGCTATCGCATAGCGGCATCATCTGATGATGAATAAAACATACTGCTGGGTCCAACTCGATACACTCATATTTCCGTTTCACTGGCAACGTGACGACGTCTCCCTTCTTGTACGTCAATGGAGCTGGTTCCTGAAACATGCCAGAATTGTGGCTGTGACTGGAGAAATGGCACTTATGGCATTTGGGACCTGTGAGTATTGTAAATTTGACAGTGTGCCCCTTCCAATATGTTAATTGAGCTGGTCCCTGAAAAAGCCAGAATTGTGACGGTGACTAGAGATATGGCGCTTATGGCATTTAGGACGATAGGGGGTGGTGGATTTGTGGCGGGGATCTGAGAAATTAGGCTAATGACATTACCAACCAGATCAGCCTGCGCATTCGCTCAGTATGATCAGGGTCTGCACTGTTTGCTATTCATCCTTATATCCCATTTACGCTATGCGATGGGATAACAAAATATACAAACATTGAGTATGGTACCATATCAGGGATTTAATTTCTACTTTATTGGTTTCTGATCAATACCATAACCATAAACAGTTTATAGCTTTAACTCTTTGCATGCTGGGAAACTTGTGGGCTATAAATAGTTAAAAAATAGCGGACAAGAAATCATCATATTTTCTTTTATTTCTCCCTGTAAATATCATGAATATGTCTTGGAAATTCATTAGAATTGAGTCCCGAGTACTTTTACTCCTAATTTGTTTGGTGGATATTTTCACCGCTAGCATACAAAGAGTTAATAGTTAAAGCAACTTTAGACTACAGGTAAATACTTACAAAGTTAATTGCTAGGTCTGTCCGCTGTGGCATACTTGTGGGTGGGGTAATACTATTTTCCGCAACAACCAAGTTTGATGGTTTTAAGTCTTTGAGCAATTTGTTTGCCTGAGAGTAGCTTAAAACTTGTGTCGATAGGACAATAACACACCTGTGAAGGAAAGAATTAATTTAATAGTTGAATCAAGGTTTATGTCTGTTCAATAATAAAGGCATATGTGACTAGATAAATTAGATTGACATTTTGTGCAAATTTTCAACATCATTTATGGAAAATATTACATTTTTTTTCAAATTCAATATGGTGAAAAAAAAGCAACACGATAACGGAGATAATACCAGAGCTAGGCTCATATTGAAATAATTGATAATATGTAATCAATGAAACGTACAAGCAATATTAAAATGCTGTCTGTAATGTTTCACACCAATAAACTTAGGCAGGGCCTTACACTTGCTTTCAAAGCCCAAAAGACTCGCAGTAAAGTTTTACTAAAAAATAAGTACAAATGTTATTCCGGCAAGTATACTTGCCGGAATAACATTTGTACTTATTTTTTAGTAACACTTTACTGCGAGTCTTTTGGGCTTTCAAATTGTACACATACTTCCATGTATCCAAATATAACTAGCCCAATGGTCATTTTCACTAATTCTAAGCAATACGACAACTATTTAGATAACATTGAGAAAAATTCACTTACCCTCATCTGAAATGGCTGAAAAGGACCAAGGGAATCCAAATATGGGTAGTCCGGTTCTGAAATTGAATAACAAAACTGTTTACCACTTTGCACAGGAATATGAATGGTGAACAATGTTGGATATTCTACAACTACTCGAATAGATCAGTCTATTAAAAGCCTTTATCAAGGAATTATTTCATGCGAACCAACACCACAGGCCTGTATAGTGGTATTGGCAAAATGTGTAGGTCCAGATGCGCCGGCTCAAGACGATCAATCTCATCAGGATCTGCACTTTTGCAAGTAATTTTCATATTTTTTAAAACAAAAACACCCCTTCATAAATGGACTACATGTGTACTGTCTGTTTCACTAAAGCTGCCCAAATTTTACGGCTATATAAACAATTCAAAAACAATAGTTTTTTCGATAATATTAAATTAAAGGAAAATTTAAGAATGAGCCTTCTTTTTATTTCGTGAAATTCGGTCAAATATTGATTTGATTACGAAAAATTGATTTCTCTAAGGGAATTTAACATGGGGGGAAAAGAGGTAGAGGACTTGTGGGAGGAGTCAATTTTTTTGGAAATTGACTCCGAAACCTAGCTAGATAACTTTGAAATGATCTAACTAAGAAAACAAAAGTTAAATTTTAAAAATCGGTCCAGTATTTCTGAAATTCAAAAAGATTTCCCCATGTTAAATCCCCATAGACATCTTCACTCCGTGAAGATGTCTATGGGGATTTAACATGGGGAAATTTTGTTTTCGCAATAAAATCAATATTTGACAAAATTTCACGAAATAAAAAGAAGGCTCGTTCTTAATTTTTCCTTTAATTTAATATCATCAAAATAAATCTTGTTTTTGAATTGTTTATATAGCTGTAAAATTTGGACAGCTTTCGTGAAACAGACAATAGTATTAATATCATTGTGTGACGATTGGATTGGTTGCAAAATGAACATATCAAAATCCATTCCAGTTACTTAGGGGTGAAAGGCTTAAGTATCATATACAATTCTTTATTTCATTTGTTCTTTTAATTTGTTAGTAATCTTTCCCATTATTTCAATTAAATGAACGTTTTGGAATTGATTTATTGATTAATTGATCACGGCATACTATTTCATGTCATTTAAAGTGAAAGTAAATGGGTTTATCATACCAGCAACAGTGACGGGACCTCGGTTTCAAGTCTCATCCGAAAAACAAGTGAGATGGAAATATTATGAAGGTATTTTTCATGCCTATGGCAGGGATTGAACCCACAACCTCTCGTATTAAAGTCCAGTGCTTTAACCTCTAGGCCACAGCCCAACCCTCATCTTAAAGTGAAAGTGAATGGGTTTAACGTCCACGCAACAGCTAAGGTCATATAGAGGCTGGACTATGGTTTCAAGTCTCATCCGAAAGACCAGTGGGATGGAAATACTATGAACGCATTTTTCACTCCTAGGGTGGGGATTGAACCCACAACCTCTGGTATTGAAGTCCAGTGCTCCAACATCTAGGCCACAGCCCATCCCTCATTTCATTTTCAGGCAAGAAGTTGCATGTTCAATGCATGAACAAAGGCAATTTATCGAAAAATGAAATGAATGGGGTTTAACACCCCATGAACAGCTAACGCGACCACAGTTTAAAGTCTCATCTGACAGACCAGTGGGTCTGTTGGATGAGACTTTAAACTGTGGTCCATCCTGGATGGAAATACTATGAAAGCGTTTTTCAAGCCCTTGTCTAGGTTTTGAACTCACAACCTCTAGTATTGAAGTCTGTATTCTACCCCTGAACCATAGCCCATCCCTGGCAATTTATGGAATAAAGTAAGTCTACAGAGGTTTACAGTAGGGAATTAGACAGTGAAATGCTGTGCTACCTGTATTAGACAAAATGACCTAATGGTGGGAATATTTGGCATAGAAACGGGTTAGTTCCTGAGAATATGGAATTAAAATATTAAAAAACATTTTTTTCAATGACTGCATTAATCAGGGGTGGTAACAGTTCCAAATGCCAAATCCTGAAAATAGTTAAACAAACATATATTTGCACCCACAAACGCGTAAAAGTGTGTTGTCCATGTTGAAACAATATATTTTCTGCAATTATCAGAAAGCTCAAATCCTGAGTTAAAGATGCATTATGAAAATTCCGACCCCTGCATTAGTGCCCTGTGTGTGGAAGGCATTGGTAGGTGCACTACCTGTGAAGATAATGGTATTGGCTGACGATTTCCCCCACAGCTCTATGAAGTGGATCGCATCTCCCATCCGTAGTGATGGATGGCCCGTGAACACGACGCACGGACATTTGAAGTCTGTCTGCAGGTCTGGAAAAGTGAAAGAGTTTAACATCCCAGCAACAGCTATTAGGTCATTTAGAGACGGGACCTCGGTTTCAAATCATATGTTTCACCACAACACAAAAGCACTAATAAATCGCATTTGCAACACATTAAGTCCCAGATCAGTGACAACACTGTTGACAATTTATTAACATTGTCAAGTCATCCCAATACGTTTTAACCCTAACACTGCTGAATTAAATTTGTGTCGTCTGCTGTTTATTTTTTATGTTCCATTTTTCTTATAAAAAACATGTTTTGACAGCACTTTAGAATCATTTCCAATGGAAATGATTCTAAAGTAGAATCATTTCCAATGGAAATGATTCTAAAGTGCTGTCAAACCATGTTTTTATTGAGAAAAAAGGCAAAATGTTATTAAGCAACAGCAGACGACACTTCGTTTCCAGCATTCTAAGGGTTAATGATAGTCTTGTCCTACTACAGTCAATTCTTTTAATAAAGGCCAACCACCAGCAGGGAAAGATCTGGCCTTTGTTCACAGGGGTTCTTTGTTCGCAGGTTCATTTTTGTAGTAATTTAGTAATTGGGAAAACAAAAGCGTGGCTGCTATCGACAGGTAATTGCTATTCGGAAGTGTTAGGTCAGGTTTGACTGTACGAGGTGTACTACCGGCCTGAAACGGGAGCTAATTTTATATTTCCTGACAATGTATCAGCAAGATTGATGCACTGGCGACAGACACAATGCTTTAATAAATTGAACCACATACCATGAATATTGGAGAAATTCTTCAGACGCCCATGAATGTAAATGATGAGTTAAACAGAGTAACATTACCTTCCACGATGTAAGAACCTGTAGCTTATTATTATGTTATTATACCAGACAAGCCATGTGAATTTGTACATCATGAGAATTGCGAATTTTCCCGAAAAATATTTACAGTAACTGTAATATGTTCCGTAAATGACATTGAAAGTTGACAAAATGTTCACCAACTGATGATGTCAATTACTAAGATTATCAGTTTTTGTAAACGTTTTTTCATGAAAAATTGCATTGACAGAATACATGCTACCTGATAACAAATTGTCATATCACTGATACAATGTATTACAGGTCAATCCGTATTCGAAAACAACTTCCACCATCCTTTCACTGATTGAATGGTGTTACGTGATGTAAAAAATGATATGAGATCAAGACTCGGTGGGAATTTATCAACAAGCCTCGGAATTCCTCGACAAGCCAAGAAATTCCTACGAGTTTCCTAGACTTGCCATGCTGGAGTAATATATCAGAAGACTAATAAATACGGTTGAGTGATGTTGTTTGTCACCTTTTGGTCAGGATTCATTTACCTCAGCATGGGGGAATGGCGGCTGAGGTAAATACACTTTGGACTGTTTGGATGACGATAACCTGAAATGAATGATGAATTTATATACTATAATAACCCTAAATATTAGGACACTATTTATTCTTGGCAACAAAAATGAAATATGTTTTACACACAGGTGATGGGAAAAAATAATCTGATAATCTCTCATTGTATAAATAATATAATATACTATATATACTGTCATGTGATTTTTATCCCGTCACCTGTAGTTGCACCAGTGTCCCGGTTCGCACCATATCATTACATGTAGAATGCGAATGGGTTTTATATCCCAGAAACAGCTACGGTCATGTAGACACCGGACTGGACCTCGGTTTTAAAGTCTCATCCGAAAGACAAGTGGAATGGAAAATACTGAATTTATTTCTCGACTAGGGTGGGGATTGAACTCACAACCACTGGTACTGAAATCCAATGCTGTACCTCCTAGACCAGAGCCCATCCCTTTGTGAATGAATACATGTAGATCGGAACTATTAATGCACACATAACTTGTAGGAACATACATATAACTCTGAATTCTTGTCGGGAATTTGATTTCTGATAATTAACCCTTTCACCCCAAGTAACTGGATATTTGCAATCAATCTAACCGTCACAAAATAATTTTCAGACGAGTCCATTTATGAAAACGGGGTGTTTTTGTTCTCAAAAATATGAAAATTACTGGCAAAAGTGCAGATCCTGATGAGACGGCTCGTCACGAGCCGGCTCATCTGGATCTACACTTTTTGCCAATACCACTATACAGGACTGTAGTGTTGAAAGGGTTAAATTAAGGAATGCAGAAAGTAACGATTTTTGCTCTGCTCTGCATCGAATCTATCCGAGTTATTCCCCTTCTTGACATTGAAATATTCATTGCTTATCTGGCCTGATTTCCCTGTTGAAAGGGTTAAATCAATCTGTTCTGATAAAACAATTTAATTCACAACTAGATCCAGCCAAGGACCAAATTGTCAACAAGTTACCCACCTGCGTTTACACAGAACTCTCCTATCATGGAGTCAGGATTGGTGAGTGGAGTCTGGGCGGTCTCACTAAAAAGTGACAAGAACATTATTAGCGACAAGAAGCGACAAGAAGCGTCAAGAAGATAAAAAAGTCAATAAAAGTCAAATTAATCACTATTTAATATCATATAATGTAATATAGTAATGTAATGAACCTAACAGAATGATATTTATTGAAAAGATTCATTAATTCAATGATATATAGCAAATAGTATCAACGACAGATTTCCTGCCCGAGCGTCAACAAACTGAGCAAAGACCACATGTGGACAACATTTATAAGACGATAATTACTATTCAAAAAATACAAGCAATAGTAGTAAAATCTTACCTTTGGTCACCATTATTCCTTGTAATCCTTTTTATATTTGTTATTATATAATAACAAATTTAATATCCATCACATTAATACACTATTTAACTACTGTAAGGCTCATCAATATACATGTAGTATTGGCAAGCATAAACCGTGTCGACTTTGCTATTCGCAATTGCAAAATCCATATGAATCCATCACAAACTGAATATTAGTCCATACTTTTTTGGATTAAAATAATATGTAACATTTTTTACGTATCGAATAACATAAATATGACGTTCAGTACTGATATTGATTGTTAGCGTGCAAGCTAGATTGAGTAATTGTGTGCACGCGCTAGATAATTCAGTTTGGTCACTCATATTGTCACTCATATTGAGTAATTAAGGACGCGTGTGCAGGTAAGCGGCTTTGGCTTTGACACCCATGCTAAGTTAATTGCTTCTTATAGTGATTTTACAAAGCTGTGTTGATTGATTATTATAGTTATTTACCAAAGCTTGTAAGCTTGCGTTTATCGACTAGGCCAAAAGCCCGTGAGTTCAATCAGTTTACATTGTGTATGTACATGTGAATATTGTGCTGACTGCACACATGTTTTAACTATTTTAATAAAAAATGAAATGAAAACCTATAGTGGGGATATCTGGCTATGCAAAATGGTAAGTATTTGCATAGACAACCACCTGATGAGACTCACATAGGAGTCGAAATGGGTTTTTCTTTTGACAGTGCACATAGTGATAATTTCAATGCATGAAAATAGTGAATTGGATATATATCGGAATTGTGACATTAAGAGGATATTATTGGATTTATTCTGGACATTCAAAGGTATGTATGTATTTTATTCTTTACACATATTGCATGGAGCTTGTTGTCGCTTATTCTGTTGTCGCTTATTCTGTTGTCGCTTTTTCTTTACATACATCGTATGGAACTTGTTGTCGCTTATTCTGTATCCTGGAACTTGTTGACGCTTATTCTGTAAACATATCGTATGGCTTATTCTGTACACGTGTATCCTGGAACTTGTTGACGCTTATTCTGCACACATATTGCACATATTGCATGGAACTTGTTGACGCTTATTCTGTTGACGCTTATTCTGTACACATATTGCATGGGCTTGTTGTCGCTTTCAATCGAGTTTCTGATACATTAGCTATCTAACACAATATTTATACTACAATTGTTGTCTTTATTATTGTATAATTTGTTATAAAATACATAAAATAATGTTCTTGTCACTTCTTGACGCTTCTTGACGCTTCTTGTCACTTCTTGACACTTCTTGTCGCTTTTTAGTGAGACCCGAGTCTGGGTCAGACAGCTGACTATCATCAGGTCGGCCTGTCGCAGAGGCGCTTGATCTATCGGCTGCAATAACAGTGGTGAATAAATCATCAGATCATGTTCATTGGGTTGTGGTTAATGAAGTAAGAATTAATTGCATTATTATGTTAATTTTGTTGACTATGTGCAAAGCTCATGAAAGCAAGTTAAACCTAATCGCATTGAACATGTATAAATAATTCAGAAAGGGAGACAACTTTAGCATCACAGATAATGTATGTTATCTTACCAACATACCTTTGGATGTGTAGTGAGCGTAGATGATCCAGACATGTACACTATCTGAAAATTGAAAAACCATCAGCTAAGGTCATATAGAGACGGGACCACAGTTTAAAGTCTCATCCGACAGACCAGTTGGATGGAAATACACATGAAAGTATTTTTGATACCTAGGCGAGGTTTGAACCCAGAACATCCGGAAATTAAACATTCATATATACATTGAATTATATATTTAGTGATTGAGCAATTGATTGAATATTGATGATTGACATCGATTGATTGGGAATTTATGTATATTCAACTACAGATGGCAGGGCTCAAGATAAGCTGCGTATTTGCTTAAATACCCAATTCAAATTGCCAAAGACCCAATTGAAAGCAGAAGTAGCGAGTATCAAAAAGCAATTCTGTGGTACCTTTACCATGTTGTAGAAAACAATAAACGGACCACAAATATAGCATATTTTTCTTATTTTCCATAAAAACACATCTTGGTATTTCATTAGAATTGTCTCCAATGTTTTTATTTCGAAGCAAACTATTCAATAAGAAGCAAACTATTCAATAATTGCTGTCTGTTGATGTGTAAACAGCAGTATGATTTTATTTTACCCAATTAACATTTGGAAATACCAATGGTGGGGGGGGGGGATATTTTCTAGGAAAATCTCCCCCCCCCCCCCATACCATCATGGCACATGCTGTCTGTTCTACACCAACATACATTATTTTGTTTCATTTCATCTCCCCCAATCGTGGGCTATTCTTGTCTACAAAGAGACAATCACATCCACTATGCATAGGGTAGATGGTGGCGGGGCGGGGGGGGGGGAATATTTCCTAGGAAAATCTCACCCCCCCACCCCCACCAATACATGCCACATGCTATCTGTTCTACACCAACAAACATTATTTCATTTCATTTCATCAGAAATACTCCCCCAATCGTGGGCTGTTCTTGTCTACAAAGAGACGTCCATATCCACTATGCATATGGTAGATGGTGGCGGGGGGGGGGGGAATATTTCCTAGGAAAATCTCCCCCCCCCCCAACCAATACATGCCACATGCTTGCTTGCTGTTCTACACAGATATACTGTTTTTATTTTCTAGACCCACCCCCACCATGTGCTATACATTTATATCAATCATATGCAGCAGCTATGGTAGAGATTTAACCTAGAGAACTCTCTACCAGCCAACATACATAATAGTTATGGTAATGGGGAATTATTGCATATACCGGTAAATAGAATCTCTACCGCCCCACCACCACTATATTGTCTATGTATAGATATTATACTAAATTGGAGAGCTCCTTTATAGAAAATACTGCCTCGCCTATTCACATACTTCTCCACAAGCAGACATACATTATGACTATGTTAGTTGGGTGTACATGTAGGGATATTACCACAAAATACCACGTCCTCTGTTACCAACAGACTGGTTCTAGCATGTGCATTTTGTATGCTCCTGAGCACAATATCAACAATGTATATGAAAATACATTAAAAGTTTTGTGGACAGTGTCTGTGAAGGTGGTGATGGGGGGGGGGGGGGGGGGGGGTAGAATTTCCAGGCGGGGGGGGGGATATTTCCTAGGCTTAAGGAGGGGGGGGAGATTTCCTGTTACACCGGTACCCAATTGCTTCAGAAATTATTGACTGACAATATTCAATTACTAATTTCTCATCTGGAGCCCTGAGATGGAATTCATATACGTGACTGAAACATCACACTGAATATTGAAGACATATTAACCATGTGTTGCCTCACAGCATCAACAAAAATATTGTGTTTCCTGTTTTAACATGAACATGTGGCCTAAGGGGCAGATGGAGAAATTCCGGAATGCTTCTTAATCTAGCCCACTCACACGGATGCATGTTCCTACATCAAACAAAGGAATGACCACCCAAGATATAATAGGCTGAGGCGGTTACAGAATAAGTTGCATTGTTTTCTTTTGTCTTGGGCCACAGGTCCAACCACCTAAGACCCCAAATGTGTGCCCAGACAGACGGGCAGAACAGACACACAGTCAAATACTAAACATGCCCAGTATAATATAAAAGGAATAGATGACATCTACTTTACCAAACTAGAGAAAGTGAGCAGGGGCTCACGTATACCCCAACTGGACCGACAAATACAAACTTTAACGCAGACGGACAAACGGAAGGACGGAATTACGAAAATTGTATACCCCTCGACATACTTTGTGGCAATAATGACATCAGTGTAATTGCAGCAGTATTCGCGGTCTTCAACAAGGCACTAAGCTACAGTCCATGACTGGCGTTGGATATCATGTTTTAACAGGTGAGGCTAGGAAACATATAGGAATTTTGAAGCTCACCGACACTAGCAAGGTATTCTATTTATCAGTAGCCTATTTCACCAACATTGCAAAGTATACTTTTCTAGCAAAGTATACTTTGAGGGAGTAATCATTTATTGTTCCCGAAATGCATTATTTCATCCCGAACTAACGACTGCATATATTTGATGATTAAAATATGCAGAATTATTATACTGAATTTATTACATTATCACAGCCATTTTGGCTGTGATAATCTAATAAATTCAGTGTAATGAAAATTAATAAATTTATCCTTAAATTGAAAATTTCTCCCTCAAAGTATACTTTGCTAGAAAAATATACTTTGCAATGTTGGTGAAATAGGCTACTGGTAACGTTTTATGCTATGAAACTAGCCATCACATAAGTCGCTATGCATTGACCCAATACACACTGACTACTAAAATATCCAGGTGACAACTACATTCTCCGGTGTTTGCTGACGTTACCGAATGACGTCAGTGTACCGACATAATACAAACACATCCCCTTATTTTTTCAATGAAAATCACACCATAATTGCTCAATATGTAGCATGAAACAGTACCTGTTAAATAGAATACCACACAAGTCTAGGAATTCCTACACGTTTCCTAGCCTTGGCTGGAAATGTTGGTATCCAAAAAAAGACATTTGCCTAGTATTCTCTATGTATCCAGGGTTCTGCTGGCGATCGCCAAGTTCGCAATTGGCGATAAAAATAAACAATTGGCGATAAAAAATGACAATTCGAGAAAAAAAAATCGCCACTTCAAAAAAATATATATATTTTGTTTTTGAAGTGGCGATTTTTTTATTTTCCCCAGCCGAATCCCTGTGTATCAATGTAAAAGTTTTATACAAATTTGATTTCATTTTTTGGCGTTTAGCGGCCTGTCAATAGCTACGGTCAGTTAAGGCCGGGCCAACGCGTTCGTTTCCGCATTTAACCTGCTGGTATAACCAGATTCAACTCACATACAAGAATACCGAAGACGTATCTGACGGCCAAATAAGGTCCTCAGTTGGAATTCCGGTAAGGATAAATCTCGATCGTTAAATTAAACATTGAATGCTCCCAACCAACCACCACAGCTTGATACCGAACTTGATAGATACAAGTGAATGGGTTTAACGTCACAGTAACAGCTAAGGTCATATAGAGATTGGTGAACTTGATAAAGCATGGATGACCACGGACCTTTTCGTACTCGGAGTGGATGACCCAGTTACTGCTGCCCAGCGAGTAGCCAGAACTGGCCGCCGTGACGGTCAATGCCCCGAATATACACTGAAATGGCCAATCAGATATGTGGCTGTGACTGGAGAAATGGGGCTTATGGGTTTTGTAGACTGTGTGGATGCACAGGCTGATCTGGATCTACACTGGTCGCAAAACCCGTAAGCCCCATTTCTCCAGTCACAGCCACATATATGTCCTAGTAGACCAGGATTTAGACTGACCAGGCTGATCTGGATCTACACTGGTCGCAAAGCCACCTAAGCCACATTTCTCCACTCACAGCCACATATGGGTGCACAGGAAACGGACTACTTTAAATAATGATATTCTTACTTGAGTATCCCCTCCTGTTTCCAATGATTGCAGACTCGAGTTCTGGGACATCTCTGTACGTATGTTACTATCTCGGTCATGCACTGCCTGTAAATATAGGTAAGGAACATCTATATTTATTTCATACAATACATGGTACATCGTTACATGTGAACTGTACATGGATTTGAAAACACGCTAATAGCTTATATGAATTCATATCCACACGAGATAATTACAACTTATTTACAAGAGTATGCACATGGTGTAGGTATATGAAATATATTTGATTATCTAGACAGAGTTCCAGATAAAATGCGTATTTGCGTAGCGAGTATCAAAAAGCAATAACAAATTTGTGATACCTTTATCATGCTACAGAAAACAATAAACAGATCACAAATATTGCATATTTTTCTTATTTTCCATGAAAACACATCTTGGTATTTCAATAGAATTGCAAGACATTTTTTAATTTCGAAGAAAACTATTCAATAATTGCTGTCTGTTGATGTGTAAACAGTGGTGTGATTTTATTTTACCCAATTAAAATATCGAAATACCCAATTGCTTCAGATATGATGGAGTGACAATACTCAATTACTAATTCCTTATCTGGAGCCCTGATCTAGTATGTTGATTGAGGGGTGTTTTTTGGTTGCAAAGCAGTTGATTTGATGTCCGTTCAGAACACCATAAGGAAGCTACATACCAATTGGTAACAAACCAATGCAGCCCGGATTCGATCCTTGACCAGGGTAGTACGAGACAGACAAGTGGGTTTCCTCTGGGTACTCCGGATTCCTCCCACATTAATGATCACCCTTACACCTCCATCTCAACCCACAAAAGCATTTGTATTTGCTCTCGCGCTCATTTGTGATCGTTGTAAAATATTGAAGACTGAATTATGAGTTAAGAGCTCCAGATAAGTTTTGTATCTACAGAGTATTATACCTCCGTATTTCAAATTCAATGCGTATTTTACTTTTACAATGTATTATTGAAAAAATAAAACAAATTAAAAAATTCACTTATTTGGGTTGCAAAAAGCAAACAGGTTTGCAGCTCAACTAAGTAACTTTTCAACTTTATTACAGTATTTTCAATACACAATTTGAAAATCAATGCGTATTTTCACATTGCTGTGAGTATTTTGTACTCCCACTTTTGATGATCAATTCATACTCTGCTAAAATAAGTGTGTAAAATACGTCAATACACACCTTATCTGGAGCCCTGTGAGTTACAAGGTAATACTGGTTTATATATAAATGATTTGGATACAACATTTCATAATATGAATTGATTAACATGTTATCTGAAACGGGTTGATTTATATATTTATTACACTAGTATAATATCATTTTTTTACAGTGTGTAATTTTGTCAACTTCCAACGTCATTCACGTAAAATAACATAAAATTTGTAAATATGCTTCACGAGACATTGCACATGTTCTTAAGTACAAAATCACATGGCATGTCTCATATACATGCGCAGGGATTCCGCTGGCGATCGCCACTTTCGCAATTGGCGATAAAAATAAACAATTGGCGATAAAAAATTACAATTTTATAAAAAAAATACAATTTTTTTTTTATTTTTTTTTTTTCGAAAATTGTAATTTTTTATCGCCAATTGTTTTTTTTGTTTTTTTTGAAGTGGCGATTTTTTTATTTTCCCCAGCGGAATCCCTGCATGTGTACCGTCCTATTTGAAGTGTCGGTTCCGTGACGTAGATAACCCCTTTAAAACCAGTATACTCGGTGATGTATGGTAGAGCCAGCATACACGATGAGTTGGAGATCAGTATTGCGTCCACATGGGAAATGTTGACCATCCGAATCTGTAAATAAATCAGTCTAAGGATAAAAATAAATTGTGGAAAAATCTATTTTCTTTATTTCTCCATAAAAGTATATGATGTTACAACTCATTTGAACCGTCTCGTCGAGACGGTTCAAATGAGTGGTAACAACATATATTTTTGAGAAGAAATGAAACAAATATGGATTAATTTCGTGAAAATCTCATACTACTGCAATTCTATTCTGCCTTTAAAGGTACATGCCCACTCAGTTGGCACAAAATGTTCTTTATATCAGACACCATCGGAGACATTTTCTGGAAAAATAAACATTCATTCACCATTACCCCACATATTGATTGGCATTATTATACATTTTATATGAGACGTAAAGTTCCACACTGATATCAGGGGCCATAATGATGTTTCCTTAAACTGTTAACGGACATTACTATTTATTCTCTGTATTTATTTTTTGATGTGCAATGATCATATAAATTGTCGAAAATATTCTGTTTTCAGGTGCCGCATTTAAATAGTATAAATAATTAAAATATATCATTCCTCATTTGCATATGAAAATAGCTTGATACCACAAGCAAGTCACTATCAGTGAAATAAATATAACTAAATGATTACATCTGTATAGCGAGCACTCGTATGTTTAGAACTGATGGACTAGTGACACAATTATACAATTATTTAATTCCTATAAAGAACATTCTGTGCCTACTGAGTGGACGTGTACCTTTAATGAACTAATTTTAATGAACTACAGCAGTGTTGCCTAGGTTTCAGGTTCAAGGGAACAATTTCCAGCTTTAAGCCCCTTCTCCATTATAACTCAATGGCAGATTGTCAGATTTTAATGGACACGGGCAGTTTGAAGTGGGAAAATGTACTCGCTAAATGTTTCTTTGCTTCTGTCCCAATCAGGCCCATTTTTTATCACATGGAAAAACTAGCAACTGAGCCAATCACATACCTCTGGGGCAGAGAACTCTGGCGTCCCATTGACAAACACACGGTTACCACACTCCTTCAATTCCTGGGCCTGGAAAACACCAACAATGGTTCACAACAACAATAATTCATAACAATAATAGTTCATAAGGTGACAGGGTTCCAGATAAGGAATTAGTAATTGAGTATTTTCACATCTTGGTATTTCATTAAAATTGGAGACAATTGCAATGAAATGCCAAGACATGTTTTCATTTCGAAGCAAACTATTTGATAATTGCTGTCTGTGGATGTGTAAACAGCATGTCAGCACAAATGCCCCTGGTGGCAGATTAACCTGACCCATGGACACACACATGGAAACACACATGAACGGACACAAAGACCAAACAAGAAATTCCTCCCAGCTCTACCGAGACTCTGGGTATAAAAATGTGTATAATAACTACTCTTCCTCAAAGGCCATAGATCACTGCCATTAGCATGTGTAGCGATACAGATTGCGAAAATAGCAATCTAACAATTAGCAATCAAATACACATTTAATCGCTATAAAGCAGCAATGGATATCAAGAACACTGATTAATTAACATAATAAAACATCATGACTGACATGCATGTTCAAGTGTTTCAGTCTCATAAGTGCATGACCATTTCTAGTTCTGAGTACATAACTCTAATTACATTACATAAGACTTATGACATAGTAGTGTGTCAAAATTTATGTTTCAAGCGTTTTTTGTTTACTTTCTATTTTGTGGAGATTGACCTAAGAATTTTGCTAAAACACATTTTATTCGATAAGTTTATGGTAATATTTTGTGTCATATTGTAGAATTGGCTCATTCAATAACACGTCTGGAAGTCGGCGTGACATATCATTAGTCACATAACCCGATATGTTTGGGGGTTAATCGATACATTCCGCTCTAAAATACATCATTTTTATGCCAGAATATTTGACATATAGAACTACGAAAATACTAAATGGTGATAATATTTTTTAATGACCATTTAACATTATAAATCTGCATTTAAATTTGATTTAGCGATTGGAATGAGTTAAAAAATTATTAAATTATATAGGAAACGGGTCAGATTTCCCCCTACACTCCTCGACAGTGGAGATAATTACTGTCATTTCGGCTAATTTTGCAGATCGGTTAATGCGCAATTCACGTCAAATTTAGCCTTGTATACGTCATAATAAAATATGTGGATTTCGGAATAAACAAGCTGATTAATTGTTACACTGTGGCACAATTTTATCACATTACGATAGTTTTGTAAACAGTTATTCCGAATATAGTCAAAATGTGCAAAATCCTCAGACCCTGCTGATGGAATAGCTCTTATTTACTAAATTAACTGTTCAACTAAGAAACTAACCTGTCATGATGTCACTGGATAGTTCTGCTTCAAGTTTAATACCAATATTGCTATGCTGATCCATTATGCTGTTCGCCATTTTGTTTACACCACCAGATGCGCAGCATTAGCAGAAACAAAATTAATGTGAAGTTGCAAACACGCCTGTGATGTCATACATCACACAATTTATCTCACTTACTGACGTCAGAACATTATGACAATTTACCTGCACAGACGTCTTTGAACTGCGTTGACTATTCCGGAAATTTTGACCGAATATGCGGATGTCAATGACATACCGGTATACATTTGTTTGGAAGCCTTAGGTGCGCAGAATTAGCCGACACCATTGTATAACCTGCATGTACGCAAAATGGACGTAGTCCGATTTCCAGAATATAGCGAAGTATGAACATCAACGCCCTGCGGATTTTTCTATATTTTAGTGTGCGAAGTGTAAATGCTATTACATGCATTTTACTGTGTAGCATGGTGTAGTGGGGCACCATGTTGCCTATAAATTTGAAAACGTGCAGCTACATAATTCTGCAAGTCGGACTTCGTCCATTTCGCGCACCTGCAGGTTATAATTTTATCCAGTCAACACAGTGCGTATGTGCCGTGAAACACGGTGCCGTGAAACATTTTTGATATCCAGTCAATACAAGTTTTGCATTTTACAGCCATTGGAAGGTGTTGATGGGATAAATAGAATAGTAGGTTAGTGCCGTGAATGGGAAAAAAATATCTGGCGCGGCACGGAAACGGGATGTGCTCGGCAGAGCCTCGCCCATCCCGTTTCCTGAGCCTTGCCAGATATTTTTTCCCATTCACGGCACTAACCTACTATTCTCTATCTACTTTCCTTATTTCTGAACCAAAATATATGTTGTGACCACTCATTTGAACCGTCTCGGCGAGACGGTTCAGATGAGTGGTCAAAACATATACTTCTGATGAGAAATAAAGAAATTCTTGAGCCTTCCCGGATATTTTTTCCCATTCACGGCACTAACCTACTATTCTCTATATCTCCCGTTGAGGAGTGCAGCAGGAAATCTGACCTGTTTCCTATATAATTTAATTCAAACAACTAAATTCCAATCGCTAAATCAAATTTAAATGCAGATAATGTTAAATGGTCATTAAGAAATATTATTATCACTAGGTATTTAGTATTTTCGTAGTTCTAAATGTGAAATATTCTGACATAAAAATGATGTAATTTACAGAAAAATGTATCGACTTGCCCCCAAACATATCGGGTCACGTGACTAGTGATACGTCAAGTCGACTACCAGAATGACCTGCTTCGATACGGAATATGATGGTGGGTCTAGTTTTCGGGGTATTAACAAGTTCATCAACTAACGGTTTTTATAAAACATAACATAATACAAGTTCATCAACTAGCGGTTTTTATAAAACATAACATAATTATGAGCTAAATTGTCACTTCAATAGAATGATAAACATTTCTTTCAATGTTTCTTGCCTTAAAAATAAGATTGTTGATAGATTAAAATGGAAGCAGGTCAAAACGCCCCCAAGTCAAATCGCCCCCAAGTCAAAACGCCCCCATTTTGGTCAAAACGCCCCCATCTTTGGTCAAAACACCCCCATCTTTGGTCAAAACACCCCCAAAAAACACCCCCATAATTTTATTTTTGTTAAATACGATTTTATTTTGTCATTATTAATTGTATTTGTATTTGTACAGTAATTCAGTGGACATGTATTAAAATTCGCGTTAGTGCGTTTAGCAACACATGAGTCAGCCATCTTGAATATTGACTTATGGTTGGAGTTTTCGGGGTATGTTCCGAAAGTGTCAATAAATTTGCTAATTCGTCCAGAGTTTTCATTGGCTATAATATCATCTCGCAGATGAATGAGGCACCGTGAAGGAAAACTTGAAACTTTTCTATTGATTATGATTTTAACAATATTAAAGAGCAGATTAATGGCGGACGCAGAAAATCACGATAGGTTCGTGAACAAAATGACCTAAATGGCAAAAATTACCAGTATTTAGTCCAAACACTGGATTTTGGTAGCATTTGTAAGAACTAACTATAGGTAATATCATGCTTATTTTAATCACCTGACGTAAAGCACATCGCGACTGCACACATGTCTACAAATTACAAAATATGTGAATACCCCGAAAACTCTGACTACCCCGAAAACTGGCGTCACGACCTTACTGGTAATTGTCGGAAAAGGAAACAAAATCACTTTTAATTTTGTTTCTGAAGATTCACAATAAACACCTTCTTTCAAGTAAAACCAAACGCAGGTCTGGACTATAAATTGGATATCAATGGACGCATAAAAAGATAGAATATGTATTCTTCGGCAGACAAAAGTCCATAAAAATGTACATTAACTTACACCGTTGCTTCTTTTTTTCTTTTTTTTACATCGAGATGGATTAATGTCCCTTTGGATATTTCTAAACGGTTCATATCCGCACGACTACTTTTAGAAGCGCGAACATGCCCGTACATGCTTGCAGACTTGGTGTGGTTTGCTGTTAATTCATATATATTCATATTTGTTCATTATTTATTAAAATTTAAAAAAAGAATTGACAGCTACACAGTTGATGCACATAAGTATACAATTTAAAATGCTCATTGTCAAGTGTGTGCTCATGGTTCAATTTGACAGCTGCATACATAGATAGATAGATAAGATAGATAGATAGATAGATAGATAGATAGATAGATAGATAGATAGATAGATAGATAGATAGATAGATAGATAGATAGATAGATAGATAGATAGATATATAGATAGATAGATAGATAGATAGATAGATAGATAGATAGATAGATAGATAGATACATAGATAGATAGTATAGATAAGATAGATAAGATAGATGGATGGATTGATGGATGGATTGGATGGATGGATGGATGGATGGATGGATGGATGGATGGATAGATAGATAGATAGATAGATAGATAGATATATAGATAGATAGATAGATAGATAGATAGATAGATAGATAGATAGATAGATATATCACACATATTGACCATCAGAGTCTGTGCCACAGTGCATATAAAGTAAACCCGACAGCCACAGGGGGAAAACTCGGATCTGTGGCACAAAACAAAATGACAATTATAATCAAAGTACTGCAATATGTTCCAAGCAAACACAAGACATCGGTACGACGTCGGATATAAGTCGGATCCATGTCGCTACGTCGGCGACTTAAAACTTGAACACCGACGTCTACGCGATGTCTGGTTACGCCGTCGATCCGACGTTGTATGGTCGTCGTAGTTCATCGTGACATTAACACAACGTCGAAACAATGTCCGAAACCCGACGTCTATCCGATGTCTAGTTACGACGTTGTGTCGACGTTGTAGGGTCGTCGTCGTAGTTAGCCGTGACATAAACACAACATCCGTACCAAGTTCGGAACCCGGCGTACGTTTAGCCTATGTCTGGTTACGACGTAATACCGACGTTGAATTGTTGTAGAAGTCCGTCGTGACATAAACACAACGTCGGTACGATGTTCGAAAGCCGACGACCACCTGATGTCTGGTTACGACGTTTTGTGTTGACGTTGTACATATATGGTCGTCGTCGAAGTTAGCCGGCCATAACACAAACACACGGTCGGTACCAAGTCCGGAATCCGACGTCTAGTCCATGTCTGGTAACGACGTCGTACCGACGTTGTAAGAGTGCCGAAGTCCGTCGTGACATAAGCACAACGTCGGTACGACGTTCTGAACCCAACGCGATGTATAGCTACCACGTCGTACCAACGTGGTATGGTCGTCATACTTGACCGTGACATATATATAAACACAATGACGTCTGCTTACGACGTTGTACCGACGTTGTACCGACGTTGTATGATTGTTTTAGGTCGTCGTGACATGAAAAAAAGTCGGTACGATGTTCGAAATCCCACCGCCCACCGTCAACTGTATGCAGCATAACTAGTTGAATAACCTACATGTACATATTACGTCTTTGAAGTATGGTGACAATGAGGAATATGTGAGCTCATAATCATCTAGCGCACTCATTGAGTATGGCTCTACTCGGCTCTAGATTGTTCATTAGAAACATCACGAGTGCGTCAATGACCAATAACGAACTGTGGGGATGCACAACACATTTGAACCGTTTTTCTCATGGCGCGTCACAATTATTTGATGTGCATTCCCTCACATCAGAGTGTGTTTGGTTCACATTGTCAGTGCATGTATTTAGCAAACAATCTACTCCATGGTCGACATGCACATCCTTGCGTGCTGACTCTGTAGCCGATTTCACCAACATTGCAAAGTATACTTTTCTAGCAAAGTATACTTTGAGGGAGTAATCATTTATTTTTCCTGAAATTCATTATTTCATATAGAACTAACAACTGAATGTATTTGATGATTAAAAGTATGCAGAATTATTATTATACTGAATGTATTACATTATCACAGCCAAATTGGCTGTGATAATGTAATAAATTCAGTATAGTAAAAATTAATACATTTATGTTAAAATTGAAAATTTCTCCCTCAAAGTATACTTTGCTAGAAAAGTATACTTTGCAATGTTGCTGAAATAGGCTACAGGTCTACCTTGCTTGCACATGTCGCTTAAAACTGTCAATATAAGCATGCATCTAACAAGTGTCTACACTGGAAATGCACCGTACGGAAATCAAGTGTAAGCTATAATATATGCCACAGGCACTTTGTGGTATGGACGACAAAACGCTGTTTACGTCATACCCAATTTTTTACTCTGATATTAAATATCTACAAGGTTGGACACTCGCCATGTTTTAAACCAACGGAAGTGGTACTAGTGTACATTGGGCCCGGCTCACTAATTCAGTAATTGTAACGCGCGAGAAGGCCGGGACCTTGCTGATCCCGGCCTTCGCGAGCGTTACAATTACTGAATTGGCGAGCCGGGTGCAACGTAATTAATCCACTTCCGTTGATTGAAAAGATGGCGATTGTCCAACCTTGTAGATATATAATATGGGAGTAATATCGGGTACGATTTAAAGATCTGTCGTTCATACCACAAAGTGCCTGTGATATGTGAAAGTTAGTAGACTATATACTGTTACACTCTAAATGAGTATGAAACACCATTCATTGTGTATCTTTAAATATGTGTCATAGGTCTACAGGTCTACACTATATTAGCCAAGTCGTGCGAAAAGGCACCTTATGGCGAAAAGGACGTTATCGAGTAAATGACGTCGGAAAGGTCGCTTCCATTTACGCTTTTGACATAGCTGACGTCGTTGTTGACAGCGGGTAATGGCAAACGATATACGTGTATTATCGTACATGTATGCTAGTCGGTGTACCATTAGCGAAACAAACCAATTGTATGTATACCATTGACTATTTTACCATTTTATCCCAAAATAAAAATTACGTTCTCGGGGTTGTTATGAAAATAAATGATCAGAAACGAGTAATGTTGAGTAGCATGTGAGCAGGTGGTGTCGGCAGCCCAGTTCGCGTATGGACCGATAAATGTTGCTTTTTGTGTTAGTATATCGTTTACCGAGATTTTACATACATGTATGTACAGTAGATATATGATATTATATGGATAAACTGCTGTTTAATGCTAATCATAATGTGGAAGTTCAAAACTTACTTGTAACCGTAAACGTTACAGTGCACGTTACATAGCATCTCCATTGCTTTATACGCATATCTGATTCTGATTTAATTTCATTTATGTGTGTCAGATTGCATTTAGTGAATGCAATTTCGTATTTGGTAAACTCTTACGTGTATCAGTAACGAAGGACTTGTATTACACACCATGTGATAACCACCTGACTCATCAAAACTGTGAACATGTATCATGTGAGAGAGGAAAGGTGCCCGCCCATCCAATCTCTAAACATTTAGAGGAACCATTTTCTAATAGTTCAAACACGGCTTATACTAATTACGTACGGCCATACACTATAAGACAGGTGGCCGGATTAGCTCAGTAGGTAGAGCGTCGGATCTGTGTGTCAGATTGCATTTCGTGAATACAATTACGTATTTGGTATCAGTTACGAAGGAATTGTATTACACACCATGTGATAACCACCTGACTCATCAAAACTGTAAACATACTATTATATCATGTGAGAGAGGAAAGGTATCCGTCCGCCCACTCTCTAAACATTTTGAGGAACCATGTTATATTAGTTCAAACACGGCTTATACTAATTACGTACCAGGCCCGTACGCAGGAATTAATTTAGTGGGGGGAGGGGGGGGTGCGTTATTGACGGCGCGAAGGGCTAAACTGTTTGTTTTGCACATCCGCGAACAGACCTCGGCAGACTAACCCTAGTAACTGGAATGGATTTTGATATTTTAATTTTGCAACCCAATCCAATCATCACAAAATGATTTTCAGACCAGTCCATTTATGAACATGGGGTGTTTTTGTTCTCAAAATTATGAAAATTACTTGCAAAAAGTGCAGATCCTGATGAGACGGCTCGTCACGAGCCGGCTCATCTGGATCTACACTTTTTGCCAATACCACTATACAGGCATGTGGTGTTGAAAGGGTTAAGGGGGTGCGTACGCACCCGTCGCACCCCTCTGCGTACGGGCCTGCGTACGACCATACGCTGTAAGACAGGTGGCCGGAAGAGCTTAGTAGGTAGAGCGTCGGACTGCGGACCGGGAGACCCCGGATTCGATTCCCACCTCGACCGCTGCGAATGGTCGATTCGGCGTGTCCTTGGGCAAGACAATTTCGTGCTAGTCTGGTCCTATCGGATGGGTACTTAACTAGTCGGTCACGACATGCAAGGCCATCGAGCCAGTGCCATCGTTAAATCAAAGCATTTACATGTATTTGCTGTTAGGAAACATCGACGTTGTTTTTTGCATATGTGTAGCTAGCTACATGGCACACAAATTTGTAATACTTATGGCAGAGTTGTAAACGCTGCTCTCCCATCGCTCTAAAAGAAAATAGTCCACACAAATGACATTACAAACCAACTATGTAACTTCGTCTGTATTCACGTACAATGTAACCCAACAATCACAATCAAATGCTGCATATACCAGATGAGGAATTAGTTATTGAGAATTGTCACTCCATCATTTCTGAAGCAATTGGGTATTCAAAAATTGTAAAATAAAATAACACTAATGTTTACACATCAACACACAGCAATTATGAATAGTTTGCTTCGAACTTGGAGACAATTCTAATGAAATACCAAGATGTGTTTTCATGGAACATAAGAAAATATGCTATTTGTTGTGGTCTGTTTAATGTTTACTGCAGCATGATAAAGGTACCACCAAATTGTTATTGCTTTTTGATACTCGCTACTTCTGATTTTACTTGTGTATTTAAGCAAATACGCAGCTTATCTGGAGCTCATATAATATTAACGCTGCGTCGTGCATGTCTTCCCTGAAATGAGTTTGCTAAAATTGGCGTCTTCAGCTATATATCATGCATTGTTACCTCATGTTTTCATAAGAAATACCGTTTATTTAACCACTGGCAGGTGAACTGATTATCGTGAAATTGAAATTGAAATTGTTAGTTCTATATGAAATAATGCATTTCAGGAAAAAAAAATTATTACTCCCTCAAAGTATACTTTGCTAGTAAAGTATACTTTGCAATGTTGATGAAATAGGCCCCTGACCTTGGGCGGTCGTTTGTGGGTCGTATGCAAAACAAAGTACCATCCCGAGTAGTTGCGAACGGTAACTCTTGCAATCTACTCCCGTACGTCCGTACGGGAGTAGATTGTAAGAGTTACAGTTCGCAACTACATCCCTAGACACTCATTGTGGCAAAATATTAATTCAATCTGTGAAGAGGTTCATAATTTATTTTAAAACGAAAGGTGTTACTAACTCACGCACGTACGTACGTATATGGACTAACGCTACATCCCCTATTTCCTGTCGGCGTGGGTATGACAAAGCGAATAAATCGTAAAATATGGCTAAAAGGTATGCCAAATACGACTGTCACGCGATTCAGTGGCTGTGTCCGATAACTGGTTGCGTGAAAACAATACATTCTGAAGGATGGTTTACTGTAATTATATGTAGAGTAACATAATAGCCAACTGTCGCGGGAACTAGTCCACTACACATTCCACAGTGGGGCTAATACATGTCCAACATTCTGCACATACTTTATATTGCATAATAAAACGCTCCACCAAACCCTGGACATAAGAGGGAAAGTTAATTCCGAGAGGAGGGCATTAGACCGTCATTTTATTATCCCATCGCGTAGCGAAAAAAATGGGATACAATATTGCCTGTCCGTATGTCCGTCAAGCTTTCCATTCTGATATAACGTCTTTACCTTATGGTCGACTGGCTTGAAGCTTCATATGCATGCTTATAATCATCCATTATTTTCATTTCCCAACCCACAAATGCTCACTCCGTCAAGGTTACATACTTTGGAGATTTCAAATTCAGTAGATACATGCGTTTCTCCATTCTCTTATAACTTCGCCACCGTACGAGCGACTGATTTGAAATTTCATATACATGTTTGTCATCATCCATATATTCATTCAGTGCATGCAATCGCGTTCCTCTATTTTGATATAGCATCTTTACCATTCGTTCCCACGAATTAACAATTCGTTCCCACGGGAACGAATGGTTAATTCGTGGGAACGAATTGTTATAGCAATATGCATGTTTATGATCCAGCCACCACAGTAATGAGATACATGCCGTTGGCGGCGTTCTTGTTTATTTCTTTAAAACTCGGGGGTTTCCCGTCGTCCCCACCCGGTTTGGGGAAGCCATGGGCACATGTAAGTGAATAAACTTCTCGGTATGTATGGTGTGCGGAACTTTGTAACAAGACACGCCGGCAAATATCAGTATGGTGTTATTTCCATATTTCCCAGATTATAAGTGCCAATTTGATCTGCATCGGTAGTGACGCCAATATATGGGCCAATCCGTCATCTGTACAATACATTATATATGTGCATGCCCACTCAGTAGGCACGGAATGTTATTTATATGAGAGACATCATCTGAGACATGTTCTGGCAAAATAAATATTCATTCACCATTACCTGACGTATTGATTGGCATTATTATACATATTATAGCGGACGTAAATTTCCACACTGATATCAGGGGCGATAACTGTGTTTCCTTAAAATGTTGATTGACATTATTATTTGTCGAAAATATTATTTTTTCAGGTGACGCATTTAATTACTATAATTAAAATATATCCTGGCTCATTTGCATATGAAAATAGCCTGATACCAACGCGAGTCACTATCAGTAAAATAAATATTACTAAATGATTATACATGTATAGCGGGCACAATGTGCAAGTCCCAGAGCTCCAGATAAGCTGCTTATTTGGGTAAATACCCAATGAAAATTGCCAAACACCCAATTGAAATCAGAAGTAGCGAGTATCAAAAAGCAATAACAAATTTGTGGTACCTTTATCATGCTACAGAAAACAATAAACAGACCACAAATATAACATATTTTTCTTGAAAAGCATGAAAACATACCTTGTTATTTCATTATAATTGTCTCCAATGAGACACCAAGACATGTTTTCATTTCGAAGCAAACTATTCAATAATTGCTGTCTGTTGATGTGTAAACAGTAGTGTGATTTTATTTTACACAATTAAAATATTGAAATACCGAATTGCTTCAGAAATGATGGAGTGACAATACTCAATTACTAATTCCTTATCTGGAGCCCTGAAGTCCATACAGCCAGTGATGTCGTTAAACGTAAGCATAACGTCAAGTCAAGCGGGTATTCGTAATTTTTAGAACTGGTGAAATAGTGACACAATTATGCACTTATTTAATTTCTGTAAAGAATATTTTGTGCCTCTTGAGTGGGCACGTACGTTTAAGGAATATATGAAGAGATGCAGTGATATATTTTTACAAACAATACAACATTACATTCTGATAATTCCAGCACAAAAATATTTACACAATTCCCTAACATTTGATTGGTCCGTAGCAAGTCTCTGTCCAGAATTTATATCCCAGTAAACTCCATGCCGAACTACTTTCCGTAACCGTCAGGCGCAGTTAAAATAATTCTTAAGAAAACGGAAAATAAACACATTTTCTTGATGAATTTATTTCAAATGCTGGAATTATAAGGAATGAATGGCCTTTTTGTGGAATTTGTCGGGGATATAAACTTGGAAAAGTCGCGGGAATACTGGACGAGGCCTTCCGGCCTTCGTCCAGTATTCCCGCGACTTTTCCAAGTTTATACCCCGATAAATTCCACAAAAATGCCATTCATTCCTATAATAAATCGAAAAGAGGAGCTGATTTATTTAAATCCGCATGTGTACAGTACTCGAACCCGGGACCTCTGAACTACCGTAACATCGCTCTAACTGACTGAGCTAGCCGGGCACGAATCCCCACAGTGAGTTACGTACCGTGACATGTGTACAGTACTGAAAGTTCCCACACATCTGACATGTAGCGGTATATCTTTCATCTGAATGTTTTTACATACATGGACGTATATATGTTCAGTTCTCTAGTGCTTCACGTGTTCGCCTCTACGTGGTACATGTATGTTATAGGCTACATGTATCATACATGGCGTAAAACGAAAGACGAATTTGTTCTGAGGTAATTAATGTGACATCAGAAAAAAGTTGCGACGTCGCCACAATAATGAGCGACGTGACGTTCAAATCGCATTCAGTGTACGAAGGGTAATCGAGAATTACGAAGACATTTGCTGTATATGTTTTATTTACCTATGTAGACACATGAAATCAACATAAAAATGAAAAGTCATGCAGAGCATGATGTCATTAGCCAATAAAATCAGGGTTCAATATATGTCCACATTTTAGTAGTTACGGAATCTCAGGGAAAAGTGAGAGAAGTGTTGATTTCCTCCCCAACCAAATTCTCCCAGTTATATTTAGCTATCATTAATATCTGATCATAGCAATACTTATGGTAGTCAAATGTAAACAATATTTTTCCAGTTGAAAGAATTAACCTTTGAATATAGGTGAAGGCGCTTAGCATTACACACATATGTAGCAAGTCAACCGAAATCTCATAAATACCCGATTTTTGGCGGCCATCTTGAAAATATGACAATTATATACTGAATATTAGTGCAGTTTACGTAAATTCTTTAATATATCCATCAGAAATGTTTTTTAACAACTTACACCAATTTCCAAGTTAAGGACCATGACCTATTGGCTCATATATTGGCAATTTTCGACTTCCGTCAAGAATAAAGTTCAATGATCTTGAAATAACCTTCAACTTGGTTTAAAAAATGGCACCCGGATTTATTGGAAACCTTATACATTCAAGTTTATAAAAACACCGGGTGCCATAAATTAACAGGAGGTGCCGGCATCTTATATATATACCTACAATTGTCCCTGGACTAGAAGGCAAACCGCCTAACCTTAGTTTACCGTGTTTATTTATAGCCAAATTGCAAACCGCCTACCTTTAGTTTACCGAACTCTTGTAGTGAAAACGTTTATTTATAGCCAAATTGTGTTATTTTGCTATATTTAAAGTTTTAAACAGAGATAATGGCCAAAAAATAAAAAGTATCCGGTTGATGTAATTTGGAAGTGATACAACACATTTCGCGTTTGTAGATTACAGAATATAGGAGAAAAGGGTGGTTACAAACTTTTTCACAAACCGATGGATAACCAATATATAGCCGATCTATAAATAGATCGGCTAATAATGATCATCAAACATTTCTCTAATAAAGACACATTGATTGACACTATCACAGCTAAGTACCTTAATTATACATGTTACCATAGCAACACATGAACACGGAGGCGGGGCACGGAAAAAATATGTTATTTCTTTAGGTTTTAGATACATCATAACTTCATATCATTGGCGTCATTTTTGCCGCGATTTTGTCTGATGTACAAATAACGTTCATGACGTGAAAATGTAAGCGTACAACGTCATATTTCGTGGGAAAAGGTACATTATAGCCAAATTTTGACAGTTTTACGTTTTGATATTTGTTTTATGCAATTCCGATGTAAATCGGCTGATTTAGTCATACGTTAAACGTATGATTTAGTCAACTTTCAGCACATACTCGGCTCATATTATGTTACAAGTGAGCCTTAGCAATGGGATAACTACCACATAATTATGTTGTAAGATGAAATAAGATAACATGCATTATGACTTGTAATATGAGGTTGTAGTGTATGATGAATATGCACGTGTTTTGCAGATTAAGTCTCAACACTCCCTGTATACATGTACATCTATTTATCCAGACCTGAATAAGATCTACACTACTACAGTCTGTTTCACGAAACCTGCCCAAATGTTCGGCCATAATTATAAACCATGCAAAAACAGTATTTTTTCTATATCTGAATTTAAGAATGAGCCTTCTTTTTATTTCGTGAAATTTGGTCAAATATTGATTTTATTACGAAAAATTTATTTGTCTATGCGAATTTAACATGGTGGAAAAGGAGGTGGAGTTGTGGGAGGATTCAGAAAACGACAAATTTTGGAAATTGATTCCGAAACGTGGCTATATAGCTTGGAAATGATCTAACTAAGAAAATAAAAGTTAAATTTTAAAAATCGGTCCAGTATTTCTGAAATTCTAAAAATTTCCCCATGTTAAATCCCCATAGACATCTTCATTCTGTGAAGATGTCTATGGGGATTTAACATGGGGAAATTTTTTTTTTCGCAATAAAATCAATATTGGACCAAATTTCACGAACTAAAAAGTTGGCTCATTCTTACATTTTGATAAAATTTAATATTATCGAAACAATCTTGTTTTTGCATTGTTTATATGGCCGTACAATTTGGGCAGGTTTCGTGAAACAGACAGTAGTGTACAGTCTAACAGAACAGAACAAACATTTACCTTCTCTTTCTAAGCTCTCAAGAGCTGTCATGATCATTATGTATTAAGGTAACTTAATGGTTCCTGGCAGCATGATCATTTTAAAAGGTACATGAGGAAACTTTCAATAATGTATATTTTGATGACTAAATGTTGAAAGGATAGATATTCTGCATGATTTGACATAAGCAATAAGATAGTTTTTGATACTCATACATGTTAGCTTTACGTGTGTTTTTAATACACACACAGAAATGTGACATGCCTAAAACCAATACATCTATCAATGTCAGGGGTGCAACATCTAACCCTTTGAACCCGAACGGCCGCTATATCGGTTTATGCAAACAGTGCAGATCCAGATGAGCCGGCTCGTAGCGAGCCGTCTCATCAGGATCTGCACTGTTTGGAAGTAATTTTCATATTGTTGAGAACAAAAAATACCCCCTTTTGATAAATGGAATAGTCTGAAAATCATTGTGTGATGATTGGATTGGCTTCAAAATTAACATAACAAAATCCATTCCAGATATTTAGGGGTGTAAGGGTTAATGTACAACATGTAGCCATTTTGTTATACATGTACATGTTTAAATGTGTTTTTTCTGTCACCTTTTCAAAATACCTGTAGCCTATTTCATCAACATTGCAAAGTATACTTTACTAGCAAAGTATACTTTGAGGGAGCAATCATTGATTTTTCCGAAATGCATTATTTCATTTAGAACTAACGATTGCATATATTTGATGATTAAAACTATGCAGAATTATTATACTGAATTTATTACATTATCACAGCCAAAATTGGCTGTGATAATGTAATAAATTCAGTATAATAAAAATTAATAAATTTATTCTAAAATTGAAAATTTCTCCCTCAAAGTATACTTTGCTAGGGCTAGGAAAGTATACTTTGCAATGTTGATGAAATAGGCCCCTGCAGCTACAGACCAGAGAAACACTACTACTGACACTGTCATTTACTATTGGCCTATCACCCATGGCCATAATGTGAGTGTTAGGATGTCAGGAGAGCAACGCAATTATAATAACATAAAAATATCGAACATGAAGCACTTGTGTTGTTGAAGCACTATATTTAAAAGTATATAATTCCAGCACAAAAATATTTACACAATTCCCTAACATTTGATTGGTCCGTAGCAAGTCTCTGTCCAGAATTTATATCCCAGTAAACTCCATGCCGAACTACTTTCCGTAACCGTCAGGCGCAGTTAAAATAATTCTTAAGAAAACGGAAAATAAACACATTTTCTTGATGAATTTATTTCAAATGCTGGAATTATAAGGAATGAATGGCCTTTTTGTGGAATTTATCGGGGATATAAACTTGGAAAAGTCGCGGGAATACTGGACGAGGCCTTGCGGCCTTCGTCCAGTATTCCCGCGACTTTTCCAAGTTTATACCCCGATAAATTCCACAAAAAGGCCATTCATTCCTATAGTGTCGATGTAGAATACATATTTATAATAGCAGTTTTCCATGAATACCATGCTTACTTTACTTTTTTTACCCAAATATGCATTTTTAACATTTTTAAAAATAATAAAACAATGAATTAAATTGGATTATATTTGATATAGAATTATATTTAATGTCCCAAACTAATGAGAGTCTAATAGTATGTGATACTAAACAGATGCAATATGTTTTAAATGTAACAAGTAACTGTTAGCTTGGTTGTTAAGAAATCAAGTCAAAACGCTGTATTCCTGACATGAAAGTGAAATAATGCGTGGCCGACATATATATGACAATAATATAATATATAAGCAAGTACAGTTGCATTGTATTTTGGTCAATATATCTTCTTTGTGTTTTTAGAACTTCAAAATGTCATGGAATTTCTTTTATGTTATATATTTTTTTTAATTTTGATAAAATTTAATATTATCGAAATAGTGGGGGGGCCAATGTAACATAGTGCGGTTCCCGTTGGTTTTGCGTGTTAATTTTTGGAGACCATTAAAAATGCATTTGTGTGGTTGTTAGTGGGGGGGCCAATGTAACATAGTGCGGTTCCCGTTGGTTTTGCGTGTTAATTTTTGGAGACCATTAAAAATGTATTTGTATGGTTGTTATAAAGAGAAAAAAATATGTCTCCATTTTTTTCAAGTTGATTATGGTGGCCATCTTGGATTTTCAAAATGGCGCAGGTTGAAAACCTATGTTTCTCATTATCTTGGTTTCTAAATAACCTAGGGTCTTGATTTTAGTGTCCAAGTGTACATTTTCGAGGTCAGAGAATCCAACCAGACCGTTTTTAATCACCTATATATGATGCAAATGTTTGTCATGGTGGCCATCTTGGATTTTTCAAAATCATACATGTCGAAAATCTATTTAAAGATGCATGGATACGATTGATGCTTAATATGATTTTAAATCATAGTTAAGCATTAATCGTGACTATGCATCTTTAATGTAGTACGCTACATGTATATGTTGCAATTGGTCATTTCGGTTTGGGCAATATTAATGCATTTTATGTTTTCTGCTTTGTTCTAGGAAGTGAGCTTTTCAACTGCACTACAAAAATGCATGTGTAATGGTCTCCAAAAATTAACACGCAAAACCAACGGGCACCTCAATATGTTACATTGGCCCTCCCACTAACAGCAAATTCAATGACACCCATAGAACAAATACGTATAAACCACGGCGTTGTTCACCTCTGATATTCCAATCGACTGTTAGCGTCGCGTTTCAGGCTATAAACGCGACGCTAACAGTCGATTGGAATATCAGAGGTGAACAACGCCGTGGTTTATACGTATTTGTTCCATGGGTGTCATTGAATTTGCTGTGTTACATATTCCAGATCATCAAGATGGAGCAAGCATAGAGTCAGCAAGAAACCCCGACAAGAAACAGATTTCAGTCTGTGCATCCAGTGTCAGGACCCAGCTACTCATCACAGTGCACTAGTGACTGAGCCATCACCTGATTCCTATTCCAACTTCCTCCAGTTCATCCACGAGAGGGCACGGTATGGAGATGCTGACTACCCAAAGATCAGCGGACGTTTAGCCTGCTTCACTGCTATTGAACTTGACTTGAGAGACAAGAAAGCAAAGTGGCACAGGACATGTTACGGTCTACATGCAACAGTGCTCACCTTCAGCGTGCTAAGGTTCGCCACCAGAAAGCCTGCCAACAAGGGGAGAGTCAACATCTTCAGAAGAGGCGTGGACGTCCTTCTTCTGCACCTGCAAGTACTAGTACCTCAGGTTCTACGAAAGTCGAGACTCCCCTCTTCACACGTTCAGCATCAACTTCTTTCAATGCAGACTTGTGTTTCTTTTGGCCAAGAAGTCAGGAAAGAAACCGTGCATGAAGTGTCCACGTTCAACGCAGGTCAGCAGCTGCGACATGCTGTTGAAGAGTCCAGCAACCAGAAGTGGAAAGTTCAGCTGAGTGCTGCTATCAGTGTAGATGATGCTCGTGCAATCGACATCAAGTACCACCTTTCATGCTGGGTGCAGAATGTCCAACGTGGTACTAAGGCATCCGGTGAGGACAAAGAACACACACTGAGAGAAACTAATGTTGGCAAAATAGCCTCAGACATTGAGTTTGTCAGCCTTGTTCGCTCTCTACTCCAGGCCGGCGAAGTTCTGAACATGTCTGACCTGAAGTCATTATACTCCAGGATTCTTGACAGTAATGGTGTGCACAACGTGCAATCATCTACTACACAAGGTATGAAGGAGAAAATAGCCTCCCATATTGATGCGTTCACTTCATGAAACCAAAACGTCGTAACGAGTCGGACCGTGTATTCTCCACCGCTGTGCGTGATGCAGCGATGGAAGATGCAATGACGAAGGCAACCGAAAGCAACATTCGCCAGCTGTTTGAGAGTGCATCTTTTCTCGGAAGTGCCATTGCTGTTCAGACCAAGTGCCCGTGGGAATTTCAAGGACAGCTGAACACTGACGATGCGAAAAGCATGTACCCGAAGCACTATATGCCTTCATCCGCTGGATACTGGAAGGACCAGCCACAAGCATTGGGCCAGAGACCGTGCGCTCAGCCACCATTCACCGAGATGTTTCTGGGCATCAGCCAGAACATTATGTACTGCCACAAATCAAAGCGCCAAGTCACATACACGCCCAAAGATAGAGATGCACCATTCCGTCATCGCTTAGAATGGCCACAGCAGCTTGCCGTTTGGCATTGCAGTCCACCAGTCCACCGAAAGCAAGAAGCTTCTAGACTTCCTGCATGGATTCGTATGTCAGTGGATTACAGCCGAATCCTGAGACTGGAGACTCAGCTGGCCAACTCTGTTATCGAGACCACCAAAGAACAAGGGGCATACTTGCCAACAACAATGCGCATGGGAGCATTTGTTTTTTTTTGCGATTGACAACAGTGACTTCAACGAAGACACACCTGATGGAAAGCGGACGCTCCATGCTACAGCCACTGCACTCTATCAACGGCGGGAACATCCCACAGAACAAAAGGACACAAGGATATTGAGGCTACACGACCGAAAGGCCAGAGACCGCTCTCTCCAGGGTCTGACTGCTCCGGACTTTCGTCCCTTCAATTGCATCAAACAAACAAGCTGCCAAAGGTACCACGTATAGCTTCAAGACGGGGACAACTCTAGATGTCATCAAACAATATCTTTACACAGGACACAGTGTGGCTACTTTCACGCACAATCATGCGCACATCTGAAGTTGAGGATGCCCAAGTCATGGACATCACCCCACCAGATGGCCTACTGCCATCTGAGCATGCTGCTCCTGATGGCTCAGCAGTCCACGATTCAGCACAGCCAACAACCTCGCGCATACCACAGCCTGAAGCTGAGTTTGCCCAAGTCATGGACATCACCCAACCAGATGACCAACTGCCATCTGAGCATGCTGCTCCTGATGCCTCAGCAGTCAATGATCCAACACCAGCAAACTGTCCAGCTGGTAGTGAGATCAAACATCACAACATCCCGACCTGGACAGCCTATAACTCACTCCTCGCCTCTACAAAACCTCTCACAGAAGTCAATGCCCTGCCTTTGGTAGCAGCACCAGCCCACGAATGGCAGACACTGATAACAGTCTTGAAACAGACACAGCAAATCAACTGCATGGTCGTGGGTCCCGACAGGAAGAAAGCGGTCATCACCTTGGACATGGCACTGTATGAGCGAGCCAAGCTGCTGGAGATGAGCAGGGATG
Organism: Conchocele bisecta; assembly: GCA_029237695.1. NCBI lineage: Eukaryota > Metazoa > Mollusca > Bivalvia > Lucinida > Thyasiridae > Conchocele > Conchocele bisecta. The sequence continues at coordinate 15,528,580 of CM055280.1, read as the reverse complement.
ATTGCAAGGGCAAGTGGTGCTGCGACTAGGTGAGATGCACACTGTGATGGCTGCACTGAGGGCTGTTGGCAATGCCATAGAAGACAGTGGGCTTGACGAAGCATGGAGTGAGGCCGACATCTATGGTCCCACCACGACTAGACAGATCATAGAAGCCAAGCACATGAAGAGGGCTTTGAGGCACACATCACGACGGTGCAAGCTCTCTACGACCTATATGTGGAAGAGTTCTTCCGAGAGCATCCACACCTCAAGGGCCCGTGTACTCAGTCAGCACAACAGGTTGATAAGAGCTGTGCTCAACACATCCGACAGGAGATGCTAAGGGAGCAGCAGCACATGTTAGCTACCCTGGATTCCAACAAAGTACTGGAGGCCATGGCACAATTTGATCAGAAGAAGGAAGCCAAAAGTCCACTCTTCAAGTTCACGCGGCGCTACATGCAGATGGTGTTACTCATATACACATTCATCCGTGCCACCCGTGATGGACTTTGGGGGCTTCACCTGTCTTCCCTCGATCAGCTGTGCAAATACTTCTTTGCGCACGACAAACAGAAATATGCAAGGCTGGTGCCTGTCTACCTTGCCGAAATGAAAGACCTGCAGACTACAGATCCAGAGATATATCGAGTTTGTGGATGGTAACTTCACTGTCCACAAGAACCAGATCCCCTTCTGGGCTGTGTGGTTTGTGGATCATGCACTTGAATCACAATCAACCGAATCATGAAGGTCACAGGGGGTCTCGTGGGGCATTACCCTAAAAATGCCAGTGCCCGCGAAAGGTTCTTCCTGACAGCACCGAACTTAGTAGGCTCGCTAGAAGAAGCTCGCCAGATGGCTGGAATCACAAGCAGCTACAAGAACGGAACACCACGACTTGTCAAACGGCTGTTTGGACAAGACAGGAAGCCAACATTCATCGACTGAAGGACGTCATCAGGTCTACCATGAATCCGATGGCATACGAGGGTGAAGACCTGGCGAACATCATCACCAAAGTCGTGATGCCACCGGAAGTCCAGAAGGATATCTGTAACCAAGACGAGATTGGTCAGAAGGCGTATGTAACGTTTTATGGAAGAGCGGATCAACACAAATGAATCCAGCTTTGGGCCCGAATGACAAAGGTCCAGCGAAGTTGTGGAAGAGCACCAGGAAAGCTGTAAAGCACAAGCTGGCTGACGAGGTTGTGAGCTCAAGGATGACAGGTCACTGTTTGCCCGCATGCTGATTGTGGCTCGCTCACGAACCAGAGATCAATCTGAAGGAGGCCATTGGCAAAAACAGAATTTACGTCGGCTTCCACGAGCCCTGTTCGGTATGAGTGGGACACTTCTACCATGCACAGACCAAAAGCAAGCTCATGGCCATACTTGAGGAACTACCAAAGAAGAACGAGTGAAGTGGGGCAGCAGCCAGACGACGTCACTCCTGATACGGCTTCACCTACCACCGAAGAAGGTGACTGTTATAGACGGCATGGCAGTGGGGTGCAGCAATGGGCAAGCCACAATGGGTCAAAACGTGTGCCCAGTGGGCTGACCATTTTCACTGCAATACTTGACAGCAAGACCAAAGAGTATGACGAAGGTCCATGCTGGGATGTTTGACCGCTATGATATTGCGTACGTCACTGAAGGAGGCCACACGGGCGAGGCGCCATGGTGCAAGCCAGCCATGGCTTACCACGTTGAAGACAGCACGCCAGTGGAAAGATGACAGCAAAACAGTTCCTGTCGTGTACATCCACCAAAGATGAACTGACTGTCTACCTACCCGCAAATGAAATCTCTAGACCACATTTCACGGGACGACCAAGGTCTTCATTGTCCCCCACTTGTTTTTTTTATTCAAGGCAGGATGTCCTTTCGAACTGCATGGATGATTACAACACCTTCGCAGCTAACCCAAGAAGAAGGCTGACACAAGGATCAATCCTGCACAAGCCTGGATGCCGTTCGAAGAGGTGCAACACAGCTGTACATTCAGTCACCTGATACTGATGTTTTCATCCTCGCAATACCACCGTTACCATGAACTATGCACAGACACAATACTTTGTCACGGGTTGTGGGAAAACAAGAAGTGGCAAATCGCACTGGCACCAGTAGAGCGCGAACTGAGGTGTCACGAAGGCTGCAAAGCATTTTACCGGGTTTCCATGCCTTCACTGGAGCAGATCAGACAGGCCGGTTTTGCTGGCAAGGGGGGAAGCTGACCTGTTGGCAGGCACTGAACAAGTGCCCTGCTGAGGTGTTATATGCCTTTGCTGACCTTGGAAACCTCGGGGCGAGCTGGCATCTGGCACGGAAAGTGCCATTGAGGCATTTGTATGCCAGCTGTACGAGCCCGGCACCACTGGTGAAGGAATGTGGGTGATCTGAGATGGCGACTGTTCACGAGAGGACTGCTAGAGTCTCAGAAGCTCCCGCCGACAAGGGGGCTTTGCATGAAGCCACTTCGGGCACAGTACCAGTCCATGGTATGGTACCTCCAAGATGTTGTAGCCAACCCTTCAGCTGCCACCAGCAACATATTATAGATGGATTGGCAGAAGGAGACCTAAACTCCTACCTACCACAACCAAGGACCCTCCAGCCCCAGCTGCCATCACACATCTCATCAAATGTGGCTTTGCAAGAAGACCAAGTGCATGTCCCACTGCTCTTGCCAGATCTCAGTACTCAACTGTTCTGAGATGTGTATGTGTGGAGCAGATGAAGAGGTTGTAGCAACACCAGTCAGGAAGCCCCCCATTGGGATCGATGACGATGAGAGGAGGAGGACGGAGACCTTCAATTTAGCAACACCGAAATTGGTGAATCCCAAAATATTGAACGCAAACAAGTCAACAGTTGCTGTTCTCTCTGTCCTGACTTTCTGTGATCATTTTATAATTCAAGATGGCCACCAATGTGAATTTTAACACATCATGTATATGAGATTTACACATGATCTTATTGGATTCTCTATCCCCAGATAGGTAACTTGGACATTAAAATCAAGACTATATGTGGTTTAGATGATGACATAATTGAAAGAACATGTTTACCACATGCGCCATTTTGAAAATCCAAGATGGCTTGCTATAAACAAACCTTTGTATCATGTGTAGGCGATTCAAATATGTCTTAACGGATTCTCTGTCTCCATGAAATGTAACTTTGGACATTAAAAATCAAGACTATATGTGGGTTTAGAAGTGAACATAATGAAAAAAATAAACATGTTTTCCACATGCGCCATTTTGAAAATCCAAGATGGCTGCTATAACAACCCTTTGTATCATGTGTAGGCGATTCAAATATGTCTTAACGGAATTCTCTGTCTCCAGAAATGTAACTAGGACACTTAAAAATCAAGACTCCAGGTAGTTTAGATACCAAGATAATGATGAATATAGATTTTTCAACATGTGCCATTTTGAAAATCCAAGATGGCCGCCATAAAGAACTGAAAAAAAATGGAGACATATTTTTTTGACAATCTATATCATCCAATGAAGACATCCATCAGCTCTCCAAAAATTAACATTTGAAACCAACGGGAAAACGTTGGCTCCCCCACTAAAATGAAATACTGTTTTTGGCATGTATTTAAAATGTCATATGTTCGTGTATTTAATGATTTCAATATCAATAAACCAGTGGAAAAATTCCGATTCAAATATACCACTGCATTTTGTCATTCACTATGCATGTCTGGAGTGCAACATATTAGACAACATATATGTATGCACCTTTTATCCACATATGACCATAATTACGCAGATAAGCAGTAAGGACCATATTATAAGTTTTTCAATATACCATACACCCCCTTTTCATAAATGGGCGAATCTGAAAATCATTTTGTGACCATTGGATTGGTCGGAACATTAGCATATCATAGTCCATTCCAGTTCCTTAGGGTCAAAAGTTTGTGTGTGTAGATAGTGTCATAATGATCTTCACAACGTCTTCTGACGTTCAATGTATGAAACTACTTATCATGTAATCATTTGAGTTCACTTCGATAAAAAATATCTCCATTTTTCACTAAATACCAATTATGTCAGGAGTGCAACAACAGTTTGAACTGTTGTTCAGTGATTGACTGAAAGGCAACCGGCAACGGTTGGTCCGTTAGGAAAAACGTTTATCTTTATAGTGGAAGAAAGAATCATTATAAATCAAGTAAAACTCACGTTATTTGAATATTTTTAAAGTTACAGTATCAAATCTGATATGAAACCGTAGGTTTTTCAAACGCATATGTTTATTTTCATTTCATACTTGTCGAAATGTCTGGAGAAGTATTGTAATTATTTTGATTTCTTTTGTTAGTTTTGTTCAATAAATATGTTTAAAAATTGTCAGTTTTAACGTCCTCCATTAAACCCATCATGTATTTTTGTGAACTTGAATGTATATATGTTCATCTAAGATTAAAAATTAGCTGCTCAGATAAGGTTTCACCCCTAAGTGACTGGAATTGACTGTGATATGCTAATGTTCTGACCAATCCAATGGTCACAAAATGATTTTCATATTCGTCCATTTATGAAAAGGGGGTGTTTTTGTTCTCAAAAATATTAAAATTACTTTCAAAAAGTTCAGGTCCTGATGAGACGGCTCGTTACGAGCCGGCTCATCTGGATCTGCACTTTTTGCATAAGCCGATATAGCGCGATTTCGGGTTCAAAGAGTTAAGTTACCCATTTATAGCAACATACTGTTCTGCAAGTAATCGTACATGTTTGATTCATTTTAGAGAGCTCGAGCGAAATATTCTCGGAAACGGTGAAGAGGACAGAAATGGCTGCATGCCTGAAGTAAGCACCAGGCAGACGAGGTAGTGGTGAAAGAAAGAAGGATAAAGAAAGAAGGATGGTGGGAGAAAGAAGGATACTACAAATATTGATTGTTATATGGTTTCCGTTGTTTGCAAACATATAGCGCGTGCTGTTTGCATATGGCTTTAGGCAATGCTCATTCCGGGGCCGCGCGTAGACCAAGTGCCTTCATGACGTCACTACGTGGAAGTGCCTTCATACGTCACTATTTCATGACTTTCATGACGTTCATGACGCGGCCCCGGAATATGAATACCGAAAATTATCTACGTGAATGGGACGATTTATAAATGTACTTAAAATACTGAATATAATGCTCAAAATACATCGGTTTTTTGTTGGAAATATAACAATAACGTTTGATCATGTCCAGCCGTGTGCAAACGTTTTCTGTGGCCCTCGGGAACTGTTTGAACCCGCGGCCTGCGGCCTTGGGTTCAAACAGTTCCCGAGGGCCACAGCAATGGTCAAACCTTATAGTGGTGTAATCATGATTTGAGAGCTTGTGAGAATAATAAACCCATTATCTGTTTATATGGCTGCTTATTTAGTGGTCCACTTGCTATGGCACCGCAACGATAACAGATGGGGGCATACAGTTATACCTTTCCGTCCGTCCGTAGACACTTTCATTTTCGCATTAACTTCTGAACCGCTTGATATTTGGCATGCATATACAACAGGACGTGCCCACTTGTCCCGTATGCATGTTAGATTCATACACGTTATTTTCTGACATCGGCCTGACATTTGATTTTGGTTATTTTCTGACATTTGCCTGATGTTAATACAGCGTCATATTCTGATGTTGAGTCGACGTTGGAACTTGGTTGAAAAAGAAAGTTTTCTAGAAGTCAAAACCTGACGTCGAAATACCGTCATATTCTGATCTTTGGTTGACGTTGAAATTTGGTTGAAAACCAAAGTTTTCTAGACGTCAGAATCCGACATTAAAATGACGCCCTGAAGCACAAGTCTATCAAACGTCGTCTTTGGACGTCAAAACAACGTCATATTCAGACGTTGAAATTATGTTGGAAATTATTGCTTTTCAGACGTCAGAAGCGGACGTTGAAACAACGTCGTGTTGAAACAACGTCGTCTTCGTCGTGTTGAAACGTCGTGTTGAAACAACGTCGTGTTGAAACAACGTCATGTTCTGACGTTGAAACAGCGTCAAATGCTAACGTTAGACTGACGTTGAATTTTAGTTGAAACTGAAACTTTTTACGTCATTTAAACGTCGGGTTTTGACTTCTAGAAAACATTAATTTTCAAATAAAATCTCACGTCAGTCCAACGTCAGCATCTGACGTCGACCTGACATCTATCTGACGTCAATTGCCCACTGGGTTATCTCCACAAAAAACTGATCGGTGTAGTTAACTTTGTAAAACACACTGGTGTAACACAGACATTTGCGTGACACAATATGCCTTCTCAATGGAGATAACATATACAAATCACATTACTCCACCCACCTGGTATCATACTCTACATTACGTTTACTAAATACTAAACGTAATCTACAGTACTATACCAGTAGCCTATTTCACCAAAATTGCAAAGTATGCTTATCTTGTTAAGTATACTTTGAAGGAGAACTGTTCACAAGGTGGTGGATCACGTGGTTTCCGAACGGCATGACGTCATGTTAATTTAGATGTGTTTACAGTAGATTTTCTTTAATATCTTGATAATGGAATGACATATTTTTATGAAATATACCGCAGCAAATGCGGTACACGTTGCCCTTTATTGCATAGGCGGCTTTAATATCATAATTGTGTCGTTTGACGAAGAATCGGTTACCGTAAATGTAAATAAAAACTAGAGCACGTGAATGTAAGAAATAAACGGTACTCGATTCTTTGTGAAATTTATAAGTTAGTGTAAAGAACTTTCAGAGCAACCATAAAACACATGCCTCGAATTAACCATTCGTTCCCTCAGTTTAACAATTCGTTCCCACGAAAGAACAATTCGTTCTCACGGGAACGTGGGACCGAATTGTTATATCGTGGGAACGAATTGTTAATTCGAGGGAAGGAATTGTTGAATTGAGGGAACGAATTGTCATTTCGTGGAAACGAATTGTTAAATTGAGGGAACGAATTGTTATATAGTGGGGACGAGCTGTTAATTCAGGGAATGAATTGTTATTTTGTGGGAACGAATTAATAAAAAAATCCATGTCCCCTGCAGGGCTCCGTACAAACGTACACGAGTGATGATTTAATATGATATTTTTACACAAGTTTACTTGTTTCTTAAAGGTACATGCCCACTCAGTAGGCACAACGTGTTCTTTATAGGAGTTAAATAAGTGTATGATTGTGTCACAATTCCACCAGTTCTAAACATTACGAGTGTCCACTATACAGATATAATAATTTAGTAATATTTATTTTACTGATAATGTAGTGACGCGCGGTGGTATTATGCTATTTACATATGCAAATGGGATATATAGTTTTTTAATGATTTATACTAATTATATGCGCCACCTGAAAAAATACTATTTTCGACAGAATATAAAGTATGATCATTGCATATCAAACAATAAATACAGAGAATAAATAGTAATGTCCGTTAACATTTTAATTAAAAACGGTTATCGCCCCTGATATCAGTGTGGAAAGTTACGACGGATATAAAATGTATAATAATGCCAATCAATACATGGGGTAATGGTGAATTATATCTGAAAAGCGGGCACTCGAAATTATTAGAACTGGTGGAATAGTGACACAATTATACATTTATTTATTTCCTATAAAGAGCATGTTGTGCCTATTGGGTGGGCATGTACATTTAAGTCCCCATAGATTTTCTGAAATTCTGAAAATGTCCCTCTGTGAAGATGTCTATGGTGATTTTCGCAATAATTGGACCAAATTTCATGAAAAAAAAATAGGCTCATTCTTAAATTTTGCTATAATTAAATATTATCGAAAACAATATTGTTTTTGCATTATTTATATAGCTGTAAAATGTGGGCATGTTTCCTGAAACAGACAGTAGCTATCACGGTATCATGTTATTTATCCCGTCAACACAGTGCGTATGTGCCGTGAAACATTTTTGATATCCAGTCAATACTATTTTTGCATTTTACAGCCATTTGTAGGTGTTGACGGGATAAATAGAATAGTAGGTTAGTGCCGTGAATGGGAACAAATATCTGGCGCGGCACGGAAACGGGATGTGCTCGGCAGAGCCTCGCCCATCCCGTTTCCTGAGCCTTGCCAGATATGTTTTCCCATTCACGGCACTAACCTATTCTCTATATGTGGATGGCAGAAACATGCAGCCATGGTTTTGACAGCACATGAGAATCGTCTCCAGTGGAGACGATTCTCGTGTGCTGTCAAAACCATTTTTTTGTCATCGACAAGCAAAACAGAATAACAAGAAAAAGCATCACAACGTTATTACTGTCGTTTCGAGCAGAAATACATAGAATGCATAGAAAATAACAATTTAAACATGTTATTTTGTTATGATACGCAGTCATGTCCGACCAAAGTTAGAAGCCTTGTTCATATTTATAAAGTTATACCGATGATAGCCGAAACACGCCGAATGCCTGTGGCGGAAACATGCAGCCATAGACAAGTAGAACAGAATGACAAGACAAGAACAAACATCACAACGTTATTACTGTCGTTTCCATATAGTGCGTTAAATCGGAAACGATTCGATGTCCAACTTCCTGTCTATGCGCACTACTCGTCTGCACATGCGTACTGGTGCTCAATCTCTGCACATGCTCAGTGCGGTTGGCGCACCGCCACCTCGCACTTCCTGCGCTTCCTGAGCAACAACGCAAGGAGCGCAGCACACAATGGCGAAAATGTCATTTAATGCCGAGCCCTCGATGCCTTTCATTTCCCGGATTTTCCCTCGCATGTTAAACGACGTGAAGCAGCCCAGGATTGGGACGAGGAAGACGATTCCTGAAACAATACAAACATATATAAGGAATAAAACCATGGGCAGTTGGCCAGTTGCGTTTACTGGAGTATGAAAAACAGTTCGTCTGTTTAAAGTGCATGGAGTCCGAAGGACTCCTCGCAAACTTTAAACAGACCAAATGTTTTTCGTACTACAGTAAACGCAACTTCGGACTCCACGCACTTTAAATATCACATATTTTTCATACTCCAGTAAACGCAACAGCCCATTGTTTTATTGCTTATATTTACACTGAATTTTCGGATAGTTTCAAAAATGTAAATGCCCACTCAGTAGTATGAATGAAATTTTGTAAAAAAAATCCCTATTTTCCTCATTTCTTCTCGAAAGTATACGTTGTCACCACTCATTTGAACCGTCTCTGCGAGACGGTTCAACTGAGTGGTAACAACATATACTTTTATTGAGAAATAAACTCACTCAGTAGGCACAAAATATAGTTTCAAAGATATACATAACCATATACGGCGTAAAAAATATGAATATTATTGTTTTACGTCACTTTGTCGCAATTCATGGAACAGCGACGTTGCCCGTCAATAGCGTGACGTTATTGACAACGACGATGAATGTCATGTAATGTAATGACGTAAAATAAACTTTAACGAATCAACAACGTCGCGTGACGTCACGTGGGGCTAATGTAATGTACTGGGATATAAACGCAATACGTTGAATGGGCGTTTCCATTATGAAACTAAGTACTTTTTCACCAAAAACAAAAATGCCGTCAAATATTGGTTTTATTGCGAAAAAACGATTTTCCTATGGGAATTTAACATGGGGGAAAAGAGATGAGAGCATTGGGGTTGGAGTAAAAAAACAAAAACATTTTGGAAATTGACTCCGAAACCTGTAGTAGGTGTGTTAACCCTTACACCCCTAAATATCTGGAATGGATTTTGTTATGTTAATTTTGAAGCCAATCCAATCATCACACAATGCTTTTCAGACTATTCCATTTATCAAAAGGTTTTTGTTTTTGTTCTCAACAATATGAAAATTACTTCCAAACAGTGCAGATCCTGATGAGACGGCTCGCTACGAGCCGGCTCATCTGGATCTGCACTGTTTGCATAAACCGATATAGCGGTCATTCGGGTTCAAAGGGTTAACTGCACAAAATAGGGTGTGGACTTCACTTTCTGATGCAAAGGTCCCCTTTGGTATGGAAGTTCCCTAAGACAATAGAAAACTTTTTATCCAAAGACACACGCTCTATCTCATTTTCAACTCCCGGTATCCATGGAAATCCGAAGATGGCCACCGTGAATATATGTCGAATCTTAAAATTGGCATAACTTGGTACCTGATCATGCTAGAAACATGATTTTGGTGTCTATTCCCATGTACTGGCATGCACAGAAATCAATAAAATAATTTTCAACAATATCCGTACATGAAAATATGACCGAAATTAAAAATGGCCGCCATTTTTCGATAAAATATGTCTAACTTGAACGTAAATATTGACTGAAATATGCTAACGCCATGAAATTTGTCTCCACTAACATGTGCAGCATGTGCTAAAAGATTTAGTATGATGCAGCATGATGCTGCAAGATTGAACAGTTTTAAGCATGATGCTGCATGATGCAGCATGATGCAGGGTAGTACATTAATGACCCTTTTAGTACGTCATACGATACGACTACATAATAATTATTACCAAACATCATTATCAAATGTCATTGTACATGTACTTGCATTTTACGTTGTTTTTTTCTATATAGCTGTGACCCTGATCATGATAGTTAACGTTGGTATGTATATGATACCAAAGTAAACTGGAAAAGGTGGCATCACGTATCAGTTTATGGCGAAAGGTTGAAGAGTTTTATATTTATATCCAACGGTGAACATCTTGATAGCCATCTTAGATTTCTCAAATTGCTGAATGATGTGCTCCTGAACAACCACATCGTATATAGACGGGAGTGCACGTTGTAAGAGGGAGCACTGCATATTTCACAAATTCACACGCAGGTTGAAGTAACGGACCAATGTCTTTAAATACATTAACTATATACCGGAGTTGAAAATTAGATAGAGCGTGTGTCTTTGGATAAAAAGTTTTCTATTGTCCTAGGGAAGTTCCATACCAAAAGGCATGTTTACATCAGAAAGTGAAGTAAAAGGTCAATTAACACATCTACTACTGGCTAGATAGCTTGGAAATGACGTAAATAAGAAAACAAGTTAGATTTTGAAAATCGGTCCACAAATAATAAAAAATATATATATTTTAGCCCTCATGTTAAATTCCCATAGGAAAATATTTTTTTCACAATAAAATCAATATTTGATGGAATTTCATAAATTATTTATTTTTTGAGAGGGTGTCTGTTTTATTATTGATGAAAAAGTACTTACATTTAATTATTTTTTAGATTTAATGTGTTTAATAGCTAAAAGTTCGTTGGCAGCAAAACGTGGAACAGACAGTAATAGTCCCCCTCCCCTAATCGGACTTTCCTGAGTGTTTGCCAGCACTAGTGCGTACCTGTGAGATAGTGTACATGTCTACAGGTACGTACATGTACATGCCAAACAGTGCATATATAGAGAATAGTAGGTTAGTGCCGTGAATGGGAAAAAAATCCGGCAAGGCTCAAGAATTTCTTTATTTCTCATCAGAAGTATATGTTGTGACCACTCATTTCAACCGTCTCGCCGAGACGGTTCAAATGAGTGGTCACAACATATATTTTGGTTCAGAAATAATGAAAATAGATAGAGAATACATGTAGTAGGTTAGTGCCGTGAATGGGAAAAATATCTGGCAAGGCTCAGGAAACGGGATGGGCGAGGCTCTGCCGAGCACATCCCGTTTCCGTGCCGCGCCAGATATGTTTTCCCATTCACGGCACTAACCTACTATTCTATTTATCCCGTACATGCCGAACAGTATTATCATTTTGCATATACATGTGTAGACATTTTTTCAGACTCTTTCAGCCAGGTTTTTTTTCGACACATTAAGTAAAAAGCGTGAATTAAGTGCGTCACATGACTTTCGTGCATTTCGGTAATCAACTGTCAGTTGAAGACATTTTTCTGCATATTGCAAATTTACATAATTATTATTATTACGGGGCCCGCAGTGGACATAGAATTATTTTTTTTTATTAATTCGTTGCTACGATTAACAATTCGTTCCGTCGATTTAACAATTTGTTCCCACGAATTAACAATCCGTTCCCTCGACTTAACAATTCGTCCCCACAGATTTCGTTGCATATTTGCAAAGCTAATTGTCCTCGAGTAACTTAATCCAAAGCTTAAAGGTACATGCCCACTCAGTAGGCAGTATTCAGTATTCTTTCTATCAGTGACATCCTCAGAGACTTCTTCTGCAAAATGAACGTTCATTCACCATTATCCCACGTATTTATTGGCATTATTATACATGTTATATCGGACGCATATTTCCACATTGACACCAGGGGAACCGTGTTTCCTTAAAATGTTAACTGACATAACTAGTTATCCTCTGCATTTATCTTTTGATGTGCAATGATCATACTTTATAATATGTCCAAAATATTAATTATTAATATGAAAATAGCCTGATACCACCGCGCGTCACTGTCGGTAAAATAAATACAACTAAATTATTATATCTGTATAGCGGGCACTGTTAATGTTTAGAACTGCTGGAATAGCGATACGATTATACACTTATTTAATTCCTATAAATAACAGTTTGTGCCTACTAAGTGGACATGTACCTTTAAAGTATACCGTGCACGAATGCTGATAAACGCATTGTGAAACAGCAGATATGTAGAAATGTACATTATGTCGGATTGTCAACGTAGCTCAAGGTGTATTATCACGTGGTACTAACAACAACAACAAGTACTGAAACTTCCAGAATCCCTCCGATTGAAAGTACGTATTCTTGTATATTGTCCTTATTACGTAACGGGTTTTGATGAAATATGGCGCATCAAACGCGTCTTGTTAAGCTGCATTTTGTGGTCTCTGTACTTTGGCCCAAACTTCTGTCGTTTTTGCGAAGAATCGGTTTCCGTAAACACGACATAAGTCTGTGCCGAGCTCCCTGGACAAGCAAATGCAGCTCATGAAGACGCGTTTGCTGCGCCATAGTTCATCAAAATCCGTTTCATATTAAGGAAAATATCAAATAATACTTACTTTGGAGTGGGCGCCGTTGTTGTTGTTGTAACCACGTGATCATGCACCTTGAGATAACATGGTCTTTTGGAGCTATTTTAACACGGTATGATATATTGAACAACTTCGAATATGGTCCTTACTGCCTATATGATTGATTATGGTCATATGTGGATAAAAGCTGCATTCATATATGTTGTCTAATATGTTGCATTCCTGTAGCTGATTCCATTAACTTTCAAAGTATACTTTTCTAGCAAAGTATACTTTGAGGGAGAAATCATTTATTTTTCCCGAAAAGCATTATTTAATATAGAACTAACGACTGCATATATTTGATGATTAAAAGTATACAGAATTATTATACTGAATTTATTACATGGCTGTGATAATGTAATAAATTCAGTATAATAAAAATTAATAAATTTATCCTAAAATTGAAAATTTCTCCCTCAAAGTATTCTTTGCTAGAAAAGTATACTTTGCAATGTTGGTGAAATAGGCTACTGACATGCACAGTAAATGACAAAATGCAATGGTATATTTGAATCGGACTATAACTACATGAACTGCATGAATTGAGACTATAACTACATGAACTGCATGAATTGAGACTATAACTACATGAACTGCATGATATGTGTCGTATACATGAATAATTGACTGGCGATCAACATGGACTCTGCGCAGTCTGGTCCGGATTTATGCTGATCGCAAGCGTTATATGGGTTAGTTTTATGGTCACATCTCGGGGCCAGATAATATTACTACACACACGTGTGGTGATAAAATTAACATCACTCATTGACCAATTTACTGACATCGTAATGAGGATTGTTTAAGGTAGCACGGCAGTATTTAAACGTGGGATACTTTCTTAGTACAACATTATGATAGTCTGCAGATTTCACATTAACAATGATTTCTTGTAAACATTTATTGGATTTATATTTATTGAGCATATGCAGCATATGCTCAATACATGTAAAACCATCAATTGAAATGTCCAGACTATCTTAAATTTGTACTAACGAACATTTGTGTTTCAATTTTCACCGATATCCATGGTGTATGATCACTTGGTACTAACAACAACAACAACAAGTACTGAAACTTCCAGAATCCATCTGATTCAAAGTACGTATTCTGTTATAGTGTCCTTATTACGTAACGGATTTTAATGAAATATGGCGCGTCAAACGCGTCTTGTTAAGCTGCATTTGGTGGTCTCTGTATTTTCGCCAAAACTTCTGTCGTTTCTCCGAAACGGAAACAGATTCTTCGTAAAAACGACATAAGTATGTGCCAAACTCCCTGGGCCACCAGATGCAGCTCATGAAGACGCGTTTGCTGAGCCATATTTCATCAAAATCCGTTTCATATTAAGGAAAATATCAAATGATACTTTCAAGATTTCAACACTTTCAGCCACTGTTGTTGTTGTTATAACCACGTGATCATTCACCTTGATAACATAAGTATCAGATTTGCTATCGTGTTCAACTCAACTAGACAGGAAATCCGATATGTATGTACTCAGTGCACCTCCAGATAAGGAATTAGTAATTGAGTATTGTCACTCCATCATTTCTGAAGCAATTGGGTATTTCAAAAGTTTAATTGTGTAAAATAGAATCACACTACTGTTTACACATCAGCAGACCGCACTTATTGAATAGTTTGCTTCTAAATAAAAACACATCTTGGTATTTCATTAGAATTGTCTCCTTTGGTGTGTTTTCATGGAACAATAAGAAAATATGCTATATTTGTGGTCTGTTTACTGTTTTCTGCGCCATGATAAAGATACCACAAATTTTCAATGCTTTTTGATACTCACTACTACTGATTTCAATTGGATTTTTGGCAATTTTAATTGGGTATTTACGCCAATACTCAGCTTATCTGGAGCGCTGTGTACCTACATGTATATGGGTAAAAATAGAACAACCCAGCGGTCCTAGTGTCGTCATGTATCGTTAATTAAACCACTTTACATATGGACATGATGAAACCACATTTCTTTATTTTTTACAGTATTTTTTTTCGAAAAATCCTGATATACCCCTCTAAGTTGAATTTCGGATTTAATATACATAGAGAATAGTAAAACCGAACATTTAGGTCTTTGAACAAGTTTCCTATCGTAAAAATATCCGGAAATGCTCAAGAATTTCTTTATTTCTCATCAGAAGTATATGTTGTGACCACTCATTTGAACCGTCTCGCCGAGACGGTTCAAATGAGTGGTCACAACATATATTTTGGTTCAGAAATAAGGAAAATAGATAGAGAATAGTAGGTTAGTGTCGTGAATGGAAAAAATATCTGGCAATGCTCAGGAAACGGGATGGGCGAGGCTCTGCACCTATCAATGGCTGTAAAATGCACAAATAGTATTGACAGGATATCAAAAATGTTTCACGGCACCGTTTTTCACAGCACATACGGACTGGGTTGACGGGATAAATGTATGTATACAACATTGGCGATTTTACGTAGAACATATCATATAGGAGCTTTCGTATGAGACATCACAATATTCAATAACGCACCGGCGAACAGTGTACGCGGCCCGGAAAAGACTACATCCGCGTAGTCTGTGTGAACGCACTGATGTCACACTGCATACGCCTTTGTTTCTCATGATGGGGCACAAAAGTGATATCTACATCTAACCTTACTACAATGTTCATTGGCGTGAATTTGAGATATAAATAGACAAGATGTACTTCGCTATCAATGAGACGAGGCGATAAGTACGGAGCCCCGCAGGGGACATGGATTTTTTTATTAATTCGTTCCCACGAAATAACAATTCGTTCCATCGAATTAACAATTCGTTCCCTCAAGTTAACAATTCGTTCCCACGATATAACAATTAATTCCCTAAAATTAACAATTCGCTGCCACGATATAACAATTTGTTTCTTCGAATTAATTTAACAATTCGTTCCAACGAAATGAGAATTCGTTCCCTCAATTTAACAATTCGTTCCCTCGAATTAACAATTCGTTCCCACGATATAACAATTCGTTTCCGTGGGAACGAATTGTTCTTTCGTGGAAACGAATTATTGAGGGAACGAATTGTTATTTCGTGGGAACGAATTAATAAAAAAAAAGAATTCTACGTCCCATGCGGGATAAGAACGTATCTCGCTCTTTATCCCGTCAACAAAGTGGTATGTGCTGTGAAACACGGTGCCGTGAAACATTTTTGATATCCAGTCAATACTATTTTTGCATTTTACAGCCATTTGTAGGTGTTGACGGGATAAATAGAATAGTATGTTAGTGCCGTGAATGGGAAAACATATCTGGCGCGGCACGGAAACGGGATGTGCTCGGCAGAGCCTCGCCCATCCCGTTTCCTGAGCCTTGCCAGATATTTTTCCCATTCACGGCACTAACCTACTATTCTCTATTTATTTTCCTTATTTCTGAACCAAAATATATGTTGTGATCACTCATTTGAACCGTCTCGGCGAGACGGTTCAAATGAGTGGTCACAACATATACTTCTGATGAGAAATAAAGAAATTCTTGAGCCTTGCCGGATATTTTTTCCCATTCACGGCACTAACCTACTATTCTCTATATGTACACCAACCAAGGTCACGTTACGATAGTTAATTCGATGCAAGTGAGAACAGCTGTCATGTATTTACGGAAGCCCATTAGGGCCACTTCACTTTTTTTTTATTTCCATTTATTCAAATTCTTTTCTTGAATTTTCGAGATCTTTTCTTGAATTTTCAAGATATTTTCTTGAATTTTCCAGATCTTTTCTTGAATTTTCAAGTTATTTTCTCGAATTTTCAAGATCTTTTCTTGAATTTTCCAGATCTTTTCTTGAATTTTCAAGATACTTTCTCGCATACAGAGTACGTGCAGAATTCTTGAAAATTCAAGAAAATATCTCGAAAATTCAAGAAAAGAACTTGAAAATTCAAGAAAATAACTTGAAAATTCAAGAAAACATCTTGAACATTCAAGAAAAGATCTCGAAAATTCAAGAAAAGAACTTGAAAATTCAAGAAAAGGTCTTGAATAAATGGAAATAAAAAAAAGGTGAAGTGGCCCTAATGGGCTTCCGTATGTTTTACCAACACAGTCTGTTTAATACTTTTTAATTCGTACATGCACATGCAGGGTATGGGATCACGTGGTGTCATTTTTGCAGTATATTTTCTTTAAAAGCATCCTAACAAACGGACATAATTTGATGATATATAGCGCAGCAAAGACGATAACATACATGTCAAGTGTCAAGTGCATGTGTTTTATGGGTGTTCTAAACGTTATTTACAATATTAACTTATAATTTTCACGAATAATCAAGTTCTGTTTATTTATTACCATTCACGTGGTCTAGATTTGTATCTACATTAATAGATTCTTTGTAAAAACGACCGAATTATGAGAGTAACGCAAATTATACAAGAGAGGGAAACCAGGGGCCCGTTTCACTAAACTTCGTACGTACGACTAAAATATTCGTAAGTGCAAATTTAGGATAGTCTGTAAATTTCAGATTAACAATGTTTTCTTGTAAACAATTATTGGATTTACATTTATTGAGCATAGGCTGCATATGCAGCATATGCTCAATACATGTAAATTCATCAATTGAAATTTTAAGATGATTCTTAATTTGCACTTACGAACATTTTAATCGTACGAAGCTTAGTGAAACGGCCCCCGTTTTACATTTGATGATTAATAAAACTCCGTTATTCCGTTATAAAGATATTGAACGAAATCTGAAAGTATGCCCAGTCAATATTCACAAAATGAACGGTATATCAGAGACAGCATCTTGGACATTATCTGGCAAAATAAACATTAATTCACCATTACGCCACGCATTGATTGACACTGGTATACATTGTATATCAGACGTAAATTTCCACACTGATATCAGGGGCTATAACCATGTTTCCTTAAAATGTTAACGGACATTACTATTTGTTTCTGTATTTATTGTTTGATGTGCAATGATCATACTTTATAATCTGTCGAAAATATTTCTTTTTCAGTTGACGCATTTAATTATTATAAATAATTAAAACATATCAAGCCTCATTTGCATATGAAAACAGCATGATACCACCGCGAGTCACTGTCAGTAAAATACATATTACTAAATGATTATATCTATATAGCGGGCACTCGTAATTTTTAGAACTGGTGGAATAGTGACACACGTATACACCTATTCAATTCTAAAGAGCAGTTTGTGCCTACTGAGTGGGCAACTGTCATTTATAAACATAGCCTATGAAACCCGATACCAGAAACATGAATTCTCGTTCAAAAGGGCAAATCATGATCATAGGGTCTGTCGTTGTCACTGATTGGTTTATCCCCACCTTAATTAATACAGTGGAACCTCTAAAAACCGGACACCTAAAAGTACAGAGTAATTAATTCTGATTCATTTGCACCGATGATAATGCACGTTTTTTTTGTGGAATTTATCGGGGTATAAACTTGGAAAAGTCGTGGGAATACTGGACGAAGCGATACAAAATTACAATTTTCGAAAAAAAAAAAATTATTATTTTAACTGCACCTGACGGTTACGGAAAGTAGTTCGGCATGGAGTTTACTGGGATATACATTCTGGACAGAGACTTGCTACGGACCAATCAAATGTTAGGGACTTGTGTAAATATTTTTGTGCTGGAATTATTGTACACATGTATGTCTGTTCGTTGATTTGCCGCCAGTTCAGGGAAGCTCTCGAAAGCCGACAACCGGGAGTGTCCCGTTTTTTGAGAGGTTTCATCCACTGTATCAACACAACCACGTAGAGTAGGTGGACATAAGTAAGTTCACACCCATTGAAATCCCATAGCCTAACATTTATTTGTAACTGTGTTTGTTACTTCAAATATACATTAACTATTTTGATGAAATAAAATAAATTGTGTAGCCAATATATTTGCGAAAAAGTTGATTTATATGTGTATTCAATATTCAAAATAGTTTACAAGATGCATGCAGTTACACATATGGGCCGGGCCATACGAAAATCGGGCTGACAACGTCATGAAAAGCGGTAAATGACGTCGGAAAAGCGACGATTCAAATTGTCTAAAATGGCCGTCAAATTTCACATGTTGCACTCCCATTTACGTTTTACTGGTGTCAGTTAACATTAAGTGTGAACAGAAAACGGAAAATGATAACTTACTGAAACTTTCACTAATATGAGACGCGATGCCTTGTACCTCAGTACACATATTATGACATCATGACGTGACGTCACTGAACGTGAATCCTTGTTTGACGTTATGGCCATGGTGTCGTGACAAAATAGTATAACAACGATACTTGCACGAGTTCCTCGTAGCATCAATGACTTAGAAATGCTTGAGGTGCTGTACTTATCCCGTCAACACAGTGCGTATGTGCCGTGAAACACGCTGCCGTGAAACATTTTTGATATCCTGGCAATACGATTTTTTTTGCATTTTAAAGCTATTTGTAATGTTGACTGGATAAATACAATAGTAGGTTAGTGCCATGAATGGGAAAAATATCTGGCGCGGCTCGGAAACGGGATGTGCTCGGCAGAGCCTCGCCCATCCCGTTTCCTAAGCCTTGCCAGATATTTTTTCCCATTCACGGCACTAACCTACTATTCTCTATCTATTTTCCTTATTTGTGAACAAAAGTATATGTTGTGACCACTCATTTGAACCGTCTCGGCGAGACGGTTCAAATGAGTGGTCACAACATATACTTCTGATGAGAAATAAAGAAATGATTGAGCCTTGCCGGATATTTTTTCCCATTCACGGCACTAACCTACTATTCTCTATATTGTCGCCTAACTGTGGTTCTTTAACATTGTCTCTCTTTTTCTTTACTGATAGTGACGCGCGGTGGTATCAGGCTATTTTCATATGCAAATGAGGCATGACATTTTTTAATTATTTATACTAAGTAAATGCGTCACCCTGAACAACTAATATTTACGACAGACTATAAGGTATGATCATTGCACATCGAAAAATAAATACAGAGCATAAATAGTAATGTCCGTTAACGTTTTAAGGAAACACGGTTATCACCCCTGATATCAGTGTGGAAATTTACTTCTGATATATAATGTATAATAGTGACAATCCATAGGTGGGGTAATGGTGAATGAATGTTTATTTGTCAGAAAATGTCTCAGATGATGTCTCTGATATACAGAACATTTTGTGCCTACTGCGTGGGTATGTATCTTTAATGCCACTCATTTTATCATAACCGGAGGTAAACATGCAGCTATATAATAGCATATATATCTGGGGTTTGTATTGAATTTGGCAAAATAAATGCATCAAAATATCTCTAATAGATTCCGAATCAGTGATTTCAATGCAGCTTCTTGATTGTGTGTGCATAAGCGATACATGATACACAAAACACACAGTGAGGTCGGTGGAGTTTTCGAAAAGTCTTGAAATTAATTGGAAATGTGGTGGTCATAAACTTGCTTTTCGCACGATTTGTAGTATCAAATCATCAGATTATCAGCTGACTGCATAATAATGTATGTCTGAATCAGGCGATGGTAATGCGATCCTCAAGAAAGACACACACGACAATTATGAGGTATCACACTTCAAAATCTGCCCGACGTCGTGTTTTGTCACAAGGTTAATTCCGTACACATCCTGATGATATCATATTGGAATAGAAAACAATTATCGTGAAAATTACGTTTGGGCACAATCATATGATCCGGCGACGAAGGGTGGGGATTGGGGATTCGGGGACAAGCGCCACTTGGGAATATAGTTCATCCCTGAATATCATTAGGTGTGTCTGAAATGTATTTCACATTGAAATGAAACGAAAAATAAATTGAAAGTTTACACGTGATCCTTTTATCACTTCTTTCTATCTATGTGGGTCTGTAGTAATTAAAATAACACAACTTTATCATCATATGAAAGTCATTAGTCACACATATCTAAAATGAGCTTCCGCTTGTGGCGGATTTATATGCCGGATGGGCATCCCATATGCATAACCTGCAACTGCAACATCCAATTATGTATTATATTTACGCGGTTTGGGTTATGATTCCGCGGGATAATTTTAGAAGATTTGCAAGCACAATATGTCCATAAAGTTGTACGGTCACTCGTGTGGCTAATGTTGAAACTGCCAACACATCACATTTTATCCCGTCAACACAGTGCGTATGTGCCGTGAAACACGGTGCCGTGAAACATTGTTGATATCCAGTCAATACTAGTTTTGCATTTTACAGCCATTTGTAGGTGTTCACGGGATAAATAGAATAGTAGGTTAGTGCCGTGAATGGGAAAAAAATATCTGGCGCGGCACGGAAACGGGATGTGCTCGGCAAAGCCTCGCCCATCCCGTTTCCTGAGCCTTGTCAGATATTTTTTTCCCATTCACGGCACTAACCTACTATTCTCTATATTACCAGCCACCGATCATCGCGGATAGGTTGCTTGTAAGAGTTTTCTATTTCCAGTGTTGGTTGAATAACCAGTATTATTATGCTGCAACATCTATATGCCTTGGGTTAACTGACAATTCACTTCCATGTTGATTGATAAATGCTACATCGATTTCATATGCACTACTCATCATTAATATATTATCCCGTCAACTATGTCGCTACTAGACGTGAAAAGCAGGTACGTGTATTTTTTCTCGTTCACGTCTAGTAGATACGTCATTATGTATGACGTTACGTCATTATGTGAATGACGTAACACGATAATCTTGTCGCTTCAGAAGACAAACTTATGAGGCCACAAATGCATTTTTAGAGACATTTGAACAACTTTGATGTGGTTAACGGGATAAATAGAATATTATTATAGTGTCATGAACGTGAATAAATATCTGACTCGGCTCGAAATCAGGATGTGCTCGGCAAGCCTCGCCCATCCTGATTTCTCAGCCTCGACAGATATTTATTCACGTTCATGACACTATACTAATATTCTCTATCTATTTTCCTTATTTCTGAACCAAAGTATATGTTGTGACCACTCATTTGAACCGTCTCGCCGAGACGGTTCAAATGAGTGGTCACAACATATACTTCTGATGAGAAATAAAGAAATTCTTGAGCCTTGCCGGACATTTTTTCCCATTCACGGCACTAACCTACTTTTTGCTTCTAAATGAAAACATGTATGGCATTTCATGAGTTTTGATTCTAATATTCTCTATTTATGGACAATTATGTCGTTACCAACGCAGCGTCATCACGTGATATGGAACCCAACGTCAAAATAACGTTATGTTAATGTTATGCTCCTTATTGTTCAAAAGAAGAATAACATGTCCATGCTTTCATTCGTGCTCGCACAATGGGTTATTACTTTTCAAAATAAACGTTATAAAATCTTGTTGTTATACTACATGCACTTCCGACAGCTAAGTCAGGCAATGCAATTCACCTTTGTTCAAACATACCACCTGAAATTTCAGCAGTAACATTATTGACTGCTGACGTTGTCGAAGTGGATTCCCTTTATGCGGCTGTTCGTGTACGGTATTAAAAAATGAAATCACATAGGGCAAGATTGGGCGAATATGGATGATTGAATAACGCCTCAATCGACGATATTTGATAATAGATTCATCGACTGTAACCACTCAATTGGAAAAATGTACAGATGTCACTTCAACTATCCTAAAACTCGAGAGAAATTGATAACTCGCCTGGCCTTCTGCTACATGTTCACCATCATCGGGAGCCATCTAGCCATACGTATCCTCATATTTAAATCTTTTTAATCACACAATGATCTGGCATTTCACGAAAAATGGTCAGTCGACCAGGACTTTTACTTTGCGTTACAACGTCTGACGACGTCACCTTTGGACGTCCATGTCTGGCATAGCCTTTCGCGACTTCATGTCCATTGTATATCCGACTGTATCGTTCGGATATTGTCATCCCGTTGATGGACTTTCTCTCATCATGAATATCTCGTCTTGTGTGTTAAAATACAAACTTTAATATAATCTCTTGTTTTGTTTGTTCGGCATATTCTCTTAGACAGAGCTGGCAGTCGTTAATCTACGTCATTTCCGGTCATGATGTCAGATTTTTAAAATATGTCGTCGCATACGAAATGTTAAATAATGTCGCTATTATTCCCCAAAATTATTTCAGACAGCAACAAACAACAGGGAAACGACAACACTTCTCACTCTACCTTATTTGAAAATTATTCATACAAAATTACGTTACTTGGGCCTCAATCCAAAACATGACGTTACATTAGCAACTGCAACACGAGCCATACACATTATTTTCATATGATATTAGGCCTATATACTATGAAAAATGAGTGTATGTATGGTCCCTGCTATAAATAAACTATTATAATATATTACGAGGCCAATGACAAACGCTCGACCAATCATCAGCTGTGGTTTTTCGGGTCGGGTATGGTGTACCACGAGGACATGGGGGCCGTGATTATTCTACCATGAATTCTATTTAATGGAGCTGATGCTTGGAATTTGTTCATTTAACAAAAAAATAAAAAATTCACGTGCATTCGTGACCTGTGCTAATCCAGCTCTGACTGACATCTGTGCAGCCCGGACTGTATCACCACTGATCACATGCACGACAGGTGTTTTGGGTCAGATTATTATTATTATAATAATAGTAATAACCCGCATTCACATATGCCAGGTTGAGTAAATTGATCATTGTTTGACAATTTCTCATTGATTATCAATTATTAATGTTAATTCATTTTAGTAATCTGTGGACCCCGTCTCGTCGTGGCGCATCGCCTGCCTACATGAGCTTTATAGACGTCACCATGCTTAGTACTTATCATACATGCCTTGTTTGTTTCTTATTCCACCTGCGTGTGCACTGAAACTCTTTGCGAAAATAAACGATTTGTTCTGTTCTGTTCATACTTTGTCTTGGCTTAATGGGAGACACTTGGCCAGGCTACGAGATATCCACATTTGGTTGACATGCGATAAAAGATGACAAATCTATAGGACTTGTCCGGGTATACGCCGTTGATAAAAACGTCGTAATTTCGACGTCATTGATCTAAAACGTCATATACGTTTTTAACACGCGTCATAAAAATACTTCTAAAATGAAAAATAATTGGGATACATTGATAATGTTTGCGGCATATTTAAAAGATGTACAATTCAGAATACGCGAAAAAGTAAAAACTGAAAATGTTGTCATTAAGCCCGGTTTTCGCACGGCGCAGCTCATATGTACACTGTTTGAAAATGCTGTTCCCATTGACGTCAATGGGTGACGTTGCTAAAAGGTGACGTCAAATAATTACGCCATTTTTAAAAACAAACTACTTGTGGTAATCAGTAAACAAAACATTCATATTCTGCGTAAATCTATTGTCTTTCAAACGCTTTATATTTCATTCAAATTTGTAAAGTATGTAATATACCACACATTCGAGAGTAAAGGTGAAAATACATGTAAGTCTATGGAATTTTAACTTTCGGGAAATTAATTCAACTATACACAGGCAGGGCTCCAGATAAGGAATTAGTAATTGAGTATCGTCACTCCATCATTTCTGAAGCAATTGGGTATTTCAAAATTTTAATTGTGTAAAATAGAATCACACTACTGTCTACACATCAGCAGACCGCACTTATTGAAAAGTTTGCTTCTAAATGAAAACACATCTTGGTATTTCATTTGAGACAATTCTAATGAAATATCAAGATGTGTTTTCATGGAAAATAAAAAGAATATGCTATATTTGTGGTATGGTTATTGTTGTCTGTAGCATGATAAAGATACCACAACTTTTTCATTGCTTTTTGATACTCACTACTTCTGATTTCAATTATTTGGCAATTTTAATTGGGTATTTACGCAAATACGCAGCTGTACTGGAGCTCTGCCCAGGGCCATAATGTAAACAAATTTCTATTTTTGTAAAATCCTGATATACCCCTTTAATCATGTTAAGTATGCATCGGGCTCAACTACGCATGTCCGAACGTACCACACTGGACACAGCTTCCCTCGCCGAGAGCCTCGGCCGTCTGTCCGAACGCAACACATGGCGCCAGGAACGCGATGATACAGATTCCGAATTCATCGAAACATCCAAACAGCGAGTGCGACCATTGTCCAACCTGCAAGCACACACGTGTAAACATTTTCAAGGTGTCAACATTGATACAGTGGAACCTGTATAAACCCAATGTACATGATCACGTAGTTACAACAACAACAACGTCGCCCATTCCAAGTAAGTATTATTTGATATTTTCCTTAATAAGCAACGGATTTTGATGGTATATGGCGCAGCAAACGCGACTTCATGAGATGCATTTGGTGGTCCATGGAGTTTGGCACAGACTTATGTCGTTTTTGCAATGAATCGATTTCCGTGTCGGAGACACGGAAATCGATTCTTCGCAAAAACGACATATGCGCCATATTTCATCAAAATCCGTTACGTAATAAGGACAATATAAAATAATACGTACTTTGAATCAGATGGATTCTGGAAGTTTCAGTACTTGTTGTTGTTGTTAGTACCACGTGATCATACACCTTGAAACCGGAGACACTGGGAGGGCCCCAGGGTGTCCGGTTTAGAGATGTTCCACTGTAAATCAGGCATTTTACCATTCTGATACGTTGTAGGATGCTGTGCAATCATGAATATACAGCAGGGCTCCAGATAAGGAATTAGTAATTGAGTATTTTTACTCCATCATTTCTGAAGCAATTGGGTATTCCAAAGTTTTAATTGGGTAAAATAAAATCACACTACTGTTTACACATCAACAGACTGCAATTATTGAATAGTTTTCTTTTAAATGAAACATGTCTTGGCATTTCATTAGAATTGTCTCCTTGGAGACAATTCTAATGAAATACCAAGATGTGTTTTCATGGAAAAATAAGAAAATCTGCTACATTTGTGGTCTGTTTATTGTTTTCTGTAGCATGATAAAGATACCACACATTTTTCATTGCTTTTTGATACTCACTACTTTTTTGGCAATTTTAATTGTGTATTAAACGCAAATACGCAGTTATCTTGGTGTTCGGTTTAGAGAGGCTCCACTTTATTTGCAAGGACATTTGCGGAGTGGGGCCATTGCACAACCTGCGAACACACACCAGTAAAAGTTATCAGGGTCTCAAAATTGATATTTACAATAACAGTCGCGCTTGTTAATTCGTGGGAACGAATTGTTATTTCGTGGGAACGAATTGTTATTTCGTGGGAACAAATTATTAAATTGAGGGAACTAATTGTTATTTCGTGGGAACGGATTGTTAATTCGAGGGAACGAATTGAACGAATTGAACGAATTGTTAATTCGAGGGAACGAATTGTTAATTCGAGGGAACGAATTGTTAATTCGAGGGAACGAATTATTGTTTCGTGGGAATGAATTAATACAAAAAAGTCCATGTCCCCTGCGGGGTTCCGTACGATTCGCAAGAACAAACGTAAACATGGAGTAGTATATAGGGAGTCAAAATGATACCACCACCCAATTGTGGATACAGATTGCACACACACACCCCTTTTGAGCCATGATACCACCACCCAATTGTGGATACAAATTGCACACACATCCCTTTTTGAGAAAAGTGTAGAAAACTTTTGTCTCCCAAGAGGCAAACAGAAATGATACCACCCATTTGGACACATTTGGGAAAGGTGTAGAACAAATTTGTCTCCCAGAAATGATACCACCCATTTGGGAAAAAGACAACTCGGAAAGACAATTCGAACAAAGACAACTTGGAAAACCTCTCTAGAATTGGGTCGAGTATACACAATTGGGACACGAGTATACACAACTCGACTGGTAGTACAAAAGACGACGTTTTGGTCCAATAGTGGATGGGGGTTCTAGTCCATTCTGCATGGAGCCACTATTTTCTCTGTCGTATGTATCCACATTTGGGACGAAAACATTCACAATCGTACTACCACCTACCCACACGAAAATATGGCATACGAGAGTGGGAAAAAGGTCGAGAAATCCACAATTGGGACGCGAGTATACACAACTGGGACACGATATCCACAATTGCACTGGTAGCCCAGGGGGCTCGGGCTCTCCAGGGTGCTCAGTTTGCTTCCCAGGATTTCCAATTTTGCTATCCTTGTTGGCTAGAAATGGAGAGCCCGAGCCCCCTGGGAATCGCGAGCAGGCATTTCGACCTTCCCGAGCGGACTGGATTTCCTGGCGAGCAATCCGAGCAATCTGGTGCGCAATCCGAGCAATCCGAGCACCGCGAACAAGTATTTCGACCATTTCGAACAATTTGGGAATTCCATGTTGGACAAATGCCCCCTCTAGATAGAAACGTTTGCAAACATGCCAAAAACCTACTTGTCTCCGGAAAATATTCGAGAAATTATTTCCGCCCGTGGAAAGTCGATGGCCGACGAAACAAAAAAGAAGTACGGGATCGGGAGCTCTCGTCTTCGAAAAATCTGGGACGATGTCGATGCGGAACGTAGGACAAAACCCGAAGAAGAAGAAGAAGAAGAAGAAAACCCCGTAGTACACAGGGTGACCGCGCCTGGCCCTCCCACCGAGTTCCCCACAGATCTACTGCAAGATGTGCGAAACGCCAGCTCGTTCGAAGAAGCGACGCGCCTGTCCGACATGGAAAGACGTCTGGAGAGCCGGTTGGAGAGCCGGTTGGAGAGACGTTTGGAGAACCGGTTGGATGCACTGGAACGCAGGCTGTTGGACGCAATTTCCGGCGATGCCGATTCCGAGTGCCCGAAGAAAGACGAACGGGAGGTACACGACATCTGGAAAACCGTAGAGAATACGAAGTGGTGGTTGGGGTTCTCTGTGGCGGCGTACACGGTCTGCAGACTACTGTTCCCATTCGTGTCTCTAGAGGCCCGTAGCCTCTGGAAGAACAAAACAGACCCCGACGCCCAGTTCGTGCACTCCGCAAAACAGTCCGGTACGCCGAATGGGAAAAACGAAACTAGCGACTCCGTACACCAGCACTCTGGTAGTCGCGACCCGTTCTACATGCAGTAGCCATTTTGGAAAAAAAGTTCTTTGTCTTTTTTCGAGTTGTATTTCCGAGTTGTCTTTTCTTGTTTTGTACCGAGTTGTCTTTCCTGTTCCGAGTTGTCTTTCTACCTCCTTTGGGAGAGGTTTTCTTTTTTCGATGTGGTATAGATCTTGTTTTGCTCTTGGGAGACGATTTTTCTTCGACTTTCCCAAAAGTCCGAATGTGTACAATTGGGTGGTATCATTGTTCTACCTACTTTGGGGAGAGGTTTTCTGGTGTTTTGTTTGCCGTTGGGAGTCGAGATGGGGGCAAACTGGCAAGAGCAAAAAGTGGGGGGAATCCCCCTCTCTCTACAGATCGAAATCTGTCCAATCGATCTCGTCGTCGTCACTATTGGACCAAACGTCGTCTTTTGTACTACCAGTCCAATTGTGTCCAGTTGTGTATACTCGTGTCCCAATTGTGGGTTTCTCGACCCAATTCTAGAGAGGTTTTCCAAGTTGTCTTTGTTCGAGTTGTCTTTCTTCTTTGTTCGAGTTGTCCTTCTTTCTTTGTTCGAGTTGTCTTTTCCCAAATGTGTCCAAATGGGTGGTATCATTTCTGTTTGCCTCTTGGGAGACAAATGTTTTCTACACTTTCCCAAAAGTCCGAATGTGTACAATTGGGTGGTATCATTTCTGTTTGCCTCTTGGGAGACAAATGTTTTCTACACTTTCCCAAAAGTCCGAATGTGTACAATTGGGTGGTATCATTTCTGTTTGCCTCTTGGGAGGCGAATTTCTGCTACACCTTTCCCAAAAATCCGAATGTGTACAATTGGGTGGTATCATTTCTGTTTGCCTCTTGGGAGGCGAATTTCTCCTACACCTTTCCCAAAAGTCCGAATGTGTACAATTGGGTGGTATCATTTCTGTTTTGCTCTTGGGAGACAAATTTTTTCTACACTTTTCCCAAAAGTCCGAATGTGTACAATTGGGTGGTATCATTTCTGTTTGCCTCTTGGGAGAAGAATTCTTTCTACACCTTTCCCAAAAAGGGATGTGTGTGTGCAATTTGTATCCACAATTGGGTGGTGGTATCATTTCTGTTTGCCTCTTGGGAGACAAATTTCTCCTACACCTTTCCCGAATGTGTACAATTGGGTGGTATCATTTCTGTTTGCCTCTTGGGAGACGAATTCTTTCTACACTTTTCCCAAAAGTCCGAATGTGTACAATTGGGTGGTATCATTTCTGTTTGCCTCTTGGGAGGCGAATTCTTTCTACACTTTTTGCCAAATATGTCCAAATGGGTGGTATCATTTCTGTTTGCCTCTTGGGAGGCGAATTTCTCCTACGGCGTCTTTTGTACTACCAGTGCAATTGTGGATATCGTGTCCCAGTTGTGTATACTCGCGTCCCAATTGTGGATTTCTCGACCTTTTTCCCACTCTCGTATGCCATATTTTCGTGTGGGTATGTGGTAGTACGATTGTGAATGTTTTCGTCCCAAATGTGGATACATACGACAGAGAAAATAGTGGCTCCATGCAGAATGGACTAGAACCCCCATCCACTATTGGACCAAAACGTCGTCTTTTGTACTACCAGTCCAGTTTTGTATACTCGTGTCCCAATTGTGTATACTCGACCCAATTCTAGAGAGGTTTTCCAAGTTGTCTTTGTTCGAATTGTCTTTCCGAGTTGTCTTTTTCCCAAATGGGTGGTATCATTTCTGGGAGACAAATTTGTTCTACACCTTTCCCAAATGTGTTCAAATGGGTGGTATCTTTTCTGTTTGCCTCTTGGGAGACAATTTTTTTCTACACTTTTCTCAAAAATGGATGTGTGTGCAATTTGTATCCACAATTGGGTGGTGGTATCATGGCTCAAAAGGGGTGTGTGTGTACAATCTGTATCCACAATTGGGTGGTGGTATCATTTTGACTCCCTATATACTACTCATGGTGTATGATCATGGTACAAAATACGAAGATATGTTTTCATGGAAAATAAGAAAAATATGCTATATTTGTGGTCTGTTTAAAATTGTGTAAAATAGCATCACACTACTGTTTACACATCAGCAGACCGCACTTATTCAATAGTTTGCTTCTAATGAAAACACATCTTGGTATTTCATTAGAATTGTAATGAAATAAGAAAATGGAAAATAAGAAAAATATGCTATATTTGTGGTCTGTTTATTGTTTTCTGTATCATCATAAAGATACCACAACTTTTTCATTGCTTTTTGATCCTCGCTACTTCCGATTTCAATTGGGGTTTTGGCAATTTTAATTGGGTATTTAAGCAAATACGCAGCTTATCTGGAGCTCTGGTCAGAAGTTCTTAGGTACAAAATCACATGACGTGTCTTATTTAAGTTGCCTAGAGTCGATAGTCGTACACCGACTTAAAAGTCATGTGCTGTTTTAGTTCTGATTACATAACTCTAATTACATTACATCAGCGCTCCAGATAAGGAATTAGTAATTGAGTATTGTCACTCCATCATTTCTGAAGCAATTTTAATTGTGTAAAATAGCATCACACTACTGTTTACACATCAGCAGACCGCACTGATTCAATAGTTCGTTTCTAATGAAAACACATCTTTGTATTTCATTAGAATTGTCTCCATGGAAAAATAAGAAAATATGCTATATTTGTGGTCTGTTTATTGTTTTCTGTAGCATGATAAAGATACCACAAATTTTTCGTTGCTTTTTGATACTCACTACTTCTGATTTCAATTGGGTTTTTGGCAATTTTAATTGGGGTATTTACGCAAATACGCACATTATCTGGAACTCTGTATTACATTACATTATATTGCATTCCATAAGCGTACTATTTCCAAATTTGCGTTTGAAGCGTTTTAGTTTACTTTCCACTTCGTGGAGAGTGACCTAAGACTTTTGCTAATACATACTTTATTAGATGAGGTTTAGTAGTTTTGACTGATACTGTAGACTTTTCTCTCAATAACAATAAAGTGAAGTACATTGTATGAACGTCAATACCCTGCATATTTTTCCTATAGTTTAGTGAGTAATATGGACACGTTATTCCGCATAATTCATTACACTGCATTACGTAAGATATATCGCAAGCTGTTGCCTATAAATTGGAAAACGTGCAGATGTGGTGTTTACATTTAGCTGGTTCATTATGTAAAAATAGCAGGTAAGCAGCGAAATGACAGTCTGGCTGAATTATGCGTGTACATTTCCACATGTTTAATCCCCATAGACATCTTCTAGTGAAAATATTTAACATAGGGACAATCCGAAGTCAATGCTGCCCCGCAAACACAGGTAACACACACGTTTCAACCTTTTTCATGTTGAAGAATATGATACATACTTACTATTTGGCTGACAAATGTAAATATTTTCGTTTTTCTGCACAGAAGTATATGTTGTTACCACTCATTTGAACCGTCTCGCCGAGACGGTTCATATGAGTGGTAACACTATATACTTTCATTGAGAAATGAAGAAAATAGAAAAACTCTGTTCGTTAATTTATACCTTTGAAAGGTTATCGGGCATGTAATTGGTTAATTCTGGTAACACTTATAGTACGCCGAGACGGTTCAAATGAGTGGTAACTGAAAATACTTTGAGAAATGAGGAAAATAGAAAAACTAAGTTTGTAAATTGAGATAGCTTTGAATGGGTGGGTATCTGGCATCAAAGTGTATTAAACATATACATTTCAGCATAGCACATGCATTCCTAACTCGATATAAAGTTACATATATCTTTACATGTCACATGTTACATATTTTGGCTGAAAACGTTAAACATGTATTTGTATATGGTATCTCCCTTGAGATAGCATATTATGTCACGCAAATTTATATGGGGGCATCCATTGATCGCACTACTTAAACAGCTAGTACGACCAATAAAATAGTGCCCTGTGCCAACTTATGCTATGGTCTGTCTTGCTTTGTATCTATAACTCTACACATATATACTATTCTCTATAGTTTTCACAAATGTATGCTCAGTGTATCAGTTACATTCTGGAAGATAATAGCCAAGACATTTCGTGCGTATGAATACAGCAGCTACTATCGTTATGTCTGTGAAATGTACGGAGCCCCGCAGGGGACATGTATTTTTTTTTTAATTCCTTCCCACGAAATAACAATTCGTTCCCTCTAATTAGCAATTCGTTCCAACGATATAACAATTTGTTCCCACGAATTAACAATTCGTTCCCACGACAATTCGTTCCCATGAATTAACAATTCGTTCCCACGAAATAACAATTAGTTCCCTCGAATTGACAATTAGTTCCCACGAAATAACAATGCGTTCCTTAATTTTTAACAGTTCGTGCCCTCGAAGTAACAATTAACACTTCGTGGGTAACAATTAACAATTCGTTCCCACGAAGTGTTAATTGTTAATTCGAGCAAACGAATTGTTATTTCATGGGAACGAATTGTTAAATTGAGGGAACGAATTGTTATTTCGTGGGAGTTAATTGTTATTTCGTGGGAACAAATTAATAAAAAAAAATTCTACGTCCCCTGCGAGGCTCCGTAGAAATGGATTAATTCTAGTAACAAAATACAGTTCAGCCATACTGCACTCATTCCTAACTTGATATAAGGTTACATGTACATATACCGTCACGTGACATGTCACCTTTTTGGCTGAAATCTATTTTTCTTCTTCTATAAGTATATGTATATATAAAAGTATAAGTATATGCTCGTCTCGCCGAGACGGTTCAGATGAGTGGTAACAACATATACTTTCATTGAGAAATTAAGAAAATAGAAAACAAGCATGTTTGTAAATTAGATAGCATTGAATGTTATCTATAGTAAATAAAACATTTCAGCCGTATAGATGGTGTGACCAGATGTTACTTTTTTGGCTGAAATCTATTTTTCTTTTTTTAAACATAAGTATATGCTGTTACCACTCATTTGAACCGTCTCACCGAGACGGTTCAGATGAGTGGTAACAACATATACTTATATTGAGAAATTAAAAAAATAGAAAAAAAGTTTGTTTGTAAATTAGATGATGTATGACCAAATGTGTACTGTTTGACGGTTCCGAAAAAGACGGGTGCAGATAGAAAATAAAACCGTTATTTATTGACATTTTACCTACAAAAACATATAAACTAATTAAAAAGAAAAAGAACAAGAACTGCGTCTGTCGAACGCGGATGCCACCTGCAGCATATTTGAGAAACTGTGACAAAGTGGTTAACCGAAAAACGGACAGACGGACGGACGGACATATTCGAAACCCGGTGGCATAAAAAGAATAAAAACACAAATTTAATGAATATTATATAAAAAAAAACATTTCTGTCAGATGGGAGGCTCGAAATCGCAACCTTCCGATTAACGCCACGCGCGTCATTGTACGGTATCACCCCCCCACCCCCAAACTTGGACACGCCCGTCCCGTGGCGATCTTTGAACATGCAGGCCTTGTTGTTCAAGCTTGGGAACGAATTGTTATTTCGTGGGAACGAATTGTTAAATTGAGAGAACGAATTGTTAATTCGTTGGAACGAATTGTTAAATTGAGAGAACGAATTGTTATTTAGTGGGAACGAACTGTTATTTTGTGGCAACGAATTAAGAAAACAAATAAGTCTACGTCCCTTGCGGGGCTCTATACGTTTATTTATCCGGTCATCGCAGTGCGTATGTGCCGTGAAACACGGTGCCGTGAAACATTTTTGATATCCTGTCAATACTATTTTTGCATTTTACAGCCATTTGTAGGTGTTGACGGGATAAATAGAATAGTAGGTTAGTGCCGTGAATGGGAAAAAATATCTGGCGCTGAACGGAAACGGGATGTGCTCGGCAGAGCCTCGCCCGTCCCGTTTCCTGAGCCTTGTCAGATATTTTTCCCATTCACTGCACTAACCTACTATTCTCTATCTATTTTCCTTATTTCTGAACCAAAATATATGTTGTGACCACTCTCGCAACATATACTTCTGATGAGAAATAAAGAAATTCTTGAGCCTTCCCGGATATTTTTTCCCATTCACGGCACTAACATACTATTCTCTATATCATGTACATGTAAACGTGTGTTTTTCTGTCAAGGTCGATGATGATACTTTATTTCGGTTCCACATCAGCGCACATTCACACAAATTAATTATTTGATATAAATATATTAAAACATGAAAGCAGAACACTGACGCGAGTTAGTGAAACTGGATTTGAATGTAAATAAGTAATATTACGGAGTAGTCATAAATTTACCTTAAACAATTTTGAATAGTTACACAATTAACTACGTGTTTAATTTCCCGTGATATCAGTTTAACATCACATAAGGGAATATACATTTTAACAGAGCTCCAGATAAGCTGCGTATTTGCGTAAATACCCAATTAAAATTGCCAAAAACCCAATTGAAAGCAGAAGTAGCGAGTATCAAAAAGCATTGAAAAATTTGTGGTATCTTTATCATGGTGCAGAAAACAATACACTAACCACAATTATAGCATATTTTTCTTACTTTCCATAAAAACACAACTTGGTATTTCATTAGAATTGTCTCCAAGGAGACAATTCTAATGAAATACCAAGATGTGTTTTCATTTAGAAGCAAACTATTCAATAAGTGCTGTCTGTTGATTTGTAAATAGTGGTGTGCTTTTATTTTACCCAATTAAAATATTGAAAATACTCAATTGCGTCAGATGTGGTGGAGTGAAAATACTCAATTACTAATTCCTTATCTGGATTCCTACCTTTAAATAGTTTGATCATAGACTTGCACACACGTAGCGGCATCGTGTAAAACTATATACATTGTACCTATCGGCGTATATAGATAGATGGAGGTTAGCTCGATTTATCTATGAACACTGGCAGATGCAGAATAAAACATAGACAACGGAATAAAGCAATACCTACCTGTGCCATTGTGAGTTTCTAGAAGTTATATCCCCGGTTTCGTGTTGTTTATCCGAAATGTAGCCCTTCTGTTAAGCTGCGTCGATTGTGAAGGTCCGGTGGGTGTGCCGCTATTCTTAAAAAGTACACGTCGGTTATCTACCTTTGATATCAGTTTCAGATCATTGCTCGTACGAGTTGTCTTTCTTCGGCAACTGGGCGTGATTTTGTATGTTAAGGTTATACGGGCGTATGGGATTATCGGAATGTACATCGTCAGATTATAATTGCTCGAATGTGAATAGTAGCTCCGGAGCAATCTGCTCCAAAACAGCCGAACCTGGAAAGAAAATGCAGAAAGCCGATTTTTATTCACCAGTGGTAGCTTGCATATTTTTTAATTGATTGGTAATGTTATCATCTGAAAAAATGTGAGCTAGCTGAGAAATCCAAGATGGCCGCCAAAAAATACAAATCACATTGTATTGATGTATATTCATAAAACAATGCATAATTTACCTCTACTATCTGGTTTTCGGATGTAAGGTAGTACTTTGGTGACTACATTAT
The DNA here is from genome assembly GCA_029237695.1 of Conchocele bisecta. Lineage (NCBI taxonomy): Eukaryota > Metazoa > Mollusca > Bivalvia > Lucinida > Thyasiridae > Conchocele > Conchocele bisecta. The sequence goes on along the minus strand of CM055280.1, from coordinate 15,493,127 downwards.
TGTTCAATTGCTTCAAGGTCGGCTAATGAGGCCAAGGTCAAATGTCGAATATCGCATGCACCTGTTACTTTTCACTGTTGAAAATTTCAATGAATGTCAGTTTTGGAACATGAATACTGTATTTATATATACAGATCCATTGTTAATGTGTGATACATATAATGGTAATACACTAGTTATGCACCATGTATCGAGGAACAACAATTATCCTACTCATGATGGTGAGGCACTCTCCGGCGAAGGTGTGATGCAATAGCAACAATCGGCGGAACACTACCAGAACATTGTTTGCGAGTATATTGAAGTTATTATTTTTGGTTATTGTTGAATCCATATTGCTGTCATACTATATATTTATTCCAATAAATACATAGTATAGTTACCTCCCCTCATACCTAACTTTGCCATTTGCATTCCTCAGTCACTTCATAGCCGACGAACTTCACTCGATGATAATTGGGTTCAAATGAGCGGTTTATCTACCATTGATAACCGTATAGAACCTGCACTGTAAGAAAATACCCTTGTGACCAGATCTTTGTCTTTGACAACGTAGATATTGATACCGCACACTGCTGACCGGACATGAAACATGGCATGTGCTAGGTGGCATTGCTGGTTCACTCCAGCTGGACAGAGTGGGTAAGAACAGCTGCCTCGTTCAACACAAGTTCAATCAGCTGATATTGCTGGCAGATTCGCGTTTAGAAAACCACATGTACCTGCTCTTAAAAAATGTATTCATCGGACCACTTGAATCTGCCAAAGACAATATACCATACAATCGTTACATTCGACCAACCCAACCACTGTACAAGAAAGCAGCCAAAATCATACAGGCATCCCCAGAACTGAACGAACAGGCTGGTAGTGAGATTATGTAGATTTCAGCTGTTGATTTAATACATCGCGCATGTCGTGGCCGAAAGTGGTTTTGTCTAATATATGGGAAATTGTATATGCCCCAAAGGCAGTCAAGCACATGATGACAGGGCATACTTATGCCCGTGCACTCCTGGCACACATGTTGAGCGCCTCATCTCTTGTTGGGAACATGCTTGATACAGATGAGTGTTTGCCTGCAGTAAACATAGGGCGTCTTAACGTTACTCATGATGAGATGTTGCTCAAACATGAATGGAGTCAGGTGCAGTTCAAATGGAGTCGGTTGTAACACAACGCACAGACGTTCTTGATGGTCTAGAAAGTGACCTGGCCGCAGAATCAAGGACCGGAAAATTGTGGATTGTCTAGCTTAAATAGTGCGGCTGATACTCTTTTTCCTGCGTGCCGAAAGAACTGGTGATTGGGAATTGCTCCCGTTCTGCATTAACGCAATGATCCAACTATTTTACTCTCAGACTGATGGTCATGTGGAATATGCAAAATGTGCCCGTCTTTACCATACCAGATGATGAAACTCCCATATATCATGGATGAAAATCAGTGTGCTACATATACCACTGTCAGACCATTGCGCATGTGCTGATGCGGATGATAAGAACACGAGGAGGCTGGAAACATGGTCGTGGCATCACACGTAGCACACATTCGAGGTTGGTCCATGTTCTGCCAAGGACTGTTCCTGTCCGTGGGTCACTTCTGTGGCATTCATTTGTAAACAAGTGACCAGCACAATAACATTCGAGTCTCCCCACAGCGCGTGATGGACAGTTTTATACCATATTTCGGAATTGGTTTGGTGATCACTCGCCTTTCCGTTACACAGGTCATAATCGTGACAGTCTGGTCGCTGTCTCAACTGAACTACCGGTAGTTGCACCCACATCTGTTAATTCAGATTGTGCTTTCGAGCTCTGGAGGTAAGCTGCGGAACGCCTTACAGGTGATAATTATTCTGACGCTAAATTAAGAAGGAACGACCGAGTTGTTTCAATTGCTAATGCGAACAATAATGTGACAGTCCGTAATCATGAAGTTTTTATACATCCCAACCTACTGTTCATGCGTGTTACATATATCATGAAGAAACCACCAGGCATGGAAGATCACATTCGGCATGAGTTCAGTAAGGATCCACCGGCATTATTTGACAAGGGAGTGATGTGGAAGAACAATAAAGTGTTCTGACTAATCAGCTGAAAGCCCCAGTTACCCACCACAACACAATATATTAACTCGAAAGCCCGTACTACATTTTTGATGGCGGCCAGTTTTGCAGAATGTGCCATGGCCGACAGATCCGGATACTTGTACATATGGTAACGTCTGTGAAAACTATGTATCCAATGTGCTGAAAAGCTATGACAAATGTACATTTTGTTTTGATGGTTATGCCAATGTCAATTAAAGTTGCATAACATAATATGCGCAGTCTCCATCACACCATATCTGCAGACACAACTGTTAATCTTCACCGTCCAATCTCTACAAATCAACGCTCGTTCTTAGCCATCTCTACAAATCAACGCTCGTTCTTAGCCAATCGCACTAACAAATCCCGGCTGATAGAAAATGTCAAACGAAAGCTCACCGTCGAAGATGTGAAATGTATTCAGGCTACCGTAGACGCAGACTACATGTTGACAAGTTCGACCATAACTTACGCCAATGCTCACCCATGTCGTCCCGTGCATTCTTCGCGGTCATGCCATCACAGGGTGTGATATGGTCTCTGCCCCCTTCGGTATTGGGAAGAAGAAGGCTCTTACTGTTGTCAGTAAGACTGACAGTACCATAGTGGATGTATTTCGAAAGTCAGTCCAGTCAGGATGAAGTTGCATGGGTGGAGAAGACAATACTCTTTGAGCAGTCTACATCTCTTAACACGCTGCGTTATGTACAATACATGCAACAGGTCGGCAGGTAGAGCAACAGCAGCTTCAAACTGGAATGGCTGCCACCAACATCGGCAGCTGCAAGATATCATTCGTATATAACATACTTCAATGTACAAGGATGACTTGGTAATATTGGAGATCTAGAGCCCACTGACTTGGGCTGGGAGCTCAGTGGCAATATGCTGAAAACCGTTCTGACAGATGTATCTGTAGCACCTGACAGTGTACTCCAGATTGTATCATGTGGCTGCAAGAAAGGATGTCGCAAGCGATGTACCGGTATGTGTCAGAAAGCTAGATTGCATTGCACAACAATGTGCTCGTCATGCATTGGCCAAACATGTACACATTCCTATCCTCTCGATGGTGATGACGAGCGGTAATTAACTTTCTCACCATTTCGACATAAAAGTGTAGACTGTAAGCATCCGCAACATTGAAACTTGTTTTCTGCGTCGAGGTCATATTAAGGATAATGAAACTGGGTTATTTTATATTAGTTTAAGATCAAAACATTACAGATATATGACTTTTCATATTATTAGCGGCCATCTTGGACGCCATCTTGAATTACACATCGTGCTCACATTTTCCAGATGATAACTTTTGTATATGGACTCAGTGTGGCTCCAGGAAACTTTGCCGAAAAATTCAGCTTTCTGAATTTTATTTCAGGTTATAGCTAATGCTCATGTACTATAGTTGTACGAGCTGTCTTTCTTCGATAACGTATGCTCATTTTGATGCTCTATGACATATAATTTATTGTAGACTGGGTCAGATCTATGGAAGCGTCCTGGTGCCAATGCTAAAATAGTTTTATCTCCTAAATAGTTGGTTGGTTGATTGATTGATTGATAGATTGATTTGTTGATTGGTTGATTGGTTGATTGGTTGATTTGTTGATTGGTTGATTGGTTGATTGGTTGATTGGTTGATTGGTTGAATGTGTGATTGATTGGTTGGTTGGTTGATTGATTGGTCGGTTGATTGATGGGTTGATTGGTTGGTTAGTTGATTTATTGGTTGATTGATTGATTGACTGGTGTTCCGTCCGTAGTAAGTAATGTTATCCACAGACAGAAATGGAGCTGGGGGCTGTTTCACTAAACTTCGTACGACTGAAATGTTCGTAAGTGCAAATTTAGGATAGTCTGGAAAGGTCAATTGATGGATTTACATGTATTGAGCATAGACTGCATAAGTAGTATATAGGGAGTTAAAATGATACCACCAACCTACATAATACCCCTACACTCCATCTACGGTCCCACACCCCTTGAATTTGTGTATGAACTGAATAAACAAAAAGTGCGGACCACCTATAGAATACAGAGCCAAGTTAGACAACTGTGTACTTTCTAAAGCGGGTCGTCCTTGTCAGAGTTGTCTCTCTTATACCATACAGTCGTTTGGTCAGAGCCAATTAATTAATTAATAATTTAAAAAAGTATATTTGCTAACATATAGGTAATATGAAAATATTAATTAATACATTATTATATAGGGGTATAATAATTAATTAATTAAGTATTTAAAACTGAACACCTCCTATTATTATATAGAAAATATAATAATTAAATAATTAAATAATTAATTAATAATTTAAAAAAGTATATTTGCTGACATATAGGAAGTATGAAAATATTAATTAAATAATTAATGAATTAATAATTTAAAAAAAAGTATATTTGCTAACATATAGGAAGTATAAAAATATGCATGCGTGGTATTTCTTCGGACGAAGAAAAATGAGAAAAGTTATGGATGAGAAAAATATTCCGCCTCAACTGATTAGCGGTGTAGAAAAGCTTCATATAACTAGAGATCAACTGCGAAAACAAGCGGACGATCTCAACATACCATACAGTAAACGCCTAAGAGTTCATGGGTTGACAAAACTAATGTCAAGCTAAAGAAACGAAAAATAGTAGTTATTCAAACATTGAGTTAAACCACGGTTTAAACCAAGGCTTTAAACAAGATTTGAAAATGTTGCCACAAGTTGAAAAACTCAGAGCAGAAGCCTCCTCGCTAGGGTTGACATACAGTAAACGCCTAAGAGTTCCAGGGTTGACAAAACTCTTGAACGAGGCTAAAACGCAGCTTTCACGACTAGGTTTACCAGGGCCTACAAGCGAGGTGCCTTCAATAATATAGACAAAGCTGATAAAGTTGGGCATATAATTGCGGAAGAGAGTGTTATGTGTCTGCGTGCCAACGCTATCGTGCAGAGAAAGACCCCACATAAAGTGGTGTCGAAGTTGAACCGATAGTTGGTGAACGCAATAGCCGACGAAGGTGAGAAGATATTAGACAGCCACGACGAAAGTATGGAACGGGTGGAGAAAGGTATGAGAAACATAGAGCTTTCTTTTCGCAAGGGTATAGACGGGACAATATCTGAAAGGATAGTCGACAAGTTGGCTCCGATGCTGACGAGCAACTTCTGTCTGAGATACTCTTTTTCTTACACGCTAGCATATATAGAGGAGAAAGACAGTGGTAGAGCGAAAGATATAATATTTCACAAAGAACTCGGAGGTAGCAAATGGATGAGTTCTTACGAGGAGGTATGTACATGGGTGAAGAGACAAGAAGGAACTCGTATGAACCTGGATAAGATAGACATACCAAACACGAAATGGACGTTTGTCCGGTGCGTAGACGTATTCGTAAAACTAGCTTTAGGTGATATGAGGGAAGACACAGGGTTAGCATCAACAGTAGCATCCGGAGGACCTCTTCCGGATTGGTTGAGGAACAAGAAGGGTATGTACGCGTTAGATGAATACAACGACGATTTGTGTCTTTTCAGGTGTCTAACTATTCATTTGGAAGATGTTCGAGCGGACATGTGTTGTGATAAGGCACGAACGAAGCATGGCTAACGAGTATTTCGCTAAAAACAAGAAAACCGCGAGAGGACCTGTTCCTTTTGAGGACATGAAGAAAGTGGAAGAATGTTTCAGTGTAGGAATAGAAGTGTACGAGCCAACGGAAGAAGGAGTGTGGTATTTGAGAAAGACATCAGCACACTACGAAGAGGTAGGATAGAAGAAGATGACGATAGGATTGTTCAAAAACCACGCGTTCCTCGTGACAAACATAAACAATCTAACAAAAATCTACTGTTGCTACGACTGCAGACAGATAGAAACCAACGCCAGCAACATGAAGAGGCACGCAGCAACATGCATGAGGGGAGAGACTGTAGTCGTGTGCAAAGGTAAGATGATAGACAGACCAATGTCCGCATTTGAAAAAGCCTTCTGCCCAAGATCGCACGCCAGCAAAATGTCGTAGACTGGATAAAATCTTTAGAAGTCAATCACATACACACCGCCAGGTGCGGACACGGAGGAGAAAGGTGGGTTACATGGGCTCCGGTCGACGGATACTGCAGGGAGACCAATACCGTGTACCAATTCCATGGCTGTCACTGGCACGGATGTCCACTCCACACAAGGCGCATGGGTAAAAAGCATAAACAAAACTCTCGACAGGGACGCGGCAATAATCTCAGCTGGATACACACTCGTGGTTATTTGGGAGTGCGACTATAATTCACGAAATAATCCACAAGTAGAACAGACGGTCCCGGAGACAGTGTTGTACCCGCACCAAATAGTGTAGTACGACTTTGAAGCTTACCTAGACGTCAACGGAGGGGAGGTAAAAATTCGAGACCTAGAGTACGAGGTTGCCCAGGTTCCGATAAGTGTTTCAGTAGGCGACAGACTCTCAGGAACGACAACACACATTTGCGAGAGAGATCCTGAAGTTGTGGTATCAAAGTTCTTGAGGGAGTTGAAAAGCAGAGGTAAAAATATCAAAAACGATGTGCACAGCAAGTACATGCCGACTGATATGGACAAACTCCCGGAAACACAAATCAAAACTATAAAGAGGTGGATAGAACAGGTTCCCGTGGTAGGATTCGACTCTAGTAGATACGACATAAACCTGATAAAGAAACATCTCGTTGGGACACTGGCTGACACAACCGATAAAGTTATGGTAGGTAAGAAGACAAACACGACGATATTTCTGTTCACTCCGGAATTCAGGTTTCTAGACATTGCTCTATACATGGGACCCGGAACTAGCTACGACAAGTGGATCAAGGCATACGACTGCTCGATGCACAAGTCTTTCTTTCCCTACGAGTGGTTCGACTCCCCAGAAAAGTTGGACTACGATGGTTTACCACCCATCGAACACTGGTATTCCAAACTGCAAGGCGGATACCTTATTACAGAGAGTGAGCTAGAAGCGTGCAACGCGATCTACAAAGAGAAAAACATGAAAACTTTCGCGGACTGGCTGCGAGTGGACAGACAGAGGAGTGGATATTCTTAAAGACGCAGTAACGCTACCTGGTGTGTCTCTGCAATATGTGTTGCGAGGAACCATCAAGGAGGATGTGAAAGGCTACAGAACAAAGGAAAACGCCGTCGCATACGCAAAATGTCCACCACTGTACGCAACCGAAAAGGAAACTTACGACATGCTGCAGGGAGCTCTTGTCGGAGGACCGTCTATAGTGTTTTCGAGATACGCGGAAGCCGGAGTATCTAACATCCGCACGGATAAAAATAAGAAATGCGGATCGGTGCTCGGTTACGACGCTAACGCACTGTACCTTTCGACTCTGAAGAAAGTGATGCCTTGCGGTAAAGAGTTCATCCGACACGTTGGAGAACCTACAAACGAGATGGTCGTGGACAGATTCTTGCAAAGAATTTTGAAGTCCGAGTGGTTCGGATTTGCCGAGGTGGATATCGAGGTGCCGAAACATTTCCGAAAACACTTTTCGGAGATGTCGCCGTTGTTCACAAACAGGGTTGTTAAAGAAGAAGAGGTTCCAGAGCACATGTTGGATTACCTAAAGAATACAGGTAGGAACAGGGGAGACGGTAAGAAACTAGTGGGAACTCTGTCTACAGAGAAGACGTTGCTGTACGCGCCGCTACTGAAGTTGTATCTGCGACACGGATTGGAGATAACTGCTGTGTTCAGAACTTTGGATTACAAAGAAGGAAAGCCGTTCGAATGGTTCGTAGACGAAGTAACCGCAGCACGTAGAACAGGAGATGTCGACAGTAGCAAGGCCGTTGTGGGCGAGATATTCAAGTTGGTGGGCAACTCTTGTTGCGGAAAGATGATCGAATGTTCCGAGCGCCATCTAAACACAACGTATACTAACAACGAGTGCTGCGTTGACAAAGCTTGAGATCCGCATTCTTCGAAGATATCGAGGAGATTGGAGACGCTTACGAGATATCTAGCAGGAAACAGAGAGTAGTAATGACTAGACCGTTTCACTGTGGGATAGCAGTTTACCAGTTGGCAATGTTGAGGATGTTGGAGTTCTACTACGACTTTCTAGATAAATACGTTGACCGAAGCGATTTCGAGTTGATACAGATGGATACAGACAGTATGCATATTTCCAGCAACAGCCTGGATTCTATAATAAAGTCGGATATGATCGACTCTTTCGAAAGAGAAACGAGATTGGATAGCTTGGGATAAGTGGAGCCACCGCGAGCCAGGACTCTTCAAGATGGAGAACATTCTGCCAAAGGTATGCCCAAGAGAACAAACAGTCTGCACTGGGATAGATACAAGAAAGCGTTGAATGGTGGTCTAGACATTGAAAAAACAGGGGTATCAGAATGAACAGTGGAGTCATGAAGACTTTCTCGCAGACAAAGTTGGGACTATCCGCGTACTACGTTAAGAGGAAGGTGTTACCCGACGGTATCCACACGGAACCGTTGATGTAATACAATTAATCAAGATTTAAATTACTATGTAATTTCAATTTTGAGAAATTTAAATAGAACAACCACCACCAACCCATCACCTATAAAAATCAACTCTATTGGTCTGATTGGGGTTGGGAGTTTCGACGGACGGTCTGGGGGTAGCTGGGTGTCAGAAGGCGCCGTAAGAAGTTATTCGCGAACAAACCCGCGCGATGGACCATCATCCAAATAGTAGAGCACGGGCTCATCGGGTTTGGCAATAGATCGATCCAGATGATATACATTGAGAAACCATACGGGATCAGTCGCGGCGGCCACCTTCCAGCTCTCCCGGTTGATAGAGGTACCGGACGGCAACATCCGATGGAAGCCGTTTCTCCGCAAAACCAACGGGTCGACCGCGCGAGACGGCAGATGGTTTGTGCGACACCTTTTTAGACTTGATGGCATCAACGGGCTTCTTAACGATCAATCTGATCACCTCGTCGTTCAGTGTGGATACCACGGCGGGCAGTCTGGTCACCCAATCGGTCGATGGCGAATGAGGGTCTACAAGCTCTTTGACATATTGGTGTTCGAACAGCCTCTCAGCCAGGGTTCGATTGAACCGCTCCACGATCCCCTGGTCCCGGTGGATGTTGACTCGGCCGCGTCTGAAAGAAACTTTGTGTTTAGACAATATATGAGAGACCGCGCCCATGAACTGGCGGCCGGGATCGACCTGGAGAAGATTCGGCCATTTGATAGGACTCCTCTTATATATTCGGGAAAGAGCCTTGGCCACCTCCTTAGACTCTTTAGTGGCCAGCGGCTCAGCCCCCTTATACCGACTCGCTACGTCAACGATTGTCAGTGCGTACTTGTACGTCTTACGACCAACGACATCGTGAGGGAGAAACAGGAGGTCAGCTTGGTGGACTTCGTTCGGCACCGGCACGTCGAATTTCGGCCGCAGAATATTGTGACGCGCGGGCAAGTAGATCTGCCAGATGGCCTGCTTCTTGAGCCATTCCGTGGCGGCTTTTTCGGAAACCTTGGTCGCCGCCGCGAGATTCTTGATATATATCTTTATTATTTTAAAAAGTTTTTTTTAAATAATTATTGCTTATTGTTTTTTCAATATAGTAGCTGACGAGACCTGCCACACCCATTCCCACGACGATGAACGCGATCTCGCGGTCATTTTTGGGCCTCTGACGGTACATAGAAATCTGAAAGTTGGGGCTCGGGATCCAGCGGTGCGAGAATTTTCTGCGGATATGCCAGCTTGTACTCGAGCATGAATTCGTCAATGTTCCGTAAAGTTTGCACGGCGTGATTCTCGCGGCGAAGCTCATTGTTGATCCTGTCCACACGGTTGGTTCATTTTTCTGCCCATGCTTCCTTTGCGATATTAAATTGTTCTGTAGCTAAATCGTGACGCTTTGTCTCCTCATCCGAGTTTCCCAGGCTCGAGAATAGAAAGTTGCTACCGACGAACTAGATCGCGTTCATCACCGCTCCAAATATCGATAGTCCGACCGCAGTATAAGTAGACATTTATTTCCATATATTAACAGGTAGAATTCCAGCTTTAATTAGATAATGTCGAGTCCCAACTGCGGCCGCTACATCTAAGGTCACGAGCCCTACGTCTCTCACGGTCATATTCAATTTGGGAGCGGGCCCTCCGAAGGCCATCTTTGATAGTCGAGCAAACCCGATACTGAGACCCGATATCACCACGGCGTGATAAAGCGCATTCACTATAATTTTACCATTGTTTTCAGCCATTATATACAGTGATTATTGCATATAAAAGGGATCGCGATTAATGTTTAAATAGGGCGCAATCGGTTTCGGAACTTTCTTCGGAACCGCCTCCAACTGAACAGGTGCGGTTGGGGGTTGTCTCGAAAGGTATTTCCGCACACACCGGGTGCCAACAACTGCCAGACCACCACCAACAACCCACGGAATGATCCACGTAGGAGCTACAGCACTCCACGATTGCTCCGACAGTTCCCGCTCCTGTTCCAATTCGTGAATTGGAGGAGATTGAACCGCAGCTGTCATCAGGTGTTTTGTCTTTTTTCTTTTTTTTGTCGTGTAATCTGGTTCAACAGTGTTGAGGGTTCATCCAACGTGCTCTGGTTCAACAATGTTGAGGGCTGTTCCGTCACTCTCGCAGGTGCGTCTTGTATCGTCATTTTCTGAGCTTATAGTTCGTGGGCATATATGTCCAAATTGTCAGTGTTTAGCCGTGGTCAACGCGGTTGTCAGCGGAGCTAAGTACATTCCAAACTTGTGATAAATTGAGTAGCAGGCTGTTCTAAGAGTGTGTCCTACAAATGGGTCAGTCTTTAAATCACCAATCAACCCCGCGGTGTCAGACATAGTGAGAATTGCACTGACAGCGGTAGCGTACACATGAATAGCGGCCGCCCCAAGAGTTGTCGTCATCTCAGCCCCCAATTTAGACTCGTATCGCGCATACATTTTATCAACATCTACATCTGACATATTGTCCACCTGACAAACTGAGAGACGCCTACCGACATACTGCTCCGATTGCCACCCAGTAACCAGCGCAGCTAGCCGCTCGCGTCGCGTTGTGTTTTCAATTTCTTTCACCCCACTGTTCCAATTCTTCCAATCGCGATTGGATTAGGGGTGCGGTTGGGTAGATACCGAATCGGCAGCCGGACCATCTTTCAGGAAAGATACCGTAGCGGCAGTCGTGTCATCTTTCAGGAAAGATACCGTATCGGCAGTCGTGCCATCTTTCAGGAAAGACGGAGCGACTGTTTCTTCCATTAGCTGATCGAGAAGTTCGTCGCAATTCATTATTCCAACAGTGTTGTGTTGGGTGTACTATTCTGACTAGTTTTAAAAGTTTAACATCAAACTGTTTGTAATTTTCTTAAAATTAATTACGAGTAACAGCAACTTATTGAGAATAATTCAGTAATAATTCAGTAGATATTAGTAGATATTAGTAGATATTTAGTAGATATTAGTAGATATTAGTAGATATTAGTATATTATTTAGTAAATATTCAGTAATTCAGTAATTTATTGTTAACTTCACAATTTGTGGGTGATCAGTCTTTAGCAGAAGCTTGGCGTGCTTAGTTTCCGAAAAATCTGTCGAACCTCCAGGCGCTCCTCGCGCGTTGGGATAACTCGTTCTCTCGAAGACAGTCATCGAATGAGTCTCGGTCCTTGCAGTGAAAGAGGGTGACCCATTTCGTTTGCTCGCGCAGATCCTTGAGGACGGCGTTGTACTTCTGAGTGGAGATCCATATGCTTTGCCCCGCATGGCGGCCAGAAAATGCGAGCTAGGAGAGCATGTCCTTCTTTTTGGTCATCGCCGCCTTGGCCGAGCAGTCGTCAATCACGTATAGAGTGGGCTCTCCCTGAAATCTTTGGTATAAACCACGCAGCCAATCGGAAGCCTATCACGGGATCAATAACGTATACCTCAGGGTCGATCCATATCCACGGGCGCCGCTGATAAGTCTCGTTGTGCCGCACAGTGGGACACAGGATCACAATGTGTCGAAAGACATCGCTGTAGGCCCTCTCGAGCAAGTCGAGGATGAAAACCGTTTTTCCGCATCCTGTCTGCCCACATATTATGACAGAGTGGGCATCACATACTTTATTTTTATTTAAATATTTAGATTTAGTAGAGTGCTGAGACGTATCGACCATCTTCGATGTTGAGTTGTGCGTCTGTGATTATATATAGATACACGTTCAATGCGCCAGCTCCATCCGCCTCTTTGGTTATCTGGATCGTCACACCCTCGCTAGCGTTCTCAACTTGGCGTCCACTACCGTGCATTTGGTCGTCGTCGCTGACTCGCATGTCTAGCCATAACGCGTATTTGGTAGTCAGGAACTGCGCTAGGGAGACGTCCGAGAGCTGCAGGTCTTTCGCAACCGCGGCAACCTCCGGGGAGCGCTTAGAGCCGGCAGCAAACTGCTTTCTGACTTCGTCCCACTGCTGGTGCGCGCTGTAGAGTTGATTGGGGACTCCCTCGATCGTCACCTCTACCTTTGTGATTTTGGGGTTATAGAATTTGTCGGTTTTTCTAACCTCGAGCGCGAACCGACCCTCCTCGAACAGCATCAGTATACCTTTCATCGAGCGGGCGGGTACGTTGACATTAATATTCCACAATGTGTCGCTTTTGTCTTTCGTCATCTTGCGGTGGCGAAGAACTCGGTCGTAAAGTATGGCAACGCGCCCGGCGTACTGGGATCTGATCAATCGCGCGAGTTCGGGTATCGTGACCATGTCGTCGTACTCCAACGAAACATTATCGATCGTATACGTCGATGCCATGTCGGTGGCTATGAGAACTCGGCCGTAGTCGTTGAACGTTAGTTTGTATTCGAGGCGGTCAGCCAAAGCACTCTGTTAGTAGGGCATGTGACTCTCCAGCAACTCAAAGTAGAGCGGGATGTAGAAGCGATTGCCGTAAGCGGCCGCGATCGCGTTGTCGCTCGCGTCGTTATCTGCCTTATTACCAGCCCCGATTCCAAGTCTGGTTACGTTCTTATTTTTGCTGGTGTCAATACCCTGATAAACCGCATTTTTGCGCGCTCTTGCATCGTCTTCCACCGGTCCTGGTAACAATGGTAGACGTCGATGTCGTCGATCTCCTACTATTCTCCGCCCGAGAGTTCCTAAAATCAAAGCGCGAATAGTCCGATCGCCACGAGGGCGACGACGAGCGCTAATTTCTCCTCCTCGTGGATTGTACTTCCCGCTCCTGTTCCAAATCTTCCAATTTCACCCAATCTGCGATTGGTGTTGATGATTGTCTTGGGTGTACTGGTGGAACCCAATTCTTCCAATCGCGATTGGATTGGGGGTTTTATGAAATATTTTTCAAATTTATTTAAATTTTCTACCTCAACACTGTTGAAACCGACCGTCTTGGGGGTGCGCTTGATGATACTCGTGTTCACGTTCCCGTTGTAGTCGATTTTTTGGTTGGCGGTGGCGATTACGATCTGATTATTGTAACCGTCAACCGGGTCGTCTCGTAGTATCATATTGCTCGGCGCCATATAAAGATCAAATCCAAATGAATAGCCTACTGGGGTGCTGGCATTCTGCAAAACATCTTGATACCGCTTGATCGCCGCCGGGAGGTCCACCGGAGATGAGATGGTGTCCTCGACATTGGCAAATAACTGTTTTTGCGCGTCAAACGCCTTCACGTCTCCTATTATAGAAATACGCGCTTGCGCTTGTGCGCCGAGGATGGCCCAGACGTATGTGCGAATGGAGTCGTTGAGGCGGGTAACCCCAGCCCTGGTGAACCCCTTCCCCCTATCCAAAATGAAAGCCCCCCAGCCGATCTCGACGTGTTCGCTTTGTTCTATGTTGTCGATATAGATTATGTCAACTTCAGATGGAAATTCTTTACACCCGGCAAACGTACAGTGTACTGGTGGATCTGAAGACGCGCCAAATGTCATAGTGTTTGAATCGAAACTTCCCCCATTGCGGGTTACGATATTGTTGTTTAGAAATACATCGCCTAACCCACCACTTTTAGTAACAGTTTTCTGTTTTCAGTCGTTATTTTTGGAATTCTGAAATTCATTGCATATTCTTTCGTAGGCTTTGTGGTCGTATGGGCTGAATAGAGGGTCCCAATTATCCTCTTTGGGGAGTTTCACGCTCATCTCTTTGTGAATGCTCCTAATACTAATAGTGTAGTAGACGTGAAAAGTATAAACACTTTCGCAGAAAGCGGTCAGATTATGCTCCATGTGGTTTATGTAAGAGACCCCACACCCGGTTGTGGCACACCACACGGCAAAATTTAACTGGTTCTGCCAAAACTGCATCGGTGTTGCTTTCCACGCGTCTAGGGTTTCTTGGGTAGTAATTCTGGGCAGCCTATAATTATCAAATATGTTTGAAAAAGTTGTATCAAATCCGATGTCTTCGTTTACTCTTATTGTTTGGTTTATTAGCTTTCTAATTAAGTAGTGGATTCCTACCGTTAAGTAGTACACACCTCCCCCATCGTACTTTGCCTTTGAATTGAAGCTAAATGCCTTGATATCCAACGACATTTTAATCGGAGTTTATAATGTTTGCAACTATCACTAATGTTCAAAAAGAGAGTTGTGAACTTCAGAAGTCAATCGACAACTGCTGCGGAAAACGCCGGGTAGGCCTCAGATCAATCACCTTCACGGTTGGGTGGCAGAATGTGGGGACGAGCGAAGGGTTTTACTATGTGAAGGATGGACAACATGTAGGTGTAAAGCTGCCTCCCGGACTGTCGGGAGCAAGACAGCTCATATACTTTCTTTCCACAGAGCTTGACGGTATAATCAACCTCACAGTATCGAAGGCTACCGGACTTGCAACAACGACCATCGGCCCAGACAACCAGATAATGACCTCCCCGATGTTGGGTATTCGACTCGGGTTTAGAGAGACATACTCCGCGAATAAAGGCTTGTTTGCCCCGAGGGAGTACGTCGGTGATAACCCGGTGGACTTCGCCTTCACGAAAACGCTCAGGGTACACCAAGATCGGGTGAACACATCGTACAACACGTTAGACGGATCTCCCAGCAAATTACTGAAAACAGTGCAAACCAGTGATTGTTTCTTTGGGGAGACTGTGACCTTAGACTTCCCATGCCCCGAGATGAAAGTTTTGGAATCGGGACTTATCCACGAATTTACGGTCTCTATTCTTTATGATCAAACGAGAGAGTTAACAAATTATTACCCGATTTCGGTCGTCCTAGAAACTTCAAATTAATTCAAAGAATTAGACTCAAGTTCGTAATATAATTTATAACAACCAACATTATGAGTATATATGGACCAGGTAGTTCTTCCAATTCCAATCGCGAGTAGGTGACATATATAAATCCAAAGAATCCGAGTAACAACCCAATCGAGATTGGAGTTCCCGACGGATCCAACCCCACAGGTGATTTTTTAACTACCGGAAAAACCATATCACTGATCAATAGAACTATATCGGCGGCCACGGACGAGATTCACACGAGTCTACTATAACAACTTAGAGTATATGCCCTGGCTGTGACTACACAAACTCGTGAAGAAACACATACAGAACTAAACGAACTAGGCGGAAAAATAACTGAATTTCGGGAAGAGGTCCGGTTGGGGATTGAGGGAGTCCAAACGGGTATTGAGAAAGCCAGAGAAGACCACCAGGCGGCACTTACGGAGGCATATGGGGTGTTGCGCTCAGAGGATAGGATGGGGATTGCGGGATTAGGAGCCCGAGTGGTTGATTCTATCCGCGCCGTTGATGAATCACTTGTCGCGGTTGATGATAAAGTAAATCGAGTTCGTAAACACGCAAACAAAGCACTTGAGGAGACCTCTGAAAAGGTTCATGTTGAGGCCCATACCGCTATCGAGGCTTGCCGCATTGTTGGACACATCTGTAGAGCATTTTAAGTTATTACACCGCAGAAAATCCATCATCACAGTTTGGGCTGAGAAGTGGGGGCCATTAAATGAGCGGGCCTATGAATATTCATTCGGTGCCAAAGCGAGCAATATATATGGGGGATACGTCATGACATCTCCAGGTACACTTCTACGAATGGCGGTCTGTTCGGTTAATGCTAAGGGTAAACCTGTGGGCGCGGTCATCGTAAATTTCGTACTGGACGTGGAAGAACGGCCGGTTGGAGTCACTAAACTCGCTGGACAGAGTTCAGCGGTTGTTTTGTTCGCCGGTGACGATCCAATTACTGTCTGTTTCACGTTAACCTGCCGAACTTTTACACCTATTTAAACAACCTAAAACTCTTATTTTTTGGCATAAAATCATTTTTCAGCAAAATTTAGCAATGAGCCATCTTTTTATTTTTTGAATTTCGGTCCTATAATGAAGTAATTGCCATAAATCAAGAATTGAATGCAGCGTTTCAATGTTAAAATGTCACTTGCGGTCAGATTTTCAACATGTTTCTGGCATCGAACTGCTTGCTAGATTTCATCATTAAAAAAAAAGACACTAACCTTGTATTTATGAGAGCAAATCTTGCCAGGTTGAAAAATAAAGGAATCGAGCCTCCATTTCTCGGTGTTCGTAAAAGAATTCCAGAAGAAAATGCCGAGAATTTTGTCAAAATACAACATGATGTCATCATCATCTGCTACAGCTTTCGTATCTATTGACAACGCCAAGCTGAGGTTGGCACGCTGTTCCTACCACGCAAAATTAATTGCACATATCCTCGCACATCGACACCGGTGTAAATCTACATTCTCTAATGGTATGACTTGGGAACACCATATATACGTCATTTCCGGCGGAAGTATACAGTCACTTCCTGTGAGCCAGTTTCTTTGCCGGACGAATTTCGGGCGGACAACTTGGTTTACTAAATGCTGATTGGTTGGTGAAGGTCACGAGTTTAATCGAATCAAGTTCGTTAGCATTCACAATTTACAATACATTAGAACGTATTAGCAATAGTATCAGATCGAATTGGAACCTTAGGCTTATGGATGAATGATATTCGCTAAATATATGAAGATTAAATTATTAATTGGTATATTTTAATGCAAATTGTTTAAGTTATATGCCAGAAAATTTTCTTGAAATAAAAAGTAGGCTCATTTCTAAAAAAATAATTTTACATTGTTTTATATAAAAAATAAGCAGTTTGGAGTGTTTTTATAGCAATAAATTTTGGGCAGCACTTCGTGGAACAGACAATAGACTTTCCGAAGGATTAACTTTCTTACGAAAATCGCTGACCCAGCGAGTTCTTCCACTGTTGTGACATTGTTATTTGAACTAAATTTGTAATCCTGTTCTCAATTGTATGTATGTATATATCACTTGCCACAACTTGAAATAAATATTGTTTAAACTAAAATTTAAATATGAACGAATCACCGCTTCCGAGCACGCTAAAAGGATTTGGCGAAAGAAGTTCAGATTTTAGGTTGGAAAATATCTTAGAGATGCAGGATATTCTAAAGCGAGAGGGGGAAACTCGGAGGGTAAATGCTAAAAATATAGACGAGCGGCAAACATAGTGGACGGGGCGAGTGCCGTGCTGGCAGAAATTTCTATAATGGGTGGGGCCGGAACCGCTGCATTATTGTCTACAGTCGTGGCAATTCCCATTGTAGGGGGTTTGAGCGGGGTAGCCACTGGGGCGGGGTTGTTATGTATGGCGTTTAGAGTAGTGGGGAGAAAATTCGAAATTAAAAGTAGAAAGCACGACAGAATATCGGTTCTCGCAAGGTCTAAGAAAAATAGCATCGACTTTATCGTGTCCAAAGCTTTGGCCGATAACATTATATCAGATGCTGAATTTGAGTCGGTGGTGGAGGAGATGTCTCGATATGAGGATTTAAAAAATACTATTATAACTAAGGCACGCGCCACCCTTCCCAAGTTTGAGAATACTGATTGGGACAAATTTAGGTTAAAACTGGGAGATAAATGGGGGGAAAAGTTACAACACCACCCCGCTCGGGAACAGCACCAATACCATATATATGTTAGCAAATATACTTTTTTTAAATTATTAATTAATTAATTATTTAATTAATTAATTATTATGTTTTCTAATTAATTAATTAATTAATAATAGGGGGTGTTCAGTTTTAAATAATTAATTAATTAATTATTATGTTTTCTAATTAATTAATTAATTAATAATGATCTCTAGTTATATGAAGCTTTTCTGCACCGCTAATCAATTGAGGCGGAATATTTTTCTAATCCATAACTTTTCTCACTTTTCTTCATCCGAAGAAATTTCTCGCAGGCATATTTTTATACTTCCTAACTGTTAGCAAATACATTTTTTTTTAAATTATAATTAATTAATTAATTAATTATTTAATTATTATGTTTTCGATATAATAATAGGGGTATTCAGTTTTAAATTATTAATTAATATTTTCATACTTCCTATATGTTAGCAAATATACTTTTTTTCTTATTAATTAATTAATTGTTTCAATGCTCTCTGAGATCTATGAGAGTGTGTGGTGAAATTTTATTAGAATTGCATCGTCAAGATGCAATTCTAGTGAAATTGCACTACATATTTGGCAGTCATTTTCACCGCTAGCATACAAAGAATTAAAGTCTCAGTGCCATATTCTGATGATGTCAGTGTTTGTTTGTCCAGTATCGCATTGTCAAGTGATGGTGATTGGTTCTTCGAATCAAGCATTGACACTTGCCAGTGCTATACTGAACAAGTAAATAAACGTAAGTCTATATTTAAAAAAAAAAATGTGTTTATAATGTAAGACTGTAATTGGTATACAAAACCAATGTCGGGTACCGGTTATTTTTGCATTCACCACCACACTGTCAGATGATGATGTTTGGTGTATCAGATCAAGCAGCGTCACTTGCTGCACTATGCTGAATAGGTAACTGAACATATGCTTATATTGTATATTGAGTAAGTGTTTAAAATGTCAAAAGCTATACTCCGACGTCAAGTGTGGGTTGTTCTTTGTTCAATTAGTATATTGTATTGTCAATTATGGCGATTGTTTTTTTTGGACCAAACGGCATCGCTTGTTGGTGCTATATGGAACGGGTGAATAAATAGTTGTTCGTAATGTAAATCGTATATGTGTTCGAAATGTGAGTGATATACCAAAGCGATACCAGGTGCCGGTTTATCTAGTAAATATCATTTTGTGTAGAGGTGTCGATTGTGTTTTGTTTTGTTTTTGTAAACAATGAATCAGCCAAGAATATTGTCAGACAAATATGTAACACAAGCTTCCATAACAGCGCTTGTTCTTGTGCCAAGATTATAAAATTTGATTTCATCATCTTCAAACCTATTTTTGATTATTGACTTGCTTACATGTGAATAATAGGAGCTAAAATTTCATTGGGTAGTTGTCTCCCCTACCCAGATTTGTAATTGTATTGTTATCTCCCCTGCCCAACTCCAACGCCATTTGTAATAAAAACAAACTGTTTTTCTTGATAATTGTCCCGACTCCTCAGCTTTGTATTGCTGTCTTTCCTGTTCAAATTCAACGTAATTAGTAAAATAGTAATTACTGTTTGTCCTCCAACAGTTTCTTGACGACCCGTAGACTATCAAACCACCGAATCACACAGAACATGATTCATGTTCACCACATTCGTCGTTTCTGTATTTTATACTTGTTGTACATGTTGTATATATTTTTTCACGTTACAGCCTTCTTGTACATATTATATATACATTGTCAGTCTCCGAACTAAAATGTACACTAGCATATTTTGTGAGCATATTACCTTCTATAAATCGATGTGATTTCAAACATAGCATGAATAACATAGTCTTTATTAATTTTCTGCTTGTGAATATACATGTACTCGAAACCCCAAGTTATATGACAATTCTCAAATTGTATATTTGTATTATTGTGCTGCTGCCAAATGGGTAATGATCTGATATCCTGGAGAATTGCCATTGGGGTTTTCTGCAGCAAACTGCACCCTATTCAGCGAACATATGTCTTTAAGGTAAAAACATTGTCGTTACTAATGCCATTTCTTTGTTTTTTAATGAATATTTTTGGAGCTATTCCTGCCTCGGTAATCTATGTCATGAGTTATGTGATAACAATAATACAAATTCTTTTGCTACTTCGATCAGGAGATGTCGAAGAAAATCCTGGACCCAATAGCACAGTTAATGATGTTGTTAATGGAATGTTATCAATCATTCATCTAAATATTAGAAGCATAAGGAATAAAATTAGCTTCATAGAGGACACATTTTCAGACTATGACATTTTATTCTTTACGGAAACACATCTATTGGATAATATTAGCTCACAAGATCTGAAGATTGTCAACATTAGTACTCCATATCGGAAAGATAAATCAGAAAGAACAGGTGGAATTGTAATCTATGTTTCGGACTGTGTTTACTCCGAACGACTTGAAGTACTCGAACATTTTTGGGATGAGACAATTTGGATTAAAATTAAAACAAAGCGAACAAGCTTCTTAGTCTGTACAGTATATCGTTCGCCAAATTCACACCCGCAATTTTGGGAATTATTCAACCAATCATTAGAAGCAGCATGTGACTTTTCTGAAAATATAATCATAGTGGGGGATATAAACGAAAATCAACTAGATAACTCGAACCACAAGCTCAAAGACATAATGCTTCTGAACAATATGAAAAATATCATAACAACCTCCACTTTAATTGATCCAATTATTGTACACAACGACCAATCAGTTCTGAATACACTATCAATCCCAGCAGATATTAGCGATCATAAAGCTACATATGTTATTTTGCCTGCAGATTATGATAATAATTATGCATATACTAGAAATATCTGGATTTATAAACGAGCAAATTATGATCAGCTTAATGACCTAATTACAACCCATGACTGGTCCGTTTTAAATGATGGTAGTATAGATGACGCGTGCTCAACATTTACATCAGAATTTATAACCCTTGTCAAACAATGTATTCCATCCAAAACTGTGACTGTACGTCCTAACGACAAACCCTGGTATGATTCAGAACTACGTCGCGTAACAAGACAGAGAGTTAAACAAAAACGAAAAGCAGTGTCTTCAGGAACTTTAAACCATTGGAACCAGTATAAATCATTGAGAAATAAAGTCAATAAAATGAAAAAAAAAGCCAGGGAAAAATTTTATAATGACATTGAAATTAACTTAACAAGTGCTTTTTCAAATGACAAAAAAGAATTTTGGAAGCTAATACGCCATTTTGTTAAAAATAATAACACGACGTCCAATATTCCAACACTAAAAACTACCGTCAACAATAGTGAGCAGTATTGTTTTACTGAAATAGATAAGGCCAATTGTTTAAACAACTATTTTGTATCAATTTCTTCAGTAAATGACGAAAATGTTGTATTACCCCCCTTTGACACCAAAACTGACGCGACGATAGATGAGATATTAATAACAGAGACCGAAATAAGGGACATTATTAAAACATTATTTGTAAACAAAGCTTCAGGTGAGGACATGATTAGCCATATAATGTTAAAACAAGTATATATCAGTATATCTAAACCACTGTTGATACTGTTCAACCGATCACTTAGAGAGTCGTGTTTTCCATCAAAATGGAAAAAAGCGAATGTCATTCCACTGTTTAAAAAGGGAAGTCACCATACACCGTCAAATTATCGCCCTATATCACTTCTTAGTTGTGTAGGAAAAGTCATGGAAAGAATAATGTTTAAACACATATATAACCACTTACATAGCAACAATCTAATATTTGAAAGACAGTCAGGTTTTTTACCAGGACACTCGACAGCATATCAATTAATAGATATTCACCACCAGATATGTCAAGCCTTAGACAATGGTAAATTTACATGTATGGTGTTTTGCGATATTTCCACAGGCTTTTGATAGGGTTTGGCACAAAGGCATAACTTTCAAGTTAAAACAGAATGGAATAACAGGAAATGTCTTATCATGGATTGAAAATTACCTTCCATCCAGAAACCAAAGTGTTTCCATTCGAGGATCTACGTCGGAAAACAAAAGTATCACAGCAGGAGTACCCCAAGGATCTGTGTTGTGGCCCCTACTGTTTTTAATATATGTAAACGATATTACAGAACACCTGCTTAGTATAACTCGTTTGTTCGCTGATGATAGTTCACTGTCATTTTCTACATCCAATTTAAATGACTTGGAAGGAATAATAAACCATGATTTAGTCGTTATATCCACATAGGCAAAACAATGGCTTGTCGATTTTAATCCAAATAAGACGGAAGCCATGTTTTTCACTTTACGAGAACCAGAACGACCTTTAAGAATCGTGTTCGACGACAAAGTGATCTCATTTGTAGATAATCATAAACACCTAGGACTCACGTTAAGCAGTAATGGTAAATGGCACACACACATTAACACTATTTTATCGTCTTCATCCAAGATACTGGGTATAATGAGGAAACTAAAATACAAATTAAGTCGAAAATCCCTCAATCAAATATGCATTTCTTACATGCGTCCAATACTAGAATATGCTTCTGTAGTTTGGGATGGATGTACTGAATACGAGAAAACATCATTAGAACGTATACAATATGAAGCAGCACGTATAGTCACAGGTTTAACACGTTCTGCCTCAATAGAAAATATACAAAATGAAATTGGTTGGCAAACTTTATCCATTAGAAGAACTATGCAAAAACTCGTAATAATGTACAAGTCAATTCACGGTTTGACACCATCCTATGTTCGCAACTTATTACCTCCGACGGTCGGTGCTGTAACACCATATAATCTAAGAAATAACCATAATATAAACATTCCACATAGTAGACTTGAAACATACAAACGATCTTTTTTGCCATCAGCAGTTAGATTATGGAATGACACTGCAATTGAATTAAGAACAAACGACTCGGTCAAGAAATTTAAAACATCCCTGGTAAACAGTATTTTTCATCAATATAATATTCCAGTCTATTACATTGAAGGTGAAAGATATCCTTCTGTCATGCACGCTAGGTTAAGAAACTGCTGCAGTAATCTTAATAACGATTTATACAATAATCACTTAAAAGACTCACCAAATTGTGACTGCGGTTCGTCTCTTGAAAATGCAGAACATTATTTTTTTGAATGTAAAAGATATGCACAGGAACGCATTAAATTATTCCAAGCTACAACGCAATTCCATCCATTATCTAGTAGAAAATTGCTATTGGGTGAACCCAATATATCAATTGATGATAATTCTATTATTTTTGAAGCTGTGAGAATATATATCAAACATACTAAACGTTTTTCAACTACGTAAGTAATAATAAACAAAAATCTTTTTTTGTTTAAAATTACTCCAGTGTTGATGCAGGAACAGCTTTGCATCGAGTTATTGATTACCTTTTATCTAGACTAGTTCCAAATGACTGACAATTCATATAATTATTCTTGCATATGTTTTCGCAATTACTAGCAGCAGCTGTTTGATGATGTCGTCTGCTATCTTTCACATACAATATGTATTGCTGTTTGAAATTACAACATGGGCTGCTATTTTTCGTAAATTAATTATAATATGCTTACTCATTGTACATGTACATGTATATACTTGTACCATTCTGTACTCTCTGTATTGTTCATTCACGTTCATGGAGCGTAGGGGGGCTATGTAGGTTGGTGGTATCATTTTAACTCCTATACTATACTATACTACAGCATATGCCGGGTAGAGATAAAAGTAATACATTGTAATATGTATATGTATAACAGGTTGCACTATAAATAAACTATATACCTATAGTCACATATTTAATTTTAATCAATTAATTTCCTAGCGAGCGCTAGCGAGAAATTAGTTTATTAAAAATTAAATATGTGAACTATAACGTACTTATTGTTTATCAGCCCACTCGTGAAGCTCGCCCATAAACGTGATTTCGAATCGCTTACTAGCATGTGATTGGCGGTGTGACACGAAGTGAGCGCGTGTGCGGGCGGAAACATGTTTTGCGTCTCGTGAACTGATGATAACAATGCGTAAAATCAGTTCTAAATATAGTGGCTGAACATTTAATGATTAATTTAATATATATCGGCGAAAGTGTCGCAATATGCGATTTGTTGAGACGAAATACTGAAGTAGGTTAATAAGGTTCTTTATTGTTTGCCCTAGTTTCTCGACCAATGAAAGCAGATCATTGCGACTTTGTCGCATATTGCGACGCTTTCGCCAATATCTATTAAATTAATCATTAAAGGTTGCAATAATTCAGCAGTTATATATAGAATCACAGGCCCCGCCTTGTTGATGTAATTTCCTGTGACGCGCACCATGTGTACTATCGATTCAGTGTCACACCGCCAATCACGTAATAGTATGGTTGTTGAAATGTCGTTGCATGGGTAGCGATCCATTCTAATAGACAGGTGTCCGCGATGGGGCGGGGCAACAAATCAGTTAGTTATAGTTCACATATTTAATGTTTATTAAACTAATTTCTCACTCGCTAGCGCTCGCTACGAAATTAATTTACTAACAATTAAATATGTGAACTATAACTATTATTAGTAAATGTTGTGTCTTCATTGCGTAGATATAAGAGATAATAAGACCCGCCATAACATTCGAATGTACCGAGCCCCGCAGGGGACGTAGAACATTTTCCTTTAATTTAATATTATCGAAAAAGATATTGTTTTTGAATTGCTTATGTAGTCGCAAAATTTGGGAAGCTTTCGTGAAACAGACAGTCGGGACACATTAGACACATTACAGACTCTTCTTCTAATTCCCACCCTTGGTTTTAATTTGCGTCGAATTCCCGATATTCCACAGAAAAGACAGTATCTATAGAGTTTTTACGTGTGACATATCCACCAGAAGTCAAATTGGTACAGTCTAATTCACACACACATGTATGCTGTCTAATTCCCGACGGTGCCCCAGACCCAGCTCCCGGGTCGATCAGCAATTCATTGGCATATATAGTATGGTCATCGTTGGATGGAAACGTAACACCCCAAATACTCCCGCATCGTCCGTAACAGGGACGTTACGGGAGTATGTGATGTGTTACGTGTCCGCAACTACGGTTAATGTAATGCACCAGTCAATTGTAATCCCCCCCCCACAGGCCGGGACATAGCGGGGGATAGCGGGGCTAAACCCCGGGGCAATAACAAAAAATTTGTCCCTGCAGTGCCGGGGCTACCCAGGGGCTTTACATTTGCGCGAAAAAATAGCGGGGATTTTTTTTCTTCAATCTTGAGGTGTGCGCCGAAACAGTAAGCGGCTGGACTTCGAAGTTTGGCCTCTGTATTCCTGAAAATCTTGAAAACTGTTTGTCATGTCCACTGTATATTATAAATGTGATGTCATATAAATATTTTATATATTAAAAAAACTTGATCATGTGGCCGAAACGACTGTGTCATGGGTTTTCGTGGGTTTGTTTAATACTGGGGCCCTGGTGGCTGAAAAACTCCTCACCTATGTGGGCGAGACTGTATGATACGTTCATGCAGACCACATGTGAGGAAGTTGGCAGTATTAAACTTGCCATAGGTTGGTGGTTTCCTCCGGGTACTCCGGTTTTCTCCACCACTAAAACTGGCTGTGCAACAAAGTATTGCAGCATAGGCTCGAAATTGGCCGTCGCAATACTCTACTTTGGCGCACATTTTTCAAACATTTTATTTTAACTGTTTCACCCCAAAGTTTTAAACTTAATGGAATATTCCACTTTCAAATTCCGACCAATCAAGTAATCAGAAAATGATTTTTGGACAAGTCTATTCATATTAAAAAAGGGAATATTTTTTAGCAAATTAGGAAAAATCCTTGCAACCAGTGCAGATCCTGATGAGACGGCTCGTTACGAGCCAGGTCATCTGGATATACACTGTTTGCAGAGGTATCTAGTGTTGAAAGGGTTTTAAAAAGTCTGATTTCTGGTCTCCTTTTTCGTGCATAGTTTCAAAATTTTAAAATGTGTCAAAATTTAAGGCATTTTTGATGGTCAAGCGGACTCCAGCCCGGGCCGGGTATGCAAGGTCATTGAATCTGCCATAATCTTGAATTGTTCATACATGAACGAGTGCAGTATTGCAAGAAAGAAAGAACGAGCAAATTGCCACCCACCCTTTTTAGTTTTTATCCCCCGACCGAAAAAGGTTCGGGGGATATAGCGATCGCCCCTTCGTCTGATGTCTGCCGTGTGTAGGCGGCATGTTTGTTTCGCAAATGACTTGAGAACCACTTCACCAATTTCAATAATATTCGGTATGTACATTCATATCAATCAGCGGGAACGAGGGCCTCGTCGCTCAAAGGTCAAGGTCACTTTGTGCTATAAATACTTCACATTTAGATGATAATTAATACCGTCCGTTTTCTCGCAGTATTTTCATTTTCTTTTTTTGCCAAATTCAACCACATTCGGTATCTACATTCATCAGTGGAAAGCGTCTGTTGAAGGTGTGCGTCATCGCTTGAAGGTCAAGGTCATTTTGTGCTATAAATACTTCGTTTAGATGATAATTACCAGTACGTTTTCTGGCAATATTTTCAGTCTCCTTTTGCCGAATTCAACCATATTCGGTATCTACATTCATATCGATCAGTGAAGGCATCTGTTGAACGTGGGGGTAATCGCTTGAAGGTCAAGGTCATTTTGTGCTAAAAATACTTTACGTTTAGATGATAATTTAAATACCAGTCCGCTTTCTGGCAATATTTTCTGTTGTTTTTTTTGCCAAATTCAACCATATTCGGTATCTACATTCATATCGGTGAGTGGAACTTCCTAAGGCATCTGTTGAACGTGGGCGTCATCGCTCGAAGGTCAAGGTCACTATGTGCTATAAATACTTTACAGTTAGATGATAATTACCAGTCCGTTTTCTGGCAATATTTTCAGTTTTCTTTTGCCGAATTCAAACACATTCTGTAGTGATGGGCAATCGGTGGAAGAATCATATTCGATTATCGTTTGTAATCGGTTAGCATCAACCGATCGATGATCGATTATAAGGCTCGGTTTTCTCAGAATGCAGACTATTTATAAGGCCATAATGACAGCAAATCAGGAGTACATAAATTCAGAGATGAATCACGCAAACACGTCAGATAGACCTTGTGTTCCACATGGAATAGCGGACGTGTTTGCTTGATGGCCAGGGAGTCATGTTTATTTCATTGAATGGTACTTAGCTGGTAGGTAATGTTGAGCAGAGATTGTAAATCCGATAAAGTAAATTGCAACTGGAGAAATATCTTGTAACTAGAATTCATGCAATATTTGAGCCTATTCTGAGAAAGGTGGTCTTATGATAGAGGGCAATGTAGACCCAGATTGGTCCGCGCACCAGTGCAGGCCGAGCAGGGTATACAGGGCTCAACACTCACAGTTTGTACCCTTTCGAACAATACGGTAAGACATGTTCTAGGATCGGTTTGGATCCCAATCTGACTGTGTGGTGCTGTGCCTTACATGGTGGGAATGGGACTTACACCGATTACACATATCAGGTCCGGTTTTCTAAGAATGCAGACGAACAGTATTTAACTCAACAAATCTATACGAGCGTCCAGGATTTATTCAGTCATCCAATAAGGCCATAAGAACACTAAATCTAGATTACGTAAATTCAGAGATGAATCACAACTCCTATTAAACCGGTACAGGTGTATTACCAGCTCCAAGTGCTTAAAAGATACACGTCACTGAGCCGTAAAACACAATTTCATCATTGTCAATCAGGCCATTAATATGATTGCTGAATATTTAATAGCGTCACATGTTGCAATTCCAATAACTCATAAATGAATTCAAGCAATATTTGAGCCACATTCTGATAAAGACGGTCTCATGATTTAGGGCAATGTAGACCCAGAAGAGCCTGTACATCAGTGCAGTCCTTCGGGATATACATGGCTCTACATTCACAGTTCGTGTAACACAACTACATCATTTATTGTATACACAACTCAAGTGCAAGTGTCGAGCTTAATAATCATATTTTTGTTTGCAGATCGTTTACCCATGGAATACCTGCCTTGTCATACATTGGCAAAATCACATAGCACTCGTATATAGTATGTGAAAGATAAAACAACACTCCTTGAGTGAATAGATGGCTAAAACATGTTATAATACTTTTAATATACATTATAAAAATGGCCCAAACTACATGTGTATCTGCCCCGGGGGCGGGGCCATATAGCGGGGGAATACACATTTTTCGGTCCCCACAGTGCGGGGGATATACCAGGGCTTTGCAAAAAAAAAATGCAATGTCCCCGCTATCCCCCGCTATGTCCCGGCCTGGGGGGGGGGGGGGCGGGGATTACAATTGACTGGTGCATAAATTTGTACCCAGTCTTACAAAAACAATGGCATTTATGGTCATCGCTGTTGACATTGATCAGCGTGCACATCCATGCATGTAACGAAGAAAACTGCATTTTGATTTTATTTCCTTTTCCATTTCGCTTTCCTCACCACATTGAGTTTAATGTATTTGGGTTTACAAAGAACACAATAATTCCGCACCTTTCACAATTTTACTCTTCAATCCGATATCACATATCGATGATCTAGTAACATAAGGTCGTAAGTGCTATGCTTTAGCATAGCAGTTACGACCTTATGTTACTAGAACATCGATATCTATAAAATCCAAACTGGTCAGAATTAGAGCTCCTGATTAGCATGTGCTTTCCCCTTATATACTTTTAGAAATTCCCGCCAAAATCCACATGAAATGCATGTGAAAATCAAGACACAGGCTCAAAGTGATTTTCACGGATCCAGTAGGAGCAAATGTACTTAATATCTCCCCAGGAAAGTATATGTCAAACATGAGTTTCATGCATAACATGATTCCCATGCATTACTATGTAACACGAAGACTTAGGAGCAAATATAATAGAACAACACCTACAAATACACATGTCAATCAGGAGCAATCATTATTTGCAACACAACTCGTAACACAAATAAGGAGCAAATATGTGTATAACAAGAATACACACGTGACCGTTAGGAGCAATATTAAGAAAAACTCGCATAATGTGCGCAATGCAGTCTGATTAGTATGTAGCCCCGCAGGGGACGTACAATTTCTTTTTTTTATTAATTCGTTCCCGCGAAATAACAATTCGTTCCTCAATTTAACAATTCGTTCCCACGAATTACCAATTGGTTCCCGCGAATTAATAATTCGTTCCCTTAATGTAACAATTCGTTCCAACGAAATAACAATTCGTTCCCACGGGAAGGAATTGTTAATTCGTGGGAATGAATTGTTAATTCGTGGGAACGAATGGTTAAATTAAGGGAACGAATTGTTATTTCGTGGGAACGAATTGTTATATCGTGGGAACGAATTGTTAATTCGAGGGAACGAATTGTTAAATTAAGGGAACGAATTGTTATTTCGTGGTAACGAATTAATAAAAAAATCCATGTCCCTTGCGGGGCTCCGTAGATTAGAGTCTAGCATGTTTGCCATTGACTCGGCAAACAGAATCTATCATAACACTTGATGCTGCATATTAGTGATATCGAGTTATATTTTAAATTCTACATTTTTTTCTCGTCGAATAATAACAATACGACGACTCATGCCCACTCAGTAGACACACATTGTTCTTTATAGGAATTAAACAAGTGTATACTTGTGTCACTATTCCACCAGTTCTAAAAAGTAAGAGTGCCCGCTATACAGATATAATCATTTAGTAATATTTATTTATACTATTTAAATGGGTCACATGAAAAACTATATAGTCTCTGTATTTATTTGTTGATGTGCAATGATCATACTTTATAATCTGTCGAAAATATTATTTTTTTCAGGTGACGCATTTAATTAGTATAAATAATTATACTATATCATGCCTCATTTTCATATGAAAATAGCCTGATACCACCGCGCGTCACTATCAGTAAAATACATATTACTAAATGACTATATCTATATAGCGGGCACACGTAATTGTTAGAACTGGTGGAATAGTGACACAATTATACACTTATTTAATTCCTATAAAGAACATTTCGTGCCTACTAGGTGGGCATGTACCTTTAAGTCTTCATAGATTTTCTGAAATTCTTAAAATGTCCCCATGTTAAATTCCCATAGACATCTTCACTCTGTGAAGATGTCTATGGGGATTTAACATGTGGAAATTGTTTTTCACACTAAAATCAATATTGGACCAAATTTCACGAAATAACAAGAGTGTCGCGCAAGTCACAAAATACGCCCGTCGAATATGGGCCAGACAGCGAAGATGCAGAAATGTGAAGCTGTCACCAAGGTAAGAAACATTAATGAGAATTTGAAAGTCTATAGCATTATTTCTTCATCTCGTTGTGCTAAACATGTATACTAATTTAGGCACAGAAAGAAAAGTAGAGTGTAAAGTAGAAATGATAGGGACTTGGATACAATAATGTATACAAAATGGCTAAGTTAAAAAGGTGATATCTTTGTTAAAAAATATTTGTTCGGCATAAAAACACCAAGGTGCACATCTTCCATATGTGTAGAAGACGTGTGTATAGTTTCAGAACGATCGACTGAACGGTTTCGGAGGAGTTGTGTACACAATATCTGTACCGTATATAGAATTGTATAGAAAAATGTAGAAAAAAGGCTATGTTAGAAAGGCGATATTTTTGTTAAAATATATTTTTTCGGTATAAAAACACCGAGGTGCACATCTTCAATATGTGTAGAAGACGTGTGTATAGTTTCAGGACGATCGACAGAACGGTTTCGGAGGAGTTATGAACACAATCTCTGTACCGTATATAGAATTGTATAGAAAAATGTAGAAAAATGGCTAAGTTAAAAAGATAATTTTTTTTTTAAATATATTTTCGGCATAAAAACACCAAGGTGCACATCTGCAATATGTGTAGAAGACGTGTGTATAGTTTTAAATCGATCGACTGAACAGTTTCGGAGGAGTTGTGTAGAAAAATGTAGACAAAATGGCTAAGTTAAAAAGGTGATATTTTTGTTAAAAATATTTTTTCGGCTTGAAAACACCAAGGTGTACATCTTCATGTATGTGTATGTGCAAGAAAAGCAAACAAGAAAAACAAGAAAAAGACAAGCAAACAAGAAAAAGCATCATTTTTGATATCCAGTCAATACTAGTTTTGCATTTTACATTTGTAGGTGTTCACGGGATAAATAGAATAGTAGGTTAGTGCGGTGAATGGGAAAAAATATTTGGCGCGGCACGGAAACAGGATGTGCTCGGCAGAGACTCGCCCATCCCGTTTCCTGAGCCTTGCCAGATAATTTTTCCCATTCACGGCACTAACCTACTATTCTCTATATGTGGATGGCAGAAACATGCAGCCATGGTTTTGACAGCACATGAGAATCGTCTCCAGTGGAGACGATTCTCGTGTGCTGTCAAAACCAGTTTTTTGTCATAGACAAGCAAAAGAGAATAACAAGAAAAAGCATCACAACGTTATTACTGTCGTTTCCAGCAGAAATACATAGAATTAATAGAAAATTACAATGTTGAAACATGTTATTTTGTTATGATACGCGGTCATGTCCGACGAAAGTTAGAAGCCTTGTTCATATTTATAGAGTTATACCGATGATAGCCGAAACACGCCGAATGCCTGTGGCAGAAACATGCAGCCATAGACAAGCGGAACAGAATGGTAAGAAAAAACATCACAACGTTATTACTGTCGTTTCCATATAGTGCGTTAAATCGAAAGCGATTCGATGTCCAACTTCCTGTCTATGCGCACTACTCGTCTGCACATGCGTACTGGTGCTCAGTCTCTGCACATGCTCAGTGCGCTTGGCGCACCGCCACCTCGCACTTCCATAGCTTCCTGAACAGAAGCGCACATAGGGCAGCACAGAATGACTAAACAGTCATTGAATGTCGAACCGTCGATGCCTTTCATTTCCCGGATTTTCCCTCGTATGTTTAACCACGTGATGATGTTCAGGATTGGGACGAAGTAGACGAGTGCTGAAACAGACAAGAATCATGAAATAATACGAACACATTTAAGGAATAAAACCATGGGCGGTTGCGTTTACTGGAGTATGACAAACATTTGGTCTGTTTAAAGTGCGTGGAGTCCGAAGGACTCATGGCATACTTTAAACAGACCAAATGTGTTTTTATACTACAGTAAACGCAACTTCGGACTCCGCGCACTTTAAACAGATTCATGGAACAGCGACGTTGCCCGTCAATAGCGTGACGTTATTGACAACGACGATGTATGTCATGTAATCTAATGACGTACAACAGACTTTAACGAATCAACAACGTCGCGCGACGTCACGTGGGGCTAATGTAATGTACTGGGATATAAACGCAATACGTTGAATGGGCCTTTCCATTATGAATTCAAGGACAGTGTAAATATTTTCATTTCACTCGTTTACATTCGTTCAAGGGACAAACTGTCCGTTTTTTCTGCCTACGAACTTCTGGCTATTAAACACATTACATCTAAAAAAAGATTTAAATGTAGATCTAAGTACTTTTTCACCAATAACAAAAAAGTCACCCTCCCAAATTTGTTTGGTTTGATGAAATTCCGTCAAATATTGGTTTTATTGTGAAAATACGATTTTCTTATGGGAATTTAACATGGGGGGAAAAGAGGTGAGAGCCGTAGGGGAGGAGTAAAAAAAACGAAAACATTTTGGAAATGGGCTCCGAAACCTGGCTAGATAGCTTGGAAATGACGTAAATAAGAAAACAAAAGTTAGATTTTGAAAATCGGTCCCCAAATAAAAATATTTAAAAAAAATAAATATTTTTAGCCCCTATCATAGGGTCTATGTTAAATTCCCATAGGAAAATATTTATTTCACAATAAAATCAATATTTTAGAAAATTTCATCAACTAATGTTTTTGGGGGAGGATGACTATTTTATTATTGATGAAAAAGTACTTACATTTAAATATTTTTTTAGATTTAATGTGTTTAATAGCTAAAAGTTCGTCGGCAGCAAAACGTGGAACAGACAGTAATAGTCCCCCCTCCCCTAATCGGACTTTCCTGAGTGTTTGCCAGCACTAGTTCGTACCTGTGAGATAGTGTACATGTCTACAGGTACGTACATGTACATGCCAAACATATATAGAGAATAGTAGGTTAGTGCCGTGAATGGGAAAAAATATCTGGCAAGGCTCAGGAAACGGGATGGGCGAGGCTCTGCCGAGCACATCCCGTTTCCGAGCCGCGCCTGCCTCGCCCATCCCGTTTCCTGAGCCTTGCCAGATATTTTTTCCCATTCACGGCACTAACCTACTATTCTATTTATCCCGTCAACACCTACAAGTGGCTGTAAAATGCAAAAATAGTATTGACTGGATATCAAAAATGTTTCACGGCACCGTGTTTCACGGCACATACGCACTGTGTTGACGGGATAAACATGCGTAGACATTTTTTCAGACTCTTTCAGCCAGGTTTTCTTTAGTTCCTCCGTGTTGGAGAGTTACATGTATTAAGTAAAAAGCGTGAATTAAGTGCGTCACATGACTTTCGTGCATTTCGGTAATCAACCCGTCAGCTGAAGACATTTTTCTGCATATTGCAAATTTACATATTATGGAGCACGCACTGGGCGTAGAATTCTTTTCTTTTTAATTCGTTGCTACGATTAACAATTCGTTCCGTCAATTTAACAATTCGTCTCCACGATATAACAATTCGTTCCCACGGGAACGAATTGTACGGGAACGAATTGTTAATCCGTGGGAACGATTTTTTATATCGTGGGAACGAATTGTTAATTCGAGGGAACGAATTGTTAAATTGAAGGAACAAATTGTTATTTCGTGGGAACGAATTAATAAAAAAAATCCATGTCCCCTGCGGGACTCCGTAACCTGCAGCTGTTACGTGTAATGTGCATGTACATTAGTTCGATAAGTAGCTGTGCACGAATGCTGATAAACGCATTGTGAAATAGCAGATATGTAGAAATGTACATTACGTCGGATTGTCAACGTAGCTTGTGAATCAAATATTTGTTTCTGAAGGCTATAACTACATGAACTGCATGATACGTGTTGTATACATTAATAATTGAATGACGATCAACGTGGACTCAGAGCAGATTGCGCTGCGCAGTCTGGTCCGGATCTATGCTGATCGCAAGCGTTATAAGGGTTAGTTTTATGGTCACATCTCGGGGCCAGATAATATTACTACACACACGTGTGGTGATAAAATTAACGTCACTCATTGACCAATTTACTGATATCGTAATTAGGATTGTTTAAGGTTGCACGGCAGTATTTAAACGTGGGGTACTTCGTTAGTACAAAATTATGATAGTCTGTAGATTTCACATTAACATTGATTTCTTGTAAACATTTATTGGATTTACATTTATTGGATTTACATTTATTGAGCATATGCAGCCTATGCTTAATAAATGTAAAACCATCAAATGAAATTTCCAGACTATATTAAATTTGCACGAACGAACATTTTTGTTTCAGTATTCACCGATATCCAATGTGTATGATCACGTGGTACTAACAACAACAACAAGTACTGAAATTTCCAGAATCCATCTGATTCAAAGTACGTATTAGTTTATAGTGTCCTTATTACGTAACGGATTTTGATGAAATATGGCGCATCTAACGCGTCTTGGTAAGCTGCATTTGGTGGTCTCCGTATTTTCGCAAAAACGACATAAGTCTGTGCCAAACTCCCTGGACCACCAAATGCAGCTCATGAAGACGCGTTTGATGCGCCATATTTCATATTAATGAAAATATAAAATAATACTTTCAAGATTTCAACACTTTCAGCCGTTGTTGTTGTTGCTATAACCACGTGATCATGCACCTTGATATCGGTACATAAGTATCAGATTTGCTATCATGTTCAACGCAACCAGACAGGAAATCCGATATGTATGTACCTACATGTATATGGTTGAAAATAGGACAATCCAACGGTCCTAGTATCGTCATACATCTTTAATTAACTTTTTCAACCCTAAGGAACTGGAATGGACTGTGATATTCTAATGTTCCGACCAACCCAATGGTCACAAAATGATTTTCAGATTCGTCCATTTATGGAAAGGGGGTGTTTTTGTTCTCAAAAATATTAAAATTAGTTTCAAAAAGTGCAGATCCTGATGAGACGGCTCGTTACGAGCCGGCTCATCTGGATCTGCGCTTTTTGGATAAACCGATATAGCGGGATTTCCGGTTCAAAGGGTTAAACCACTTTACACATGGCCATGGTGAAATCACATTTCTTTATTTTTTACAGTATTTCTTTTCGAAAAATCCGGATATACCACTCCAAGTTGAATTTCGGATTTAATTTATAGACAATTTTTTTATTAAATCGTTCCCACGAAATAACAAGTCGTTCCCTCGAATGAACAATTCGTTCCCTCAAATTAACAATTCCTTCACACGATATAACAATTAATTCCGTCAAATTAACAATTCGTTCCCACGATATAGCAATTTGTTCCCTCGAATTAATAATTCGTTCCCACGAGATGAGAATTCGTTCCCTCAATTTAAAAATTCGTTCCCTCGGATTAACAATTCGTTCCCACGATATAACAATTCGTTCCCACGAATTAACAATTCGCTCCCGTTCAAAATTTTAATTGTATAAAATAGAAGCACACACATCAGTAGACCGCACTTATTGAATAGTTTGCTTCTAAATGAAAACACATCTTGGTATTTCATAAGAATTGTCTCCTTGGAGACAATTCTAATGAAATATCAAGATGTGTTTTCATGGAAAATAAGAAAATATGCTATATTTGTGGTATGTTTATTGTTTTCTGTTGCATGATAAAGATACCACAAATTTTTCATTCCTTTTTGATACTCGCTACTTCTGATTTCAATTGTGTTTTTTTTTTAATTTTAATGGGGTATTTACGCAAATACGCAGCTTATCTGGAGCGCTGCACAGGGCCATGATGTAAACAAATTTATATTTTTGTAAAATCCTGATATACCCCTTTAAATGTTAATCATGTTAATTATGCATCGGGCTCAACTACTCATGTCCGAACGTACCACACGTGACACAGCTTCCCTCGCCGATAGCCTCGGCCGTCTGTCCGAACGTAACACACGGCGCGATGTACGCGATGATACAGATTCCGCAGTCATCGAAACATCCAAACAGCGAGTGCGACCATTGTCCAACCTGCAAATACACACGAGTAAACGTTTTCAAGGTCTCAACATTGATACAACGGAACCTGTCTAAACCGGACACCCTGGGAGGTCCCCAGGGTGTCCGGTTTAGAGATGTTCCACTGTAAATCAGGCATTTTACCATTCTGATACGTAGTTGGATGCTGTGCAGTCATGAATATACAGCAGGACTCCAGATAAGGAATTAGTAATTGAGTACGTTTACTCAATCATTTCTGAAGCAATTGGGTATTTCAAAGTTTTAATTGGGTCAAATAAAATCACACTACTGTTTACACATCAACGGACAGCAATTATTGAATAGTTTTCTTCTAAATGAAACATGTCTTGGCATTTCATTAGAATTGTCTCCTTGGACAATATATGTTTTCATGAAAAAATAAGTAAATATATGCTATATTTGTGGTCTATTTATTGTTTTCTGTAGCATGATAAAGATACCACACATTTTTCATTGCTTTTGATACTCACTACATTTTTTGGCAATTATAATTGGGTATTTACGCAAATACGCAGCTTATCTGGAGCCCTATACTGTATCATCTGAGATAAATTGCAAAGAAACCCGTCAAAAATAAGATCACAGACGTTATCTTGGTGTTCGGTTTAGAGAGGCTCCATTGTATTTGCAGGGACATTTGCGGAGTGCGGCCATTGCCCAACCTGCTAACGCACACGTCATCAACAGAAACTATCACAGTTTCGGTAAATATATTTCATAAAAAATCTCACAAGTTCTTAGGTACAAAATCACATGACGTGTCTCATTTAAGGTGCCTACAGTCGATAGTCGTACACCGACTTAAAATTCATGTGCTGTTTTAGTTCTGAGTACAATACTTTAATTACATTACATTACATTATATTGCATTCCATAAGAGTACTATTTCCAAATTTGCGTTTGAAGCATTTTTGTTTACTTTCTACTTCGTGGAGAGTGACCTAAGATTTTTGCTAATACATACTTTATTAGGTGAGTTTATGATATAGAGAATGATTTTATGTATTGACAATTTTCATTGGTTGATAGTGAGCAAATGCATTGCATTTGCTCACTATCAACCAATCAAAATTCGTCAGACAAGTTTGAGAATAGGTTTCATAGCAGAGCATAATAAATAGAGAATAGTAGGTTACTGCCGTGAATGGGAAAAAATATCTGGCAAGGCTCAGGAAACGGGATGGGCGAGGCTCTGCCGAGCACATCCCGTTTCCGTGCCGCGCCAGATGTTTTCCCATTCACGGCACTAACCTACTATTCTATTTATCCCTTGAACACCTACAAATGGCTGTAAAATGCAAAAATAGTATTGACTGGATATCAAAAATGTTTCACGGCACCGCGTTTCACGGCACATACGCAATGTGTTGACGGGATAAAATAGTTTTGTCTCATACTGTAGACTTTTCTCTCAATAACAATATATCGAAGTACATTATATGAACGTCAATACCCTGCGTAATGCTGCTATAGTTAAGTGTGTAAAATGGACACGTTATTCCGCATATTACATTACATTGCATTACGTAAGTACGGAAGCCCATTAGGGCCACCTCACTTTTTTTTATTTCTATTTATTCAAGATCATTTCTTGAATTTTCGAGATCTTTTCTTTAATTTTCAAGTGCTTTTCTCGAATTTTCATGATCTTTCTTGAATCTTCAAGATCGTTTCTAATAAAGGATGTTTCAAGATATTTTCTTGAATTTTCAATTTCTTTTCTTCAATTTTCGAGATCTTTTCTTCAATTTTCGAGATACTTTCTTGAATTTTCAAGATACTTTCTTGAAGTTTCGAGATCTTTTCTTGAATTTTCAAGTTCTTTTCTTGAATGTTCGAGATCTTTTCTTGAAAATTCAAGAAAAGATCTTGAAAATTCAAGAAAGTATCTTGAAAATTCAAGAAAAGATATTGAATAAATGGAAAAAAAAAGTGAAGTGGCCCTAATGGGCTTCCGTACGTAAGATATACCGCAAGTTGTTGCCTATAAATTGGAAAACGTTCAGCTTGTGGTGTTTATATTTAGCTGGTTCATTATGTAAAAATAGCAGGTAAACAGCAAAATGACAGTCTGGCTGAATTATGATTGTACATTTCCACATGTTAAATCCCCAACATCTTCTAGTGAATATTTGACATGGGGACAATCCGAAGTCAATGCTGCCCCGCAAACACAGATAACACACACGTTTAAACCTTTTTCATGTTGAAGAATATAATACATACTTATCATAAATATTTTCATTTTTCTGCACAGAAGTATATGTTGTTACCACTCATTTGAACCATCTCGCCGAGACGGTTCAAATGAGTGGTAACACTATATACTTTCATTGAGAAATGAAAAAAATAGAAAAACTCTGTTTGTTAATTTATACCTTTGAAAGGTTATCGGGCATGTAATTGGTTAATTATAGTAACACTTATAGTACGCCGAGACGGTTCAAATGAGTGATAACTGAAAATAAGTTTAGAATGAGGAAAATAGAAAAAGTAAGTTTGTAAATTGAGATAGCTTTGAATGGGTGGGTATCTGGCATTAAATGTATTAATTGTAGTAAACAAATACATTTCAGCCATAGCGCACGCATTCCTAACTCGATATAAGGTTACATGTCACATCTTTTGGCTGAAAACGTTAAATTAGGCACAACATAGTCTTTATATCAGAGACATCATCTGGGACATTTTCTAGCAAAATAAACATTCATTCACCATTACCCTACGTATTGATTGGCACCATTATACATTTTATATTAGACGCGCGTAACTATCAGTGAAATAAATGTTACTAAATGAGTATATCTGTATAGCGGGCACTCGCAATATTTAGAACTGGTGGAAAAGTGACACAATTATACACTTATTTAATTCCTACAAAGAATATTCTGTGCACACTGAGTAGGCATGTACCTTTAACTACATGTATTTGTATATGGTATCTCCCTTGAGATAGCATATTGTGTCACGCAAATTTATATGGGGGGCAGCGATTGATCGCGCTACTTAAACAGCGAGTACGACCAATAAAATAGTGCCCTGTGCAAAAAT
Organism: Conchocele bisecta; assembly: GCA_029237695.1. Taxonomy (NCBI): domain Eukaryota; kingdom Metazoa; phylum Mollusca; class Bivalvia; order Lucinida; family Thyasiridae; genus Conchocele; species Conchocele bisecta. Next base: position 15,453,749 of record CM055280.1, on the reverse strand, counting down.
ATGCTATGGTCTGTCTTGCTTTGTCTCTACAACTATACATATACTATTCTCTATAGTTTTGTGCTCAGTTTATCAGTTAAATTCTGGAAGATACTAACCAAGACAGTTCGTGCGTATGAACACAGCAGCTATTATCTGTAGGTGTCACGGGACAGTACGGGAGCTAGCAGTAAAAGGGAGTGGACGATTTTCTATATATTTCAGTACTGACCCTGCATGTTACATCAGTGTGTTTTACAAAGTTAACTTTAATACTCCACACACCGATCAGTTTTTGTGGAGATAAAATATTTCAGTACTTTGATTTTTTTACTAAACAGAAGTTTAGAAGTTCCAATGAGTGGTAACAACATATACTTTCATTGCGAAATGAAGAAAATGGAAAACTATGTTTGCTAATTTATAATTTATAATGGTGTGAAATGTACGGAGCCCCGCAGAGGAATATGTTTTTTTTTTTTTAATTTCTTCTCACGAAATAACAATTCGTTCCCTCAATTTAATAATTCGTTCCCTCTAATTAACAATTCGTTCCAACGATATAACAATTCGTTCCCACGACTTAGCAATTAGTTCCCACGACAATTCGTTCCCATGAATTAGCAATTCGTTCCCACGAAATAAAAATTCGTTCCCTCGAATTGACAATTCGTTCCCACGAAATAACAATTCGTTCCCTCAATTTAACAATTCGTTCGCATTGTTAATTCGAGGGAACGAATTGTTATTTCGAGGTAACGAATTGTTAAATTGAGGGAACAAATTGTTTTTTCGTGGGAACGAATTGTTATTTCGTGGGAACGAATTAATAACAAATAATTCTACGTCCCCTGCGGGGCCCCGTAGAAATGGATTAATTCTAGTAACAAGATACAGTTCAGCCATACTGTGTGCATTCCTAACTTGATGTAAGATTACATATACGGTCACGTCACATGTCACTTTTTTGGCTGAAAACTATTTTTCTTTTTCTAAACATAAGTATATGCTGTTACTACTCATTTGAACCGTATCGCCGAGACGGTTCAGATGAGTGGTAACAACATATACTTATATTGAGAAATTAAGAAAATGGAAAAAAAGTATGTTTGTAAATTAGATAGCATTGAATGTTATTTATAGAAAACAAAACATTTCAGCCGTATATATGGTGTGACCAGATGTGTACTGTTTGACGGTTCCGAAAAAGATGGGTGCGGATAGGAAATAAAACCGTTATTTATTGACTTTTTACCTACAAAAACATAAACTAATTAAAAAAAGAAAGAATAAAAACACAAATTTAATGAATATTATATAAAAATAAACGCTTCTATCAGATGGGAGGCTCGAAATCGCAACCTTCCGGTTAACGCCACGCGCGTCATTGTTTGGTATCTCCCCCTAAACTTGGACTCGCCCGTCATGTGGCGATCTTTTGAACATGCACGCTTTGTTGTTCAAGCGTTTCAATGCTTACACGCATTCCTTAATTTGTAACGTATTACAATTTACATATACCACAACATATCATAACAAGGAAGTTTAGTTTGTGTTTTATTGCTGTCTATTACACAAGTTCAATGCAATACGTCTAGGATATAAACTTAATGTTGCACTTACGAACATTTTAGTCGTAAGAAATTTACTGAGTGAAACGGCACCCTGATGTTTTCTTGGTGTCCGGTTTAGAGAGGTCCCACTGTACACAGAAAGTGATGGACACATTAGTAAAAATAAAATAAGTGTATGTTTGTATCGTATTTCCAAATATAAGTTTACATACGAGTAGCATGCATTTAATTAGTTAATGGGTTTCATAGCCAAATGATCATCGGCAGCAAAACGTGAAACAGACTGTGAATATATGGCATGGTGTGATCGTTTCACCACAAACAAATGTTCACAAACTTTTCTTACAAGAACGTATATAGTCCGTTTATACAGAGCCCCGGAGGGGACATGGATTTTTTTTATTAATTCGTTCCCACGAAATAACAATCCGTCCCCTCAATTTAACAATTCGTTTCCTCGAATTGACATTTCGTTCTCTCAAATTAACAATTCGTTCCCACGAAATGACAATTCGTTCCCTCAATTTAACAATTCGTTCCCTCGAATTAACAATTCGTTCCCACGATATAACAATTCGTTCCCACGAATTAACAATTCGTTCCCGTGGGAACGAATTGTTATTTCGTGGGTACGAATTGTTAAATTGAGGGAACGAATTGTTAATTCGTTGGAGACGAATAGTTACATTGAGAGAACGAATTGTTAATTCGTGCGAACGAATTGTTAATTCGTTGGAACGAATTGTTAAATTGAGGGAACGACTTGTTATTTGTGAGAACGAACTGTTATTTTGTAGCAACGAATTAATAATTAAAATAATTCTACATCCCCCGCGGGACTCCATGTACATGTAAACGGGTGTTTTTATATCAAGGTCGATAACGATACTTTCTTTCGGTTCCACATCAGTGCACATTCAGACAAATCAATTATTTGATATAAATGTATTAAAACATGAAAGCAGAACACTGACGCGAGTTAGTGAAACTGGTCCGGACCCCCTGGACCCCCTGGAACCCCCCCCCCCCCCCCCCCCCCCCCCCCTGTATCCGCGCCTGTCTATGCATCGATATAGGGACATACCTTTAAATGTGTTTACTATATACTTACACACACGTATTTTACATCCTGCTTTTATGAAGCTGCATCGTATAAAACAATATATACACTGTGACTGTATTTACCGGCGTATATAGATAGATCTATCTATAAACTCTGGCAGATACAGAATAAAACATAGACAACGGAATAAAGCAATACCTACCTGTGCCATTGTGAGTTTCTAGAAGTTATAACCCCGGTTTCGTGTGTTGTTTATCCGAAATTTCGCCCTTCTGTTAAGCTGCAACGATCGTGTCGGTTGTTGTGAAATTTCAGGGGGTGTGCCGCTATGGACAAATGACTGTTACAAAGTACACGTCTGTTATCTACCTTTGATATCAGTTTCAGATAATTGCTCGTACGAGTTGTCTTTCTTCGACAACTGGGCGGGATGTTGTAGGAAACAGACAACCAATTGATTTCCCATAGACCCACATTCACACAAACATGACAATCGCAAACTACCTGCGACAAAATCAATTGTGTTACTTCCGTTCCTGGAGTCAGTGACCTAAGCCGGTTCTAGATCCATGCCAAACACGGGGTCATGCGGGTTGATTTGCATGAGTTATTTCCCCTTTTTTGACGGAACCGTCTACTTTCACTTTCGAAATCATCTCACCCCCACATCAAGTCGTATACAGAAAAAATTAAACCTGCATGTATAGAGCATGTAAATAATATAATAAAATGTTTGGCACAGACATACCTTTCCTGCAGCATCTATTTTATTTATCTCTCTGTCATAATAATAACAACAATCAATGCCGTTGTCCTGAGAATTTACTCCTTGTTGCTAAGCTGTACCAGGACTGGTTTACCGTCTATATTATTCATAAGTTGACTGTGTCCTATAGAAGGAGATAATTTTCTGATTTTGTATTAATTATAACAAGTATTCATTAACTTTCATCGAAATATGTTTTCGCATTGATTGGGTCAGTACAGTGCGAGTCGCGACATATTTAGTATGTCGCGACAACCCTCAAACCAGCATAGAAAATTTAACGATTTCATGATTTCCGTTGGTCCACTAATGATGCCTGTTATACGAATAACCGCATAAATGCTTTACGCAATGACATTTACTCATTGAGTCGAACACTGTTTCACACAACTGATTGGTTTTGCTATTTCCTGTAACAAATGTTATGCAATAATGGACAAAATTCAAAAACAACCCACACAATTCAAGGTTATTGAGTAAACTTTGGTTTCACCACAGGCAACACTCATTTCAGTATTACACATTGATTCAATGGGTCCAGAAAACATTGTACACAGGCTATCTATACAAATATAGCAAAGAAATTACCCAAAAGTTGTGCTGGATAAGCAAAATTGGAAGATTTTTGCCAAAAAATCCAGTTTCCGATAAGTAAAAAATAAACTATGGTAAATACGGTAATTGGTTTCTTCTGACAGAATTTGCCAAATTTCCTGAAGCAGACATTTTACTTGATACAATCACTACAGCTAACATTCTGGCAATGTCCATAGCTGAAAAGTGGTACTTCTTTGAGAAATTTGCCATATTATGCTTATGGAAACAAATTATCTCCCTCTTTTCCATTATTAGAAGGTTGTTTTTTTTTCTCATTTTGACGATTTTCGATATTTTTTTTGCGTCGAATATTGTCGTGAAATGATGGCAAATGCCGGAAGACGCGATCGGGCAATACAAAAGATACAACTGGTACCATTGCAAACAGCCTGTATAAACAGGGTCATATAGGAAACAGACAACCAATTGATTTCCCATAGACCCACATTCACACAAACATGACAATCGCAAACTACCTGCGACAAAATCAATTGTGTTACTTCCGTTCCTGGAGTCAGTGACCTAAGCCGGTTTTCTAGATCCATGCCAAACACGGGGTCATGCGGGTTGATTTGCATGAGTTATTTCCCCTTTTTTGACGGAACAGTCTACTTTCACTTTCGAAATCTCCATCTCACCCCCACATCAATCGTATACAGAAAAAATTAACCTGCATGTATAGAGCATGTAAATAATATAATAAAATGTTTGGCACAGACATACCTTTCCTGCAGCATCTATTTTATTTATCTCTCTGTCATAATAATAACAATCAATGCCGTTGTCCTGAGAATTTACTCCTTGTTGCTAAGCTGTACCAGGACTGGTTTACCGTCTATATTATTCATAAGTTGACTGTGTCCTGTAGGACACAGTCAACTTATGAATAATATAGACGGTAAACCAGTCCTGGTACAGGTTTATAGCAACAAGGAGTAAATTGTCAAGACAACGGCATTGATTGTTATTATTATGACAGACAGATAAATAAAATAGATCATACAGGAAAGGTATGTCTGTGCTAAACATTTTATTATAGTATTTGCATGCTCTACACAAGCAGGTTAAATTTTTCTGTATGCGACTTGATGTGGGGGTGAGATGGAGATTTCGAAAGTGAAAGTGGACGGTTCCGTCAAAAAAGGGGAAATAACTCATGAAAATCAACCCGCATGACCCCGTGTTTGGCATGGATCTAGAACCGGCTTAGTCACTGACTCCAGGAATGGAAGTAACAAAATTGATTTTGTCGCAGGTAGTTTGCGATTGTTATGTTTGTGTGAATCAATTGGTTGTCCGTTTCCTCTATGTTAAGGTTATACGGGCCTATGTGATTATCAGAATGTACATCGCCAGATTATAATTGCTCGAATGTGAATAGTTGTACGAGTTGTCTTTCTTCTATAACGTATGCTCCTTTTGATACGGAAGCCCATTCGGGCCACTTCACTTTTTTTTTACTTCCATTTATTCAAGATCTTTTCTTGAATTTTCAAGATCTTTTCTTGAATTTTCGAGATCTTTTCTTGAATTTTCAAGATGTTTTCTTGAATTTTCAAGTTCTTTTCTTGAATTTGCAAGATCTTTTCATTCAAGAAAAGATCTTGAAAATTCAAGAAAAGATCTTGAATAAATGGAAATTAAAAAAAAAGTGAAGTGGCCCTAATGGGCTTCCGTATTTTGATGATGTATGCCATATACTTTATTGTAGTCTGGGTCAGATCTATGGAAGCGTCCTGATGCCAATGCTAAAACAGTGTTATCTCCTAATTAGGAGATAGTAATTCCTAATTAGGAGATAGTAACTCTTAATTAGGATAGTATCTCATAATTAGGACGTATTATCTCATAATTAGGAGTTACAAAGTGATGTGAGTGAGTGAGTGAGTGAGTGAGTGAGTGAGAGTGAGTGAGTGAGTGAGTGAGTGAGTGAGTGAGTGAGTGAGTGAGTGAGTGAGTGAGTGAGTGAGTGAGTGAGTGAGTGAGAGAGAGAGAGAGAGAGAGAGAGAGAGAGAGAGAGTGAGTGAGTGAGTGAGTGAGTGAGTGATTGAGAGAGAGAGAGAGAGAGAGAGAGTGAAGTGAGTGAGTGAGTGAGTGTGAGTGAGTGAGTGAGTGAGTGAGTGAGTGAGTGAGTGAGTGAGTGAGTGAGTGAGTGGAGCGAGCGAGCGAGCGAGCGAGCGAGCGAGTGAAGTGAGTGAGTGAGTGAGTGAGTGAGTGAGTGAGTGAGTGAGTGAGTGAGTGAGTGAGTGAGTGAGTGAGTGAGTGAGTGAGTGAGTGAGTGAGTGAGTGAGAGCGAGCGAGCGAGCGAGCGAGCGAGCGAGCGAGTGAAGTGAGTGAGTGAGTGAGTGAGTGAGTGAGTGAGTGAGTGAGTGATGAGTGAGTGAGTGAGTGAGTGAGTGAGTGAGTGAGTGAGTGAGTGAGTTGGTGGGTGTATAGTGGGTGTATACCATTGAATAATAGTTCACATATTGAAGTTTTAATAAATTAATTTCGTAGAGAGCGCTAACGAGAAATTAGTTAATTAAACATTCAATATGTGAACTATAACGTACTTATTGTTTACCAGCACACTCGTGAAGCTCCGCCCTTAAACGTGATTTCAAATCGCTCTACTAGCATGTGATTGGCGGTGTGACACGAAGTGAGCGCGTATGTGGGCGGTAACATTCTTTGTGTCTCGTGAACTTAAGACACCAAGGCGTAAAATCAGCTATAAATATAGCGGCTGAACATTTAATGATTAATTTAATATATATTGGCGAAAGTGTCGCAATATGCGATTAGTTGAGACGAATTACTGTTCTTTCATTGGTCGAGGAAGTAGGGTAATAAGGTTCTTTATTGTCTGCCCTAGTTTCTCGACCAATGCAAGCAGATAATTTTCAGATCAGTCTCAATTAGTCTCATATTGCGACGCTTTCGCTAATTTCTATTAAATTAATAGTTAAAGATTGCAATAATTCAGAAGTTATATATAGAACCACAGGCCCCGCCTTACAGATGTAATTTCCTGCGACGCGCACCATGTGTACTATCGATACAGTGTCACACCGTCTATCACGTACAGTAGAGTCAGCGTGTAAGTGCACACACGAACGAACACGACACCGTCTCCACACGGCACGCACACGACACCAAATATCACACGATATGCAAGAATTTGGACGCACGATTGCCTTGACCAATCAAATACGACGGTGTTGTGTTACACCACACTCGTGTCGTGTTACACTACACTAATGGCGTGTCGTGTGGTGTTACACCACAGTAATATGGTGTTACATGGCATTGGTGTTATTCTACACAATAGTAGTGTCGTGTGAGGGTAGTCGTGTGAATTACACGGAAAAATCCAAATTTGTCACAATGCATTAGATTGTATCCCATATTTAATTGAAACTGACTCGACGGTCAACTGTATTGTTGATCTGTTTTATTCTTCACAAATTATAGTGCGCAAATGAATTCTATCGGGTTATTACGCGAGAAACACAGTCGTGACCTTGAGCATGTTGAAGCTTCACAATTTCTCGGACAAACAAATGTCGTCACTGACAATGTTCCACGTTCCAAACATCAAGAACAAATATACACCAGCATACTCATACTTATTTTGATATGAAATGTAATTAATATGTGTGGTCTACGGTATAATATGGCAAAACTGAGCACCAAGTTAGCGTTTTGTTTCCGTTTTCGTCGGTATCAAATTAAGTGTTCCTATTCCGTTAACGTTTCCGTTTTCGTCGGTATCAAATTAAGTGTTCCTATTCCGTTAACGTTATTTCGACGCGATCCTATAGTCGACAGGACACCTTCTGAGATCAGTTTCAACTCGTATATCTTTGAATTTCAAGCTGCAATGAGCCTGTGATTGCAATTTTATCATTCATAATATAATAACAGGGTGAAAATATTCATATTAATTTTAAAAGAAAAGCATTATTTCATTTTCCAAATCTATAATCATGATAATGATTGAATGAATGATATCGATAAAATTAATTTCATAATTATTAGTATTACAGCAAACTTTCTGCTCTGATGTCGTGTTGACTTCTACTGGTCTGAATCAAATACCGGTGATGGCTATTGCTTAAAAAACAAAACGGTTTACTTGTCTCACAGAGTGAGAAAGATGCATACCAGCCCGAAATCGAACCAGGGATACTGTATCTGACTTTGGTCAAAACAAGCATTTATCGTTAGAATGTTCGACCGGATACAATTATTTCTTACGGTTATCTGTTTCGACGGAATATAATTATTTGGATAATGTATCTGACCTTGGTCACACCAAGGAATTATTGTTAGAATTAGTAGGTGTGTTAATTGACTGTTTACTTCACTTTTTTATGCAAACATGCCCTTTGGTATGGAAGTTGCCTAGGACAATAGAAAACGTTTTATCCAAAGACACACGCTCGATCTCATTTTCAACTCCCGGTATATAGTTAATGTATTTATAGACATTGGTCCGTTACTTCAACCTGCGTGTGAAATATGCAGTGCTCCCTCTTTCGCCATAAACTGATACGTGATGCCACCTTTTCCAGTTTACTTTGGTATCATATACATACCAACGTTAAGTGTCATGATGAGGGTCACAGCTATATAGGAAAAACATCGTAAAATGCAGTACCTTTGCAAGTACAATGTAATTTGATAATGATGTTTGGTAATAATTATTATGTAGTCGTATCGCAGGGTTATAATTAAGGGACAGCTTCATTGCAGTTCATGGAATAGGCGGTTTGTTAGTAACATGCGCAGGGTAAATTTAACAATGTGTTTCATCCTTAACGGAATTAGTAAGATTTAATACTAATTGTATTACTTTTAGGTAGTGCGGCTAAATGACTCTGGTGTGGTGAGAACCTGACACCAGGTCAGGTTATTCTAATTTCTGGGCTGAATATAAATATATGTTTGTTCGTACATATTTAGTTCTTATTTGGGATTTACCCCACAATCACTACAGGCGAAATTTGGGATTCTACCATGTTAGCTCGGCCTAAAATGGCCTTATATTAGCTGTTGACAGGCCGTTAAGCACCATCAAATAAATTACAAATCATGACATTAGACAACGCCAGATTTATTTCATTATTAATTCCTGTCCAATTTAGAAATCCTGATCAGACGCAGATGATACAGCCTAAACATCATTCAGTGTTTGCTGAATGCAAAATGAATCACTGATCAAATTGTGAACAGTATATACCCTCACCAGACTGTATTGAAAATGCAATAAATACTGTGTTATCTGGTTATAAGGTAACATATAACACATGGGAAACGTGCAGTTTTTGTTGCGCCTGCTCTAGCAGAACTATAGTCGCCTCTTTTCCGTCCGTCGTCTGCGTCAACAAATGTCAAAAAGTTTGTACAAGTTTCTTCATCACTATATAACTTTAATAATTACTTGACGGATTGCTTCAATATGTGGACACTTGATACATGTGAGCTTTTGGAACACACTCGTGTCCCAATTAACATGACCTTGGCATTTTTTACCTTCATATTTTTGCGGAAACACTTAGCCATTGTTTTGTGTCGAAAAGTTTTTATAAGTTTCTTCATCATCATATATATCTTTAATATTACTTTATGGATTGCTTCCGTATTTGGAGACTTGCTACATGTGAGCATTTGGAACACACTCATGCCCCAATTAACATGATCTTCACCTTTTTAACCTTCACATTTTTGCGCAAACACATAGCCATTTTTACGTCAAACACTTTGTACACGTTTCTTTATCGGCATATAACTTTAATATTACTTGATGGATTGTTTCAATGTTTCGACACTTGATACATGTAAGCATTTGGAACACACTCATGCACCCATATGCATGACCTTGCCCACTTGACATTCACACTGTTGTGGAAACACGAAGGCATTTATTTACGTCAAAACGTGTACAAGTTTCTTCATCAACATATAGCTTTTATATTACTTGGTGGATTGCTTCATAGACACTTGGACACCTGATACATGTACGCATTTGGAACACACTCATGCCGTCATTAAGATGACCTTCATCGTTTCACCTTCATGTATTTGTGGAAACACTTTACGTCAAAAGTGGGTCACAGGTGGGAATATGCGATGAAATAATTTAACGATCGGGGTTCATCCTTACGGGAATCCCGACCGGATACCTGGTTTGGCCCTCACGTACGTCGTTGGCATTATTGTATGTGACAGTGTCAGCGGGTTATATCCCTTCTGTGAGTATTATGATTATTCGTGGACATTAGTATTTATGATTATTTGTGGAAATTATTATTTATGATTATTTGTGGAAATTATTATTTATGGACCTGGTACCAGGTCAGGTTGTACTAAGTTTAGGGCTCAATATATTATATTTTTTCGATGTAAATATTCCGTTCTGATTGTGAGAGCATTTGGAACACATTCACTAGTACTGTTGACCTTTTTCGTGTTTAAAGCATGTAATGCATTTCTCTGATGGTTTTGTGATGCTTACTTTAGCACATGCCCATGCTCATATTATGTACAGTCAAATGCCTCGGCAGGCACGACATATCTTTCATGGCGGAATTCTTGTTTTATCAAATTATTGTGTTGTGTAGTTATTCCGCATTAGACTGGTTTAACGGTACATGCCCACTCAGTAGGCACAAAATGGTATTTCCGGGAATAAATAAGTGTATAATTGTATCACTATTCCACCAGTTCTAAAACTTACGAGTGCCTCATTTACATGTAGTAATATTTATTTTACTGATAGTGACGCGCGGTGGTATCAGGCTATTTTCATATGCAAATGAGACATGCTATTTTTTTAATTATTTATACTAATTAAATGCGTCACCTGAAAAAAATAATATTTTCGACAGATTATAAAGTATTATCATTGCACATCAAAAAATAAATACAGATAAATACAAATTACGTTTTATAAAGTTTACTAACTGATTAGTGTGTGTTTCCTTTGTTATTATCCATTTTAAATAGAAACTAAACATGATAGGTGCTTTCAAGAATAAGCACACAAATTCCTCAGTAATAACATATCGTTTTGCTGCATATGCATAACAGAATATTTAGTTAATGCAGAACGACAAACGGTGGCCATCTTGGATTTAACAATCTGGTTTCACTGTATCGTAATTTCATTATACATCACACGATATCCATTGCATGTTAGTGGAGACAAATTTAATGGCGTTAGCCTATTTCAGTCAATATTTACGTTCAGTTTAGACGTATTTTATCGAAAAATGGCGGCCATTTGAATTTCGGTCATGTTTTCATGAACGGATATTGTTGAACAAATTTTTTTATTGATTTATGTGCATGCCAGTACATGGGAAATGACACCAAAATAATGTTTCTAGCATGATTATGTACCGAGTTATGCCAATTTTAAGATTTGACCTATATTCACGGTGGCCATCTTGGATTTCCATGGATACCGGGAGTTGAAAATGAGATAGAGCGTGAGTCTTTGGATAAAAAGTTTTCTATTGTCTTAGGGAACTTCCATACCAAAGGGGACCTTTGCATCAGAAAGTGAAGTCCACACCCTATTTTGTGCAGTTAACACACCTACTAAATCTTCCACCCGATACAATTATTTCTTAAGGTTATATATTTCGACCGAATATAATTATTTTGATAATTTATCTGACCTTGGTCACAACTAGGAATTATTGTTAGAATGTTAGACCGGATACAATTATTTCTTACGGTTATCTGTTTAGACGGAATATAATTATTTGGATAATGTATCTGACCTTGGTCACACCAAGGTATTAGATGTTGACCGGATACAATTATTTCTTACGGTTATCTGTTTTGACCGAATATAATTATTTTGATAATTTATCTGACATTGGTCACAACAAGGAATTATTGTTAGAATGTTAGACCGGATACAATTATTTCTTACGGTTATCTGTTTTGATGGAATATAATTATTTGGATAATGTATCTGACCTTGGTCGCAACAAGGATTTATCGTTAGAATGTTCAACCGGATACAATTATTTCCTATGGTTATCTGTTTCAACGGAATATAATTATTTGGATAATGTATCTGACCTTGGTCACACCAATGAATTATTGTTAGAATATTAGACCGGATACAATTATTTCTTACGGTAATCTGTTTCGACCGAATATAATTATTTGGATAATTTATCTGACCTTGGTCACAACTAGGAATTATTGATAGAATGTTAGACCGGATACAACTATTTTTTACGGTTATCTGTTTCGACGGAATATAATTATTTGGATAATGTATCTGACCTTGGTCACATCAAGGAATTATTGTTAGAATGTTCGACCGGATACAATTATTTCTTACGGTTATCTGTTTCGACCGAATATAATTATTTTGATAATTTATCTGACATTGGTCACAACAAGGAATTATTGTTAGAATGTTAGACCGGATACAATTATTTCTTACGGTTATCTGTTTCGACCGAATATAATTATTTTGATAATGTATCTGACCTTGGTCGCAACAAGGATTTATCATTAGAATGTTCAACCGGATACAATTATTTCCTATGGTTATCTGTTTCAACGGAATATAATTATTTTGATAATTGATCTGACCTTGGTCACAACATTAGGAATTATTGTTAGAATGTTCGACCGCATACAATTATCTCTTACAGTTATCTGTTTCGACGGAATATATATATATATATATATATATATATATATATATAATTATTTGGATAATGTATCTGACCTGGGTCACAACAAGGAATTATTGTTAGAATGTACCGCATACAATTATCTCTTACAGTTATCTGTTTCGACGGAATATATATATATATATATATATATATATATATATATATATCTATTTTCAGCATTAGGCAGACCTCCCGATATATATATACAAAACCATCATTAGGCAGACATATACAATTTCTTTTAAAACTGACTTTTTTCGCATTTTTTTTTCATGAAATTATTAAAAATGTCATTTTAAGCAAGTATGCGTGTTTTTTTTTCAGATATACTTAGAAATAAAAAATATACATTTTTTTGGTCTGCCTAATATTTTCGTATATACGTTGTACGCATTAGGCAGACTCTATATACAATTCCATCATTAGGCAGACTATATATTTTTTATATATAAAATCATCATTAGGCAGACATTATGTCATTCCACTCTATTTTGTTTCGTGGGCTTTACTGATTGATATTAAACATGTTCTCATAATAGAGTAATGAATTGGCGGCCATTTTTCAAAATGGCCGCCATCAAATAATGATGTTGGCAATATAATAATTATAACTCCGTCAGTGGTGATTACAGAGGTAGACTCTTGATGCATATCCCATGTTTGGTACTCCTGGTAATACTGGATAGTTTAGCTGGGTCAGCCATATGTAATTAAAAATGGCTGCCATAGCAGCCATTTTGAATTTCAAAATGGCTGCCACTCAAATTACTTTTGTTAATAACACGGGCTGTAATAATCAACGATGTATATCTTTGGTGTCTATATACATGTTTTCGGGGTCAAGGAACATGATAATAATGTTACTAATAAGATTTAATAGTTAGTTTGAGGCAGCCATCTTGAATTTCAAAATGGCCGCCAACAAAATGTGTTTTGTCTCGGCTGCGAAACAAAAAGCGAGACATGTGTGATAGTTTCCCGGCGTCTTCGGTGTCATCGGCGTCGTCATTCAATGTTAAGTTTTCGTGTCATTGCTTCTACACCGTACCAGCAACAGCTGTCAAACTTTATACATTACACTTTATACTATGCATGATATGTAGACGAATATATGACTATTAAAACAAGTTCCGGGCTCCAGGGTCAAGGTCAAACTATATTTCAGTCTATTTGTTTTATTTAAATATAGACTGCGAGCCTTTCACTAGTGCATATACAAGCATATGCAAATGCCTATACTGACCACTAACTGCTCACTGGCCAGTGTCTATGTGCATACCTCATGCAGCCCTTCCAGCACAGTGAAAAAAAAAATATGATTTTTTTCAAAAAATATAGGACACAATATCTGGCTCCCAACACCCCTTCTAGCCAGCCGCGTTCACCACAAATCATTTATTTGTGCAAAATAAGTCATTTACCTTAACTTATTACATTAAAAAAGGGATTTTTGAAAAACAATTAAGAATGAATTGGCACACATCATGGTACTACATAAATTAATTTTATTTTGTTGAAATTATGTCAAAAATCACATTAATAAATACTTATGGATGTCCTTTAAATTGCATGATGAATTCAGTGCAACAAATTTAACAAAACAGTTCTATTTTAACCAAAGAAAAAGCAACCTTTGCTTACCCAAAAAAAATATATATAGGAATTATAGAAATTTTGTCCCAAAATATAGGATATTATAGGACATTTTGAAAAAGTCTGAAAAATATAGGAATTATAGGAATTATAGGACCGCTGGAAGGGCTGCTCATGTCACAGTCGTAGTGTCACGTTTTGGCTACGATGGGAAGCATGGCATAACGTTGCTACAACGTGCGTAAACGTTGTAAATTTTAATTTTTGGCATGTTCAAAATTCGACCCCGTTTCCCCATAACTTACTACAATATGGCGAAAACGTGACAGAACGTGAACATAACGTGTTCGTGGACACGTTGTGCCACGTTATGCTACGTTGTGGCCTCGTTGCACTGTACCCGTTCCCAGTACCATTTTGTCCCAGTCATAGTGTCACGTGTTGGCCGCGCCGTTGTGCGCCGTTTCTCACCTACACTGTTTACAAATTTTGGGCGGGTGCCACAGTGTGGCCACGTGCTATCCATGGTATCGCCTCGTTGTAGTCAACGTAGACACGATCGACGTCAGGTTATGCCTTGCTATCGCCACGTTGTGCCACGTTATGCCAGTTAAAAAACCGGCATACACTGGCTGAATGACCAAACCAAATGGGACGGGGAACGTGGGTGCAACGCGGCCACAGCGTAGCATACCGCAGCAAAACGTGGCGCAATGTGTGTCACGAACAAAACGAGACTCGTTATGTTCACGTTCTGTCACGTTTTTTTGCTACGAAAATGTTCAATAGCATCACTGACACAAAATCCTCACGGCAACGTCAGTTTCATTGCTTTCTCCCTTTTGTTATGCTATGAATATCGCTAACTTATATATGGTAGATAAATGTACTTTTTATATTCCCAACGTGTTATTATATCGATTTTTCGGTGAGAGAAAACCCGTAATGAATTATTTATTGTTAATTAACACCTTTTAATTTTTCACGTGCAACTGTACGCGTACAGTGATTCTTAGTTGAGACTAAGTGATTCTTGAATACTCAGATCCACTATGCAAACTATATTGTTTGAATAGACATAGATTTGTGTTGTCGCGTATGAAATGTGAACTTTTTTTATTTTGTACATTAAAGACGCTAGAAAACGGTTGTTTAAGTTGACGTCACATACACGCGCATTTTGGCACACCTGCCATTTACTAGGCTGATTTTAGTAATTAAAAACGAAGGATTTACCAAATAAGTGAGACGGAATATAATAAATAGGATAATCCATCATTACACCTTGTAATCTCGTGAAATAATACACTCGCGTTCGTCGTTTTCCGCGTAAACAACTCGTTCTATCTGCTCACATGTGTAAAATATGAAGCAATCCATAGCAAGGAAACGGAACATATAAGCCATTTACCCGCGTTTAAGGTTTCGCGACGCAACAAGTATGCGACCATGACCCTTGGCGTAGCGGGGATAGAATGGACGTGAATTTGTCACATGGCGATAGAGGACCCTTAGAGCAATGCGTGTGTGAAATATAAAGCAATTCCGAGCAATTAAACATAAAATATAGGCCATTTAGCCGCGGTTAAGGTATTGTGACACACACACCAAGTATATGACCTTGACCCTGGGCTTAGGGAGGGGGGGGGGGGGGTGGGTAGTATGGAGGTGGATTTGTGACATGGCGGTAGAGGACCCTTAGAGCAATGTGTGTGTAAACTTTTGTGTGTGTAAACTATGAAGCAATTCCGAGCAAGGAAACAGAAAATATAGGCCATTTACCGGCGGTTAAGGTTTCGTGACGCACCAAGTACATGTATATGTGACATTGACCCTGGGCTCAGCAGGGGCGGCACGGACGTGGATTTGAGGACCTTTAGAGCAATGCGTGTGTGAACTATGAAGCAATTCCGAGCTAGGAAACATAAAATATATGCCTGCGGTTAAGGTTTTGTGGGGAAAAACAGACAGACGGACGGACGAACAGGGCGAAACGTATAGTGCGTATACATGTATGTAATATGAAGCTGATGCGTGAATGGAAAGACATTATAAGACATTATTTTATCTCAGCGTTTTTGTACCACCAAGTATGTGACATTGACCCTGGGCACGGCGGGGTGCAGGACAAACGTGGATTTGGCACATGGCGGTAGAGGACCAGTATAGAAATGCGTATATGAAATTGATGCGTGAATGTAAAGAGAAATTATAATACATTTTTACCTGAGCGTTAAAATGTTTGAACCACCAAGTAAGTGAACTTGACCCTGGGCTTCGCGGGGCAGGACAAACGTGGATTAGGACCATTAGAGCAATGCGCATATGAACTAGAGCAAGTGAGCGATGGCTCACGTATACCCCCGGCCACCGTCTGGACACAGCAAGCAAGAAATGCAAAAATATAAGTAAATGGACAAAATTTTAACCTAAATTTCTAAGTGATTTGACATTGACCTTGGGCATAAAGGCCGCATGGGTGTGCTACAGAATGAAATGAAAACAAGTTAATTGTTGGTGAAATATAAAGAATAAGAGGCATGCATATTAACAAATAATAATACATACTCACAACAGGGAAAACAGAAATGTGAGACTGAAAAAGTAGTGACATGCTGAAACACAATGGAGATCAAGTAGAAGGGCAGAGCACTAGGTGCAATAGAAAAAGAAGAAATGAATTTTAGATCAAGAAGTATATGAAGTTTATATAGTGAAGCAGAGTTATGGTGATAGATATTTGGTAACAAAAAGGTTGAAAGGAAATAATGAAATAATGAAAGAAAAAGAGAAAAAGAGAAAAAAGGTTTTATGGAAAATTTGAGCTTGAGAACAGGCATAAAGGATGGATGTGTGGACTAAATGAAAATATTGATGAAGGTTAAGAGTGTATGAAGTGTTAAGTGAATGTGAATAATGGATGCATAGATATGCATAGACCTTGACATTGGGCATGAAGGGCGCATTACGATGGTATATAATGACAAATAGTTGTCAGAAGACAACGAAGCGCGCCTGGTGGCGGTATAGTTGAAAACAATGTCAAGGAACGAAAGAAAACAGAAAGTTTGTGAACGCACTAAGTATGTGACCTTGACCCAGGGCTTAGTGGGGATGGCACAAGTGTGGATTTGTCGCAGGGCAGTAGAGGACCCTAGGAAGAATGCGTGCATGGAATATGAAGCCCATCCGAGCAAGGAAACAGAAAATATGGGCTATTTACCTGAGCGTTAAGATATTGTGACGCACTAAGTATATGACATTGAGCCTGGGCTTAGTGGGGGTGGCACAAGCGTGGATTTGTCGCAGAGCAGTAGAAGACCATAGGAAGAGCGCGTGCATGAAATATGAAGAACATCCGAGCAAGGAAACAGAAAATATAGGCTATTTACCTGAGCGTTAAGGTTTTGTGACGCACTAATTATGTGACCTTGACCCAGGGCTTAGTGGGGGTGGGATGAGCGTGGAATTTTCGTAGGGGAGTAGAGGACCATAGGAAAAACGCATGCATGAAATATGAAGCACATCCGAGCAAGGAAACAGAAAATATGGGCTATTTACCCGAGCGTTAAGGTATTGTGACGTACTAAGTATATGACATTGAGCCTGGGCTTAGTGGGGGTGGGACGAGCGTGGATTTTTCGTAGGGGAGTAGAGGACCCTAGGAAGAACGCGTGCATGAAATATGAAGCACTTCCGAGCAAGGAAACAGAAAATATGGGCTATTTACCCGAGCGTTAAGGTTTTGTGACGCACTAAGTATGTGACCTTCACCCAGGGCTTAGTGGGGTAGGACGAGCGTGGATTTTTCGTAGGGGAGTAGAGGACCCTATGAAGAACGCGTGCATGAAATATGAAGCAAATCTGAGCAAGGAAACAGAACATATTGGCTATTTACCAAATGGGACGGACGGACGGACGGAATGCCGAAAACTATATACCACCGGGGGTGTAAATATGATGCAGATCTGTCGACGGATGAAGAAATTATGAGACATTTACCCGATAGTTTTGTGACGAATGGACGGACTTTATACATCACAGTATACTTGCCTGTGCACCTATAATAGGTCTGATTGTGCACATAGGTGCAAAAGGAGAATTGATGCGTAAGTATATATTGTACACACAAAGTGATCCACAAGTATACCTGGCTGAACACACATGATACCGTCCGAGTTTGATAGTCGGACACCAAATGCTTGTGCATCAACTATTGGGAAACGATACACATGACCATCGTGAGCCAAAATAAAATAGTATTCTTGATTGATGCACAAGTACATATTGTACACACGAACTGATGCACAAGTATACCTGGTTGATTGATTGATTGATGATTAGGGTTTAACGGCCTATCAACTGCCAGGGTAATTTAACGCCGGGCCAACTTTATGGATTATCCAGTATTCAACCTGTCCACAATGAGGGAAATTCCCAAAATCAGAACTCAATATTTCAGTCCTGAAATTAGAATATCTTGACCTGGTGCCAGGTCCATATCGCACCAGAGTCACTTAGCTCCAGCCCCAAAAGCAATATTATCTGTACAGAACCTATTCCTTTTTAATGGGGTATAACAGGATTTAGCTATCAAGTAACATAGGCCAAAGCGGTACATGAGAGCCAAATCATGTGGGTCGGCATTCCATTAAGGGTGAACACCGATCGTTAAATTACCCTTCCCGTGCTCCCAACCTCCACCCATTATACCTGGTTGAAGACGGTCGGACGAACGGGACGGATGGACATGGGTAACATTAAATGCCCCCTCCACATTAACCCGAATTTTCAAAGAGCTTACATATAGTGTAGTAAGTCGCTCCGAGATACAGTCAGAAAATATTATATTTAGACACCATCAAATTGGAAAAGTGACTCTACTTCCCGCCTGTCAGGATGAACATCTGTATCTAATTCCCGAGGGGCGTAGCTTCTGTCGCACTATGATGAGACAACTAAATTGAGACTTCCTACCACTTCAGTAGGTCTAATTCCTGCCTGTCGTGATTTTTTTTCGCTGTCTAATTTCCAGCGTATGACAGCCGCCCGGGCAGGGAAGACATTGATAGGTACACAATTGGAAAGTTATCGATTTAAACAAATGTCCTTGATCATGTTGATGCATTTGCTAAACTGAAGAGATACAGGTGCACTAACGGACGGACATACATGGACTATTGCTAAGATATAACAATGTATGGCTGATCAGTATGGCAGAAACTGGGTGCATTGTGCACATGTGTGGGTAATAAACAAACAACACATGTGAACATGATACTCTTTATTGACGTCCTGTTGTATTACATGTACTATTAAGTTCCAACAAAAATTACCAGGGCGGGTGTGACAAGTATTTTATACAAAACGTATTTATAATTTATAACCGTTCACTTTATAATTGTTGAAATACATGTCCTATATCAGCATGACATTACACGACTATTTTGAAATCAATCCCCGAAATTGTGCAACCATCAGAAACCGGTAGATCCCCGCAAAACACGTTCCAGTAGAATAAACATTGTAATGTCATGCCGATATAAGGACACGTATTTCAACTATTAACTAGAAATATGGTAAGTCGGCACGCTGGCAGCATTAACATTGAGCGTGGGCATGTACAGAATGTTTATTTTTATGAAGTGCATACACATTGAAGTAATTGGCACAGTCAATAAGAAGGTAGTGTGGGATTGAGAAACATGCATATAGATTTGTCCCAAACTGATAAGTAAACATTTAAAGGCGAACATGTCAATGTTGTAGTAGTGGTGGGTGGAGTGTGTAAGTCATGTTCATATGTATAAATATTGAAGTAATTGGCCAAGCCATTAAGAAGTTATTGTATGATTGAGAAACTTGCACGTAAACTTGTCACACACGACTAAGTCAACATATGAAAAGTCATGCAGAGCATGATGTTATTAGCCGATCAAATCAGGGTTCAATATATGTCCGCATTTTAGTAGTTACAGAGTCTCGGGGGAAAAAATGAATGAGCGAGTGAGTATTAGTGTTTAACGGTCTATCAACAGCTAAGGTCATTTAAGGCCGGGCCAACGGGTTGGACTATCCCGCATTCAACCGGTCCACAATGAGGAAAATTCCCAAAATCAGAACTCAATATTTCCATGCCACGCCAGTCACTTTAATAGCTCGGCTCGGAATATGATTCGCTATAAGCTTATTACTTCTTAATGGAGCATAACATAATTTATCTCTCAAGTACAGGGGGCATGTAAATGAGGGCCAAACCATGTAAGTCGGCATTCCGGAAAGGATGAATACCGATCGTTAAATTACCCTTCGCTGCTCCCAACCACCACACAAGGGAAAAATGAGAGGTCATCGAGCCAGTGCCGCCGTTACGGCATGTAAGGTCGTCAAGTTAGTGCCGCTAGTAGACTGCCGCTGATACGATATGTTAGGTCGTCGAGCCAGCGCCGTACAAACAGTGCCCCAGGTAATCAGTGTATCCACGTAATTTACGCAATTGAAGTAGCTGGATCATAGCTACATGTATTTCAGCTGTATGAAGGAGGAAATCCCAAAATATCCAAAAAACAAATAAAATAATGTATTTTTATTATTCAACTTAAAAAATAAAATGTATAGATGGTAAACTATCAAGTAACAGTATGTGTGTTATTACACACAACCGTACATGTACAACTA
Source organism: Conchocele bisecta (assembly GCA_029237695.1). NCBI lineage: Eukaryota > Metazoa > Mollusca > Bivalvia > Lucinida > Thyasiridae > Conchocele > Conchocele bisecta. The sequence goes on along the minus strand of CM055280.1, from coordinate 15,432,809 downwards.
AAACTAATTTACATTTAAAGACATATTCCCACACTGGAGGCTTAAAAATTTACTTTCTAAAATAAATTCAAGGTGGGGGATCACGTGGTTTCCGAATATTGCCGAACGATGTGACGTATTTTATACAGCTACTTAACTTCCAACATATTTGTATAACTACCTCCGATTTTGATGATGAAATACTCATATAACACTCTAGTGTATGAGCATTGTGGTAGCAGTTAGCTGTCTGTACAGTTTTATGATTTAACGGGAGACTCAACTTCAGGTTTATTTCAAAATTATTCGCGTGCTCTACATGACCTGAATTATTACTTGCGAAATTGGAAATAAACCTGAAGTTGAGTCTCCCGTTAAATCAGAAAACTGTATTCGATGCGTATATATATGAGGTAGTTATACAAAGAAATTGGAAGTTAAAAAGCTGTATAAATTACGTCACATCTGTCCACAATGAGGTAAATTCCCAAAATCAGAAATCAATATTTACAATGCCTAATGCTGGTTTTATATACATGTACGTTACCACCAGTTCGCATGATCCGTCTGTCAACATTCAGTTGCACTTGCCTGATGTTGACAAAAACTTCACATAGATCGTTGAATTTGACTTTCACCATGTTTACAAGTACGGTATATATGAAATATACAATGTGCCTAAGGATTATTTGAGATATGATTTATATTTACCTGTATGTAGGCACAAGGTTGACTTCATATATTGCATACCGCATGTACATATCAGTGGAGATATCATACACGTTATGCTGGTTTTATATATCAAATATACAGTCTGCCTAATGCTGGTTATATATATATGAAGTATACAGTCTGCCTAATGCTGGTTTTGTATATGAACTTTAATACAGTCTGCTATTATATATATATGCATTTTTGTTGGCATTAAGGGTATAAATTGACACACCTTTTCCACAATAAGCCTCACTTACGAATGAAATTTACACCATCTCAAATACCGGTATTTAGCACTATAATTCAGTACACATGTGGACTATTAATAAAAACATTCTCTCCGAAAGTGCCATCTATAGCTCACCTGAGCTGAAGGCACAAGTAAACTACCGTTACAGCTTTTTACACCACTTTTGAAATGTCTTCCGTACCACTAGCCCGATGTCGACAAAACTTCATATGAATGGTTAATCCTTTTCAAATTTGTTAACATGAAGGTCGTTGCTAATCCAAGATGGCTGCCACTGAAAAGTTATTCAAATTCTCACAAACCACCAGGCTGATTCCGACGAACCTTTGTGTTCACAGGACTCAAGGTTGATTTTATATGTGAAATATACAGTCTGCCTAATGCTGGTTTTATATGAGATCATGTATACAGTGCACTCAAGGTTGATTTTATGTACGAAATATAGTCTGCCTAATGATGGTTTTATATATATGAAATATACAGTCTGCCTAAGGCTGGTATTATATGATAAAATATATACAGTGAACTCAAGGTTGATTTTATGTGTGAAATATATAGACAGTCTGCCTAATGCTGGTTTTATATATATGAAATATACAGTCTGCCTAATGCTGGTTTTATATATATGAAATATACAGTCTGCCTAATGCTGGTTTTATATGATATTATGTATACAGTGAACTCAAGGTTGATTTTATGTATGAAATATACAGTCTGCCTAATGCTGGTTTCATATATATGAAATATACAGTCTGCCTAATGCTGGTTTTATATGATATTATGTATACAGTGAACTCAAGGTTGATTTCATGTATGAAATATACAGTCTGCCTAATGCTGGTTATATATATATGAAATATACAGTCTGCCTAATGCTGGTTTTATATGATATGTATACAGTGAACTCAAGGTTGATTTTATGTATGAAATATACAGTCTGCCTAATGCTGGTTTTATATAATTATATGAAATATATAGTCTGCATAATGCTGGTTTTATATGATATTATGTATACAGTGAACGCAAGGTTGATTTCATGTATGAAATATACAGTCTGCCTAATGCTGGTTTTATATATATGAAATATATAGTCTGCCTAATGCTGGTTTTATATGATATTATGTATACAGTGAACTCAAGGTTGATTTTATGTATGAAATATACAGTCTGCCTAATGCTGGTTTCATATGATATTATGTATACAGTGAACTCAATGTTGATTTTATGTATGAACTATACAGTCTGCCTAGCTGGTTTTATATATATGAAATATACAGTCTGCCTAATGCTGGTTATATATATATGAAATATACAGTCTGCCTAATGCTGGTTTTATATGATATTATGTATACAGTGAACTCAAGGTTGATTTCATGTATGAAATATACAGTCTGCCTAATGCTGGTTTTATATAATTATATGAAATATATAGTCTGCATAATGCTGGTTTTATATGATATTATGTATACAGTGAACTCAAAGTTGATATTATGTATGAAATATACAGTCTGCCTAATGCTAGTTATATATATATGAAATATACAGTCTGCCTAATGCTGCTTTTATATGATATTATGTATACAGTGAACTCAATGTTGATTTTATGTGTGAAATATACAGTCTGCCTAATGCTGGTTTCATATATATGAAATATACAGTCTGCCTAATGCTGGTTTTATATGATATTATGTATACAGTGAACTCAAGGTTGATATTATGTATGAAATATACAGTCTGCCTAATGATGGTTTTATATATATGAAATATACAGTCTGCCTAATGCTGGTTTTATATGATATTATGTATACAATGAACTCAATGTTGATTTTATGTATGAAATATACAGTCTGCACTAATGCTGGTTTTATATATATGAAATATATAGTCTGCCTAATGCTGGTTTTATATGTATGAAATATATAGTCTGCCTAATGCTGGTTTTATATGATATTATGTATACAGTGAACTCAATGTTGATTTTATGTGTGAAATATACAGTCTGCCTAATGCTGGTTTTATATATATGAAATATATAGTCTGCCTAATGCTGGTTTTATATGATATTATGTATACAGTGAACTCAAGGTTGATATTATGTATGAAATATACAGTCTGACTAATGCTGGTTTTATATATATGAAATATATAGTCTGCCTAATGCTGGTTTTATATGATATTATGTATACAGTGAACTCAATGTTGATTTTATGTGTGAAATATACAGTCTGCCTAATGCTGGTTTTATATATATGAAATATACAGTCTGCCTAATGCTGGTTTTATTTGATATTATGTATACAGTGAACTCAAGGTTGATATTATGTATGAAATATACAGTCTGCCTAATGCTGGTTTTATATATATGAAATATATAGTCTGCCTAATGCTGGTTTTATATGATATTATGTATACAGTGAACTCAATGTTGATTTCATGTATGAAATATACAGTCTGCCTAATGCTGGTTTTATATATATGAAATATATAGTCTGCCTAATGCTGGTTTTATTTGATATTATGTATACAGTGAACTCAAGGTTGATTTTATGTATGAAATATACATCTGCCTAATGCTGGTTTGTTATATATACAGTCTGCCTAATGCTGCAAAATTCAAACCCATTTACCCACCACCAATTAAGAGCCACACAGTGTCTGGGGTATTTTTGGATCACCGGTAACATTTACATATCCAACCCCATAATATAAAAGATAAGCACATGTAAAAGCTAGCATACATGAAACCCGACAACTAAATATCATGAAAACAAGCCTATGAATATATTTAATGACGTAATCAATACACAGTAACGTGTGTAATGTTGCAACAGCAGCAAGTTGAAAACAACAAGAAAGTGCTTGTGGGAGTTACAGCTGTTTTAAACTGCGTTTTAAAATGCGTTCTATCATGATGTTCATTTGCGTATAAAAACATGACCTGAAAGTTTCTGCTGATTTAATGCATTATGTTGTCTATGAGAACAAGTTTTATACATGGGTGTTCAACTATTCTGATTTTATTGACGCATTGGTCAACAGAGCGGTCCGCTGGTTTGACTGCAGAGCGCAGCGTAAAGCGGTCATTCTTTCGCAGTTTAAAGAAAAAAAAGGAGCGTAAACTGCAATTAAAAGCGGAGCGCAGCGCTAACTGCGCTATAAGTATTGCAATTCCGCAACCAACTCTTTGGACCGCAGTCACATGATTGCAGTCCGATTGCGGTCCAATTGCAATTAATGGGAACGCGAATTGCAATCCTGCACTCCAGGAATTGCAATTCGCCTGGAAAGAGAACCGCAGGCCGCTCTGCACTCCCGCCTGCAATTCTCTTACCAAGAATTGCAATCCAGCGGTCCTTGAATTGCAATTCGTCCCCTCTGAAATTGCAGTCTAATTGCGGTCCCGTTTTTGCGGTCATTCTTTCGCGATACCGTTTGTGCAGTCATTCTTTCGCGGTCCAGTTTGTGCGGTCATTCTTTCGCGATACCGTGTGTGCGGTCATTCTTTCGCTATTTGCGGTAAAAACTTAGCGTTACGCGTATATATACACCTACAGTAGCGCTTTTCTGCTCCTTACCTATTTGTATATATACTAATATCGTATACATATCGTAATCGTATAGTATTGGTATATTTAATGAGCATATCGTATGATCATATAATATTGGTATGTTTGTACCGTATCATCGTATAGTACAGTTTGTTTACATTATACAAACGTACATGTACTATACGAATATTATACAAACATACGATATCCGTTCGTATATACGATATATCCGTACGGATATGGTATGAATATACAGTGGGGTCATCGTGCGGTTAAAATATACTGATGCACCGGTTCATTTCGCATGTAAACATCCGGTTTTAATTTTGATCATCTGCCACAATTTTAAGTTTTTCAAAATGAATAAATTTTCAGTTTTACGATACAGAAACAATTTAAAACTGAGGATTGTGAAATACGGTATCACAGTGCATATACATCATGTGTGTTCAATAAAGTAATTCATCAGTAATTCATCATTGTACTCCGCACCACCGCCGGGGACACAAAACAATGATCCCCCACACACACCAGCCATCTACATTTGGCGTCCTAAAAGTTCCGGTCTACATCCCACAGTGGGAACAATGTGTATCACCATCACCACCAGTTTTTGTCTATGACTCCATTACATTAGTGCGATGGCCGACTGATCAAGTTCTAATCTAGTCCTGGAGCGATGGCCGACTGATCAAGTGCTAAACTAGTCCTGGTGCGATGGCCGACTGATCAAGTTCTAAACTAGTCCTGGAGCGATGGCCGACTGATCAAGTGCTAAACTAGTCCTGGTGCGATGGCCGACTGATCAAATACTATACTAGTCTTGGTGCGATGGCCGACTGATCAAGTTCTAAACTAGTCGTGGTGCGATGGCCGACTGATCCAGTTCTAAACTAGTCATGGTTGCTATACTAGTCCTGGTGCGATGGCCGACTGATCAAGTGCTATACTAGTCTTGGTGCGATGGCCGACTGATCAAGTTCTAAACTAGTCGTGGTGCGATGGCCGACTGATCAAGTTCTAAACTAGTCATGGTTGCTATACTAGTCCTGGTGCGATGGCCGACTGATCAAGTGCTATACTAGTCTTGGTGCGATGGCCGACTGATCAAGTTCTAAACTAGTCGTGGTGCGATGGCCGACTGATCAAGTTCTAAACAAGTCATGGTGCGATGGCCGACTGATCGAGTGCTATACTAGTCCTGGTGCGATGGCCGACTGATCAAGGGCTAAACTATTCCTGGTGCGATGGTCGACTGATCAAGTTCTAAACTAGTCCTGGTGCGATGGCCGACTGATCAAGGGCTAAACTAGTCCCGGTGCGATGGCCGACTGATCAAGTTCTAAACTAGTCCTGGTGTGATGGCCAACTGATTGAGTGATATACTAGTCCTGGTGGGATGGTCGACTGATCAAGTGCTAAAGTAGTCCTGGTGTGATGGCCGACTGATCAAGTGCTATACTCGGAATGGCCGACTGATCACGTGCTATACTGGGCATGGTGAGATGACCAACTGATCAAGTGCTATACTGGGCATGGTGCAATGGGCGACTAATCAAGCGCTATACTAGTGATGGCAGACTGATCAAGTGCTCTACTAGTCCTGGTGCGAAAACCGACTGATCAAGGGCTAAACTAGTCCTGGTGCGATGGCCGACTGATCAAGTTCTATCCTAGTCCTGGTGCGATGGCTGACTGATCAAGGGCTACACTAGTCCTGGTGCGATGGCCGACTGATCAAGGGCTAAACTAGTCCTGGTGTGATGGCCGACTGATCAAGTTCTATACTAGTCATGGTGAGATGTCCGACTGATCAAGTTCTATACTAGTCATGGTGAGATGTCCGACTGATCAAGTGCTAAACTAGTCCTGGAGCAATGGCCGACTGATCAAGTTCTAAACTAGTCCTGGTGCGATGGCCGACTGATCAAGTTCTAAACTAGTCCTGGAGCGATGGCCGACTGATCAAGGGCTAAACTAATCCTGGTGCGATGGCCGACTGATCAAGTTCTAATCTATACTAGTCATGGTGAGACGGCCGACTGATCAAGTGCTAAACTAGTCCTGGAGCGATGGCCGACTGATCAAGTTCTAAACTAGTCCTGGAGCAATGGCCGACTGATCAAGTTCTAAACTAGTCCTGGAGCGATGGCCGACTGATCAAGTTCTAAACTAGTCCCGGTGCGATGGCCGACTGTTCAAGTGCTATACTAGTCCTGGTGCGATGGCCGACTGATCAAGTTCTAAACTAGTCCTGGTGCGATGGCCGACTGATCAAGTGCTATACTAGTCCTGGTGAGATGGTCGACTGATCAAGTGCTAAACTAGTCCTGGTGCGATGGCCGACTGATCAAGTTCTAAACTAGTCCTGGAGCGATGGCCGACTGATCAAGTGCTAAACTAGTCCTGTTGCGATGGCAGACTGATCAAGTTCTAAACTAGTCCTGGTGCGATGGCCGACTGATCAAGTGCTAAACTAGTCCTGGTGCGATGGCCTACTGATCAAGTGCTAAACTAGTCCTGGTGCGATGGCCGACTGATCAAGTGCTAAACTAGTCATGGTGCGATGGCCGACTGATCAAATGGCATGCCATAATAACTAGATGGCCATGGCCTGCATGTCGTGCCCGCCGAGGCATTTGATAGTACAAACAATTTTTTTATTGCAACAAAGCTTTAGCCCATTGACGTAAAAACATGCCGCACCCGCCGAGGCTTTGATAGTATACCCAAAAACTTTAACTAAAAAAACACTTTAATCAAAAACTGTATCCTGAATGCACACCAATGTGCCGACTATATCGCTCTGTCTGCAAGCGGGCCGAACAAAAACTTTAAGGGAAATTTCAAAGTAATTTGACCGTGACATTGGGCTCATATAAATAATAATGAAAATGTGGGTGACAAATACACAGTATGTGAAGTTTCGAGTGAATTGGTGAAGCGGTTTCAGAGATATAGTGTTCTTAAAGGTACATGCCCACTCAGTAGGCACAACATGTTCTTTATATCGGAGACATCATCTGAGACATTTTCGGGCAAAATAAACATTAATTCACCATTAATGCACATATTTATTGGCATTATTATACATTTTATATCAGACGTAAATTTCCACACTGCTATCAGGGGCGATAACCGTGTTTCCTTAAAATGTTACCAAGACATTACTATTTATTTTTTGATGTGCAATGATACTTTATAATCTGACGAAAACATTATTTTTTCAGGGGATCACATTTAATTAGTATAAGTAATTAAAAAATATCATGCCCCATTTGCCTTTGAAAATAGCCTGATATCACCACGTGTCACTATCAGTGAAATAGTGACAAAATTATACACGTATTTAATTCCTACAAATAACTGAGAATACACATAACTTTAATTGTTGTGCCTACTGAGTGGGTATGTACCTTTAATTAGCATAAATAATTAAAAAATATCATGCCTCATTTGAATATGAAAATAGCTTGATACCACCGCTAGTCATTATCAGTAAAATAAATATTACTAAATGATTATATATGGATAGCGGGCACACGTAATTTTTAGAACTGGTGGAATAGTGACACAATGATACACTTATTTAATTTCTATAAAGAACAGTTTGTGCCTACTGAGTGGCCATGTACCTTTAAAAACTTTAACCTTAAATCAAAAAAACTTTAACCGGACGCACGAAGTGACATACATATGGATGTACATACGTATGTAGGCCAATGTGACAACTATATCGCACTGTCCACATGCACGCATGTCAAAAACTTTGAGGTAAATTTCAAAGTAATTTGACCTTGATATTGGGCACAGGGGTTCAGCATAGAATTAAAATATGGATGATGATAAACACACATGTGAAGCTTCGAGTGAATTGGCGAAGCTGTTTCTGAGATATAGTGTTCTTAAAAACTTTATCCTACGGTAAATAACAAGAGCTGTAGGAGAACAGCATAGCTCAACTACGAGGGTTGTCGATGTACACATAACTTGACAAACAAGGTGGCCGCGGCCTGCATAAAAACCTTAACCAAGGTTGACGAAAAACCTTAACCAAGGGAAATTAAGTAAGTAATTCAAGGTTAAATGTAGGTCAATGTCAGATATAGGTCAGGGGTTATTGATGTACATCACTAGGAGATGAAGTTTTCCAAGTATGATTGGTGTAGGGCCAGGAGTATTCCATCTACAAGCTTGACTAAAAACCTTAACCAAGGGGAATTAACTAAGTAATTCAAGAGGAAATGTAGGTGAAGGTCAAATATAGATCAGGGGTTATTGATGTACATGTACATCCCTACATGTATGAGAAAATGTTGTCCAAGTATGGTGTATGTATGCACAACAGCATTCCATGTACAAGCTCGACTAAAAACCTTAACCAAGGTTGACTAAAAACCTTAACCAAGGGGAATTAACTAAGTAATTCAAGAGGAAATGTAGGTGAAGGTCAAATATAGATCAGGGGTTATTGATGTACATCACTAGGAGATGAAGTTGTCCAAGTATGGTGGGTGTAGGGCCAGTAGTATTGCATATACAAGCTTTGACTAAAAACCTTAACCAAGGCGTGACGGTGACGCCGACGCCGGGGTGACAACATAAGGTCTAACTATTCTTCGAATAGTCGAGCTAAAAACCAGATGGCCATGGCCCGCATGTCGAGCCCACCGAGGCATTTGATGGTCTCGGAGTATATTTATTTGAAGTTTGAATTAAGGTATGTAAAAGCTTTAACGCAAATTTGAAAGTCATTTGACCTTGATCTTGGGCATGTGGGTCGCATGCGTGGGCTATAATATGAAAATGTGGATGATAATAAAGAATTATCTGAAGTTTGAAGCAAATCTGAGTACCGTAAGTGTTGTGGAGATATAAGGTATGCAAAAACTTTAACACAAATTTCAAAGTCATTTGACCTTGACCTTGGGGCACAGGGGCCGCATGAGTGGGACACAGAATGAATATATGGATGATGAATAATAGGCAAAAAAACTACGGATGGACGTCAATGCGCAGACTATATCGCACTGTCCGCAGGCGGTCATGACAAAAATTGTCCAACCCCTTTTTAAAGGTGCATGCCCACTCAGTAGGCTAAAAATGCTCTTCATGGGAATTAAATAAGTGTATAATTGTCACTATTCCACTAGTTATAAACATTTTCAAATTCTAATTAAAAAAGGGGGAGATAATCCATGACTCGGGGGTCGAATCAAAATAAACTTTGCAAATCTACTCATCATAAGGAAGCTACATACCAAGTTTCAAGCCAAAATTGGAAAATTCTAACTTGAAAAGGGTGAGATAATCCATGACCATGGGGTCGAATCAAACATACATGTATGTAGAACCCCCTATTGTTCACCCTCCCCTATTGTTACCCAGGTAACAATAGGGGAGGGTAACAATAAGGGAGGACTGTAGAATTTGTAGAACCCCCTATTGTTCACCCTCCCCTATTGTTACCCTATTGTGAAATAAAAAAAAGTGATCAATTTTTTTTTCGGCCGTATATTTTAAAAAAAAAATATTTAGATTTAAAAAACATTTTTTAAAAAAGTGAACAAATTTTTTTCGGCCGTATATTTTGAAAACAAAATTTAAAATTAAAAAAAATGTTTTTTCAATAATTATTGAAAATTGGAAACAAAAAAGAGAACAAATTTTCTTCGGCCGGATATTTTTGAAAAAAATATTTTAAAATTTAAAAAACATTTGTTTTCAATAATTATTGAAAATTGTGTGAAAAATCGAGCACATTTTTTTTCGGCCGGATATTTTGAAAAAAATATTGGCCAGAAAAAGTGTCATATAATAAAACAATTATAGTCCTTTCAGGTGTACATGAGATTTACGGACCTGAGAAAAGTGATGTTCACCGACGCCGAAGGTCCGTAAATCTCATGTACACCTCCTCAAAAGACAATAATTGTATATTGTTACCCCTCGGTAAGATCGTCCATTCAGTTCTTGTGTGTGTCCGACAACAAAAGTTGCCGACCAAAACAGATGACGAAATATTGTATCAGAGGCTTGGAGTTCGATATCGAGCGTTTATAAAAAAATGAGTTTTATGACGGGTAACAATAGGGGTGGGTAACAATAAGGGCTGTAGAATTTGCAGAATCCCCTATTGTTCACCCTCCCCTATTGTTACCCCTCGGTAAGTTCGTCCATTCAGTTCTTGTGTGTGTCCGACAACAAAAGTTGCCGACCAAAACAGATGACGAAATATTGTATCAGAGGCTTGCAGTTCGATATCGAGCACATGTACATGCCGATATCAACATTGTATGCCGATGTCACCATTCTGGTCGTTTATAAAAAAATGAGTTTTATGACGGGTAACAATAGGGGAGGGTAACAATAAGGGAGGACTGTAGAATTTGCAGAACCCCCTATTGTTCACCCTCCCCTATTGTTACCCCTCTGTAAGTTCGTCCATTCAGTTCTTGTGTGTGTCCGACAATAAAAATTGCCTACCAAAACAAATGACGAAATATTGTATCAGAGGTTTGGAGATCGATATCTAGCACATGCACAAGCCGATATCAACATTGTTTGCCGATATCACCATTCTGATCGCTTATAAAAAAAAATGAGTTTTTTATGACGGGTAAACAATAGGGGAGGGTAACAATAAGGGAGGACTGTAGAATTTGCAGAACCACCTATTGTTCACCCTCCCCTATTGTTTAACACCCCTGTAAGTTCGTCCATTCAGTTCTTGTGTGTGTCCGACAATAAAAATTTGCCTACCAAAACAAATGACGAAATATTGTATCAGAGGTTTGGAGATCGATATCTAGCACATGCACAAGCCGATATCAACATTGTTCGCCGATATCACCATTCTGATCGCTTATAAAAAAAATGAGTTTTATGACGGGTAACAATAGGGGAGGGTAACAATGAGGGAGGACTGTAGAATTTGCAGAACCACCTATTGTTCACCCTCCCCTATTGTTACCCCTCGGTAAGTTCGTCCATTCAGTTCTTGTGTGTGTCCGACAACAAAAGTTGCCGAACAAAACAGATGACGAAATATTGTATCAGACGCTTGCAGTTCGATATCGAGCACATGCACATGTCGATATCAATATTGTATGCCGATATCACCATTCTGGTCGTTTATAAAAAAATGAATTTTATGACGGGTAACAATAGGGGAGGGTAACAATAAGGGAGGACTGTAGAATTTGCAGAACCACCTATTGTTCACCCTCCCCTATTGTTACCCCTCTGTAAGTTCGTCCATTCAGTTCTTGTGTGTGTCCGACAATAAAAATTGCCTACCAAAACAAATGACGAAATATTGTATCAGAGGTTTGGAGATCGATATCTAGCACATGCACAAGCCGATATCAACATTGTTTGCCGATATCACCATTCTGATCGCTTATAAAAAAAAATGAGTTTTATGACGGGTAACAATAGGGGAGGGTAACAATAAGGGAGGACTGTAGAATTTGCAGAACCACCTATTGTTCACCCTCCCCTATTGTTACCCCTCGGTAAGTTCGTCCATTCAGTTCTTGTGTGTGTCCGACAACAAAAGTTGCCGAACAAAACAGATGACGAAATATTGTATCAGACGCTTGCAGTTCGATATCGAGCACATGCACATGTCGATATCAATATTGTATGCCGATATCACCATTCTGGTCGTTTATAAAAAAATGAATTTTATGATGGGTAACAATAGGGGAGGGTAACAATAAGGGAGGACTGTAGAATTTGTAGAACCCCCTATTGTTCACCCTCCCCTATTGTTACCCCTCCCCTCCCCTATTGTTACCCCTCGGTAAGTTCGTCCATTCAGTTATTGTGTGTGTCCGACAACAAAAGTTGCCGAACAAAACAGATGACGAAATATTGTATCAGACGCTTGCAGTTCGATATCGAGCACATGCACATGCCGATATCAACATTGTATGCCGATATTACCATTCTGGTCGTTTATAAAAAAATGAATACGGGAGGGTAACAATAAGGGAGGACTGTAGAATTTGTAGAACCCCCTATTGTTCACCCTCCCCTATTGTTACCCCTCGGTAAGTTCGTCCATTCAGTTCTTGTGTGTGTCAGACAACAAAAGTTGCCGACCAAAACAGATGACGAAATATTGTAACACAGGCTTGGATCTCGATATCGAGCACGTGCACATGCTGATATCACCATTGTATGCCGATATCACCATTCTGGTCGTTTATAAAAAAATGATTTTTATGACGGGTAACAATAGGGGAGGGTAACAATAAGGGAGGACTGTAGAATTTGTAGAACCCCTATTGTTCACCCTCCCTATTGTTACCCCTAGACGTAAGTTCGTCCATTCAGTTCTTGTGAATGTCCGACAACAAAAGTTGCCGACCAAAACAGATGACGAAATATTGTATCAGAGGTTTGGAGTTGGATATCGAGCACATTCACATGCCGATATGATCATTGTATGGCGGTATCACCATTCTGGTCGTCTGTAAAACATGATTTTTATGACGGGTAATAATATGGGATGGTAACAAATACTATCGGAGGACTGTATAATTCCTTATTGTTTATCCTCTCCTATTGTTACCCCTCAGTAAGTTCATCCATTCAGTTCTTATCAGTATTGGACAACAAAAGTTGCCGACCAAAATAGATGACGAGATATTTTATGATTCACATGCCGATATGACCATTCAAGGTGTCAATGCAGCATGATGTTTGTACCGGGTAACAATAAGGGAGGGTACTGTGCGCTGGGTTGAAATTGATTACACATTAACTTGTCCTAAAAAATAGCGATCAGTCGATGTTTACAGACACGGACCCCCCCATTAGCCTTTACTTAAGAATCACACCCACTACACCCACAGGTGGAGAAAGCGTGGCAGGGATGGAAAAATGGTTAAAACTTTCATGATTAATATGTTTAGAAACTAGCAGAAAGTCAGAGCAATAAATATTTCATTATAACAAAACAAAATCGCCTCTAAAGACGCATTATTAAAAGAAGGTCAGTAAGATGAGTGCGACAGTCGTGTTGTTTGATTATCCAAAATATCTCCCCCAAGCCCCGTTTCAAAACCAAACCTCTCGTCCGATGTCCATACATGTATATATCATGTCTATCAAAGCTCCAAGAAAAACATTATTTTAAACTTCAAATCCAATTGGTTCTGAAAGTTATCACGGTTGTAACTCCAAAACTCTAGGCCAATTCCACAGGTCAGACAAGATGTGTATACCGATGAATAAGCGAGATTACTCATGACAAAGTTACTTTGTACATAATTGACATATGTTTATACTCATCCATGCTGCAATATGGATGTAAACTTTATTGCATAAAATATGCTTCCACAATGTAATAACACGGTGTATTAAAAATCACAATACACTAGACTAAGTGTAATAAATATGCGAATGAGACCGCAACAGAAAACACACTAGTTGGTCATTACAGCTTCGATGTATTGTGCTGTGCTGATGCAACAAACAGAATATGACATTTGTGTTGATTCAATATGAGATTTATTGAACTCGTTGACTGATTTCATAAGAAACTTGGCATAGCCTCGTTTCTTGTGCACTCAGTAAACAATAAATATCATATTAAAGCATCACTCATGTAACATGCTTTATTTATTTCCTGATATTATACAACTCAAATCTGTCAATGACCCCTTCTTGGTGCAAGCTAGTATTTGAATTAATAAAATCAACATCTGTATATTTCGGAAGCACTTTGTTTTGATCGCTCAAGGTACATAATTAGCAGGTGTTTATTGAAACACGGTTTTATTACTTAAAATAGGTTTGTTTATTCAAAGTAGAGGACATTGAAAACAATAATTTGCAGGATGCCTTAGTTTTTGGCTATGGATGTACACAATAAATCTTAAAACATGGTTTGACATACAAACACTAGACTATACTCCCAAACCCTAGTGTACGCAATTACTTTGCATTTGGCTAGTAAATGCTGTTTGAGATTGTAATTCTATAAGTCCTGCCTTTACCTCAGTTTGGAATACAAACCATCATTTAAGAAAAATAAAGAAAAAGGCAGATAGATGGCTTCAGCTAGATAACTTGAACCACTGTTTGGAGTTTAGACTGCCCAATGGTATTTTCAATCGCCAAATGCACAACAATTCCCATAAACCCCTGTTTGTGAGTCTCCTGTGAGGCTCCCGGGAAGCCTAAGCTAGAGTATATGCTCCAAACCAGGGCTTAGGAAATGAGTGTGCATTTGACTGGCCATATTCCATTTATTGCATATGCACAATAATTTCCTAAAGCATGGTTTGAAACTTAAACCTTACGCTGTGCTCTGTCTGCCGCGTGCACATTAATTGCCCAAAGCACGGTTTAAGAAAACTACCTTTTGGGATTGCGATTGTAAATTTATTTCTTAAACTATAGTTTGGAGTCCAAATTAAGGTTTAAGTTTTAATTTTATTACGATCTTAAATGGCAGTTTCTGGCCAAATAATTGCTCAAAACTAGGGCTTTGGAGCCTAAACCATGCTAGAGACTCTCACACAATCACACAGGGAATTATTGTGTATATTGCAATTGAAACCACAATTTCTGTCTTTTAAGCTATGGTTCAAGCTCCAAACCATTGCTTACGATATGGAGTGCAACCTAATTGCTTAAACTATGGTTTAAGGAAACTACCATATGGGATTGTTATTGGCTGTTTTATACCAAACTAAGTAGGCCGTCAGCCGGAAATGGAAACCTCCCCCTGTGGGATTTTTGCAGACATATTTTTTTCTGAAACTAAATTCAATTATGAGTTCTTTGCCGTATGTCTGCGCTCTGTAACCCGCTGGATGAATTGTTGGACACCATTTTGAAGTATACCACCCTCAGACTTTTCGCAATTGTGAAAAATCAAATTTTTCATTGAAAATCGTTTTGTTACCCCACCCACTGAATTTCAATGGCAAAACACCTACCTCAATAACTACATAAAAGTATGGTACTTTTGTATTTTCTTCGTGACAATGGTACCTAGTAGTGTTCATTAAACATGTTAATTGCATATATGCCGATTATCTGATGTCTGCAGTCTATGATACAATGCTAAAAACATAGTATTTGTCACAATTCCCCACCCACACATTTATAATAGGAATTTTATATGTAATTAATTTCATTTATGTTATGCACTGTCACTTACTTATAAATTATTAAATGCATATGCAACTACTTAGGCACTACTGATAGCTGTCCGTGCACACTTCAGATACAGTGTGTTCGAGTGTTCGTCCGTCTGTCCGTCCGCTTCGCATTTTCTTAGTGATGGTAACAACTACGCTATATGTCTCATTATGCAAATCTCTCTCGGTGTCTATTAATTGTATCAATGTTAATTGTACTTACTAGTGACATTTGATAACCCGTAAGGTTGATATACCATTTCATAATTTTCATATAAACAAAGACATTGAAGGTACATTATCTTTCTAAAAGCATGCATATGTTCTTCAAATATATCCACTATATTGATATAGCTGTTAAGTACGCATACATAAACTATTTTGTCCAATATGTTTCAACATTATGTGTTCTTAATTATAGCACACGTGTTATTCTACAGCTATTGTGTCCAATTGCAAATATTTACTATATATACAAACCAATATTAGTATGTAAATAGTCTGAAAAAGCCATTCCGGGGTGATATTTTTAAATATATTGCCATTTACGGGTGTAATTAAATGTAAGATGTATTCAAAATCATTTTACATTAAAAATTGTGACTTAATTATACCAATTTACCCGGTTAATATTGATCAGACTGAAAGTTAACAGTCCTTAAGAAAACAATGTAATACTGTTCGGCGGCCATCTTGTAAAATGGCCGCCATTTGTTCATCCAGCGGCTTTTTGAGCGCAGTCAACCAGGATTTATAGACAATAGACTACTGAATTCGAAAATCATACTCACCAAAAGGGGGGAGGGGGGTTATTGCTGGCTGAAGGTCTAAAGGTTCGAGTCTCAGGATACTCCGGTTTATAACATTTCATAGAAATACAGATGCGCAACATCACTCAACAATTGTTGTAAGTAGTGCGATGCCATTTGTATGACCTACCAGAGGCGTCGGAAGTGGGGCGGCAGGGCGGCAACCGCAGCCCCAATATTTGGACCAAAAATAAAAGGTGTCTCTTAAATGCAGTAGAATGCAGGAAATGGCATCTAGAATAAACAAAAAATCCGGGGGTGCATGCCACCGCACCCCCTAGCACTAATTCGCTTTGCTTGGGTCGACATTCGCCTCCCCAATATTAATTTGCTCCCGACGCATCCGAGTAGGTCGACGTCTGGTGTAAAGCGAAAAAAAATGTGAAAGGTTTCATCTCAGCCAATACAATTATCTGTTTTATGTAATTTCTTACGGCCATTTGCATGTACTAAGGCTTTTGATATTACATGTATCATTTGAAGCAAACGAACCTCAAGATAAAGTCACAACATAAACTAAACAACGAATTGCAGTGTTGTAGCCAGGTTCTTGCTGGTGGGGGCGGGGGGGGGGGAGGGTTGGGGGTGGGTGTACGAAATTCCCATAGAACAAAAATACACACCTGAACAAATGTTATGGGGTGTGTTCGCACTCATTGCACCCTCGCCCACGACGACCTGGCTACGACACTGAACAGAGAAAACTATCGAATATGTAATTTACAAGTTTACCTAATTTGAAACAAAACCCTCTAATCATACTACATGTATGCAAATAGAAGCATATAGCAGGTGAATTGTAGCGTATTGTTACAGTAGTAACAAGCTAGTGTGAACCAATGAATATTTGAACAAATCTCGGTAGGTCTAAGCTGACATCGGCGGCATCTAAAGCAGTACTCGTAATGAATTTATGAAACAATTTTACTGTTCCATGTTACTACAGTCTACATTCGTTTACTCAAAGTCGGTTCAGTCGAATTCCCTCTTTACGTCGAATTCGTGTCCAAGTCCCGTTTCAGATCCTATTATTTTCAATGTAACTGGCTACCGTTACGTCAAATTTCGTTAGGTCGTTACGTCGAATTTTCGCCAATTCAAACTGATTGTTAGGTCCCGAAAACATAAATATGTGGTATTTCACTCTGGTTAAGTCAAAGTGTCAGTTTGCTCTCGAAGTGCGAATTCGCTGCGCCAATTTACCGGATCAAAGACAGGACTTGTTTACCTGTGTAAATCTGTGTAAACAAACTTTGAATAAGTGTTAAAGGTGATTTCCACGACAATAATTAGCTCATCTGATTTAATCACCAGTGTGTGTATAGGCAAACGTAAGCAAACAAATTAGAGTTGAAAAAGTTAATTATTGAAAAAAAATGTTTTTTAAATTTTAAAATATTTTTCAAAATATACGGCCGAAAAAAATTTGATCACCTTTTTTTTGGTTTCACAATAGGGTAACAATAGGAGAGGGTGAACTATAGGGGCTTCTACAAATTCTACAGTCCTCCCGTATTGTTACCCTCCCCTATTGTTACCCGTCATATAAATCTTGTTTTATAAACGACCAGCATGGTGGTATCGGCATACAATGGTGATATCGGCATGTGAATGTGCTCGATATCGAACTCCAAACCTCTGATACAATGTTTAGTCATCAGTTTTGGTTGGCAACTTTTGTTGTCGGACACACACAAGAACTGAATGGACGAACTTACCGAGGGGTAACAATGGCGGAGGGTGAACAATAGGGGGTTCTAAAAATTCTACAGTCCTCCCTTATTGTTACCCTCCCCTATTGTTACCCGTCATAAAACTCTTTTTTTTTACAAACGACCAGAATGGTGATATCGGCATACAATGTTGATATCGGCATGTGCATGTGCTCGATATCGAACTGCAAGCCTCTGATACAATATTTCGTCATCTGTTTTGGTCGGCAACTTTTGTTGTCGGACACACACAAGAACTGAATGGACGAACTTACCGAGGGGTAACAATAGGGGAGGGTGAACAATAGGGGGTTCTGCAAATTCTACAGTCCTCCCTTATTGTTACCCTCCCCTATTGTTACCCGTCATAAAACTCATTTTTTTATAAACGACCAGAATGGTGATATCGGCATACAATGTTGATATCGGCATGTGCATGTGCTCGATATCGATCTGCAAGCCTCTGATACAATATTTCGTCATCTGTTTTGGTCGGCAACTTTTGTTGTCGGACACACACAAGAACTGAATGGACGAACTTACCGAGGGGTACAATAGGGGAGGGTGAACAATAGGGGGTGGGGGTTCTACAAATTCTTACAGTCCTCCCTTATTGTTACCCTCCCCTATTGTTACCCGTCATAAAACTCATTTTTTTATAAACGACCAGAATGGTGATATCGGCATACAATGTTGATATCGGCATGTGCATGTGCTCGATATCGATCTGCAAGCCTCTGATACAATATTTCGTCATCTGTTTTGGTCGGCAACTTTTTAACTTTTGTTGTCGGACACACACAAGAACTGAATGGACGAACTTACCGAGGGTAACAATAGGGGAGGGTGAACAATAGGGGGTTCTGCAAATTCTACAGTCCTGCCTTATTGTTACCCTCCCCTCCCCTATTGTTACCCGTCATAAAATACACTATATCGGCATACAATGTTGATATCGGCATGTGCATGTGCTCGATATCGATCTGCAAGCCTCTGATACAATATTTCGTCATCTGTTTTGGTCGGCAACTTTTGTTGTCGGACACACACAATAACTGAATGGACGAACTTACCAACGGGTAACAATAGGGGAGGGTGAACAATAGGGGGTTCTACAAATTCTACAGTCCCCCTTATTGTTACCCTCCCCTATTGTTACCCGTCATAAAAATCATTTTTTTATAAACGACCAGAATGGTGATATCGGCATATAATGGTGATATCGGCATTTGCATGTGCTCGATATCGAACTCGAAGCCTCTGATACAATATTTCGTCATTTGTTTTGGTCGGCAACTTTTGTTGTCGGAAACACACACAATAACTGAATGGACGAACTTACCGAGGGGTAACAATAGGGGAGGGTGAACAATAGGAGGTTCTACAAATTATACAGTCCTCCCTTATTGTTACCCTCCCCTATTGTTACCCGTCATAAAATTCATTTTTTATAAACGCTCGATATCGAACTCCAAGCCTCTGATACAATATTTCGTCATCTGTTTTGGTCGGCAACTTTTGTTGTCGGACACACACAAGAACTGAATGGACGATCTTACCGAGGGGTAACAATATACAATTATTGTCTCTTGAGGAGGTGTACATGAGATTTACGGACCTTCGGCGTCTGTGAACATCACTTTTTTCAGGTCTGTAAATCTCATGTACACCTCCTCAAAAGACTGTAATTGTTTTATTATATGACACTTTTGGCCCCATATTAAAATATTGCTGGCCAATATTTTTTTCAAAATATACGGGCGAAAAAAATTTGTTCACTTTTTTTTGTCTCATACAATTTTCAATAATTATTGAAAAAAAAATGTTTTTTTAATTTTAAAATTTTGTTTTCAAAATATACGGCCGAAAAAAATTTGTTCACTTTTTTAAAAAATGTTTTTTAAATTTTAATATTTTTTTTTGAAAATATACGGCCGAAAAAATATTGATCTCTTTTTTTGTTTCACAATAGGGTAACAATAGGGGAGGGTGAACAATAGGGGGTTCTACAAATTCTACAGTCCTCCCTTATTGTTACCCTCCCCTATTGTTACCTGGGTAACAATAGGGGAGGGTGAACAATAGGGGGTTCTACACATGTACCAAGTTTCAGGTCTGTAGCTATTACGGTTTAAAAGTTTTACGAGTTACTAGGTTGGTGACGGACGGAAGAACGGACAAGGGTAACACTAAATGCCCCCTCCACTATCGTGGTGCGGCATAAAAATTAGTAAGGCAAAAGTTGTCATATTATTAGACATATACAAGTAACTTACCTTAATTCATCAGTTACACATCAGACGATGAATGAACTTTAATTCTGGTGTAGAATATTAAAGTTATTCATTATGTTCAATAGTGCTGCTTTGACACGACGTGAAATTAAAACATGCACGACATGATCTGGAAGAATAACCACAGATCAAGCATGCATATTCAGAATCACGTCTGTCGGTTCTTATCCAGCTCCGATTTCTGTCACATGTCCACAAAATCCAGAATCCAACATTGTCGCAAATTTAATCCTTTATGTTGGTGTACGTTAGAACATAATGTCACTTAGTATATTATCCAATGCGGGTTTCTCTAAATAAATGCGTCCAACAATCCCTGTAGCTGCTATCGTGATAAAAAATGTTAAAGGTTCTGTCAGCGCCTCGCATATTGATCTTAATATCCACCATTTTGATTCCAAGTACCAGAATAATGATGTTTCCATGCGCCGTCGTAGTGTTATCTGTCAGATTCCGTTGTTTATTTGATCAAATTGATGGACAAATGTGTGTCCGCTAATGTCGCCAAGAGCATAATCTGTGACGTTGACTGTAATAATTTGTCATAACTTCTAGCTTGTGAATTTTTGGTTGAATGAAGTGATCACTATGGTGAATAAGTGTGTATTTGTGCCCGGTTTGCTCAGTAGGTAGAGCGATGGTGTGGTAAAACAGAGATCCCCGAGAGTTATGGTGCTCTCCGTAGGTTTCCCCTGCAAAGTACCAAATCACATCTGATTTGCACTTCAACTGTTAATTGCGACATATTTTCTGTATTTTTCAATTGAAAGAAATGTCAGTATTATACTTATTCATTTCTGTGTAATAAGTACAGAAAAATATGTCACAATTAACAGCTAAAGCGCGAATGAGATCCGTTTCGGTACTCTGCAGGAAAAACCTATAGAGCACCGTAACTCTGGGTACGGACGATAATTGAGAATTCTGCAGTTACTTGCCGCAACTACTCCCAACGTGGAGTCGTGACTGATGAAGAAATGTTCCACAAATATGGAATTCTGGGTGGAAATATTTCTGCCCAGTGACAATTGTTGCCCAACGAAGGACCGCGACTAAAATTACTCCCAAAATTGTACCCAAACATATGGAATTCGGAGACAAAAATTAAACATGGAATTCGAGGACAAATTTCAATTTGGCGGAGAAGAATGTCACAGTACGCAACTGACTATGGGGATGAAGAGTGTATGATCTGTGCCTTGCTATAGCTTGCTCGGTAGAGCCATGGGCATGGTACGGTAAACATGAGGTCCCTGGTTCGATTCCGGGCCGTTATTTATCTTTCTCACTCTGTGACACAAGTAAACCGTTTTATTTTAAAGAAATGGCTATCACCGGAATAAATATTATCTTCACAAAATTTGATTCGGGCCCATAGAAATCAACAGCCAGAACAGAACGTTTGCAGTAATAGAAATCTAAGGTTTCGAAAATTAAAATATGCTTTTATTTTAAAATTATTATCAATATGTTCACCATGTTATTATGGTTAATATGCAATTCACAGTCTCCTTGCAGCTTGAAATTGAAAGACATGAAAAGTTGTGTTGATCTCAGAAATTGTCATGTCGACTATAGGATCGCGTCGAAATAATGTTAACAGAATAGGAAAACGTAATTTGATACAGACGAAAAAAGTAAACAAAACGCAAAATTGATGCTTAGCTTTGCCATATTATACCGTAGACCACACATTATAATTTGATTTTATATGAAAATAAATATATTGTGAGTATGGTGGTGTCTATTAATGTGTTCTTGATATTCGGTACAGCAGTGACGACATTTTGTTGTCCAAGAAATTGTCAAGGTCAATGTTTCACCGTTTGTCTCGCAATAACCTGCCGATTTATATTTGCGCACCAAAAAAACAGATCACCAATACCGCTGACTTTCTAGCCACTTTGAATGAAATAGATGGGATAAAATTTTGGATTGGAACACGGATACGATATTTCGATTTTATTGCTAACCTTTTGACAGTTCGTCACGGTCATGATTTCAGATTCTATGATGTGCAAAACACGTTAGTGCCCGAAAGCCGAGATAAAATACAAATAAAACGTAAATGAAATAGTCTAAACATATTTGTTTAGTATAATTTACAACAATAAATATAAATACACAGCGCTTTCCGTACGACTTGCGGCCATTGCTATTATTGGAAGAAACGGAAGTGGCGCCAATTCCTTGCGCATGTCAGAGAAGTACGAAATATATACAAATTGAAATAAATGTAAACCAGTAAATAACACTTTTAATATAAAGACATATATCGGGTAAAAACACAGTCGAATTGAAGTTCAACGTCTGTAAACGTTATCAACATTACAAATATATACAGGTTTTCGTTAAAAAAACTACCTTTAAAGTAAGTCTGCCTAATGTTGGTTTTGTATATATTTCAAATATACAGCGTGCAAATTCAAGACGTCACAAATACATAATTATACATTTTTAAATGAAATGGTTGATATTGTTACCGAAAAATACCTCCAGGGAATCTATCAGACCTATAATCAATACAGTTCTTCACGTAAACAGCAAATTATAGCCATGCGAAAATTAGGCAGACCGGAAATTGTCTGCCTAAAATGCAGGTCTGCCTAATGTGGGTTATAATATACTTCGGGTCTGCCTAAGTCGTATATTAGATTTGTATATATATATATATATATATATATATAAATATATAAAATAACAATTCGTTCCCACGAAATAACAATTCATTCCCACGAAATAACAATTCGTTTTCTCAATTTAACAATTCGTTCCCACGAAATAACAAATAACGAATTGTTAATTCGTGGAAACGAATTGTTATATCGTGGGAACGAATTGTTAAATTGAGGAAACGAATAATATTTTATTTTTGCAATAAAGTAAATGTTTCGCCGAATGATATATCAAACGTTCACATTGGTAGAATTTACATGCACTAATATAACTATTGTTTGCTTGCAGTATATATTGTATTGCATAAAATTGGTGCTCGCCGTGTACAGTGGGGTCAGCGTGTAAGTGCACACACGAACGAACACGACAGGTTGGTTCCAACCTGTCGTGTTCGTTCGTGTGTGCACTTACACGCTGAACCCATTGTATTAACACGGTGTAATAAAAATCATATTACAATAGTGTAATAAATATGCAAACTAGCTCTACAGAAAACAGGTTTGGCATGACGATGTGCTTGTGCAATAAATAAAATCTAACATTTGTGATGATTTAATATGGTGTGTATTAAATTCGTTGACTAGCCTCGTTTCTTATGGAATTAGTAAACTCGTTAAATAAATATCATATTGACTCCACAGGCATTCGACGTGTTTCGGCTTTCATCGGTATAACTCGATATATGTAAACGCGGCTTCTAACTTTGGTCGGACACGACCTCGTATCATAACAAAATAACATGTTCAAATTGTAGTGTTCTATGCATTCTATGTATTTCTGCAGGATAACGATAATTCTCAAATGATCATATGAGCTTGCCACTAAAATATTGACGTTAGAGCCTTAAACTTATTATTTAATTTGTTATGTTACATGTACGAGGTTGTGTTCGACCTAGGAAAAGCAGCTGCAGTTGGATATTCTTTGCATAATTATGTTCTAACTACAGTATGTTATTTTAGCAAGATAACAATAATTCTGAAATGAACATGTGCACTTTCCGCCAAATATAGTCACATTAGCGTTAATAAAATCGCGGAATTTGTTATAATACGAGGTCGTATCCGACCAAATTTAGAAGCCTTGTTCATATATATAGAGTTATACCGATGAAAGCCGAAAGAAGCCGAATGCCTGTGATGTACAGTCCCCTATGAATGGATTTATAAATGTATAAAAGAGAATAGTAGGTTAGTGCCGTGAATGGGAAAAAATATCCGGCAAGGCTCAAGAATTTCTTTATTTCTCATCAGAAGTATATGTTGTGACCACTCATTTGAACCGTCTCGCCGAGACGGTTCAAATGAGTGGTCACACCATATACTTTGGTTCAGAAATAAGGAAAATAGATAGAGAATAGTAGGTTAGTGCCGTGAATGGGAAAAAATATCTGGCAAGGCTCAGGAAACGGGATGGGCGAGGCTCTGCCGAGCACATCCCGTTTCCGTGCCGCGCCAGATATTTTTTTCCCATTCACGGCACTATCCTACTATTCTATTTATCCCGTCAACACATATACATGGCTTTAAAATGCAAAAATTGTATTGACTGGATATCAAAAATGTTTCACGGCACCGTGTTTCACGGCACATACGCACTGTGTTGACGGGATAAAATCTGAAATTCATTCAATCTAGCAGTGTTTATGCCACTTAAAGATACATGCCTACTTAGTAGGCAAAAATGTTCTTTATATGAAATAAATAAGTGTATAATTGTGTCACCGTGACTATTCAACCAGTTCTAAAAATTACGAGTGCCAGCTATACAGATATAATCATTTAGTAATATTTATTTTACTGATAGTGACGCGCGGTGGTTATAGGCTATTTTCATATGCAAATGAGGCATGCTATGTTTTACTTATTTATACTAATCAAATGCGTCATTTGAAAAAATAATATGTTCGACAAATTATTAAGTATGATCATTGCACATCAAAAACTAAGAAAATAAAGAGTAATGTCCCTTAACGTTTTCAGGAAACACGGTTATCGACCCTGATATCAGTTTCGAAATATAAGTCTGGTATAATATGTATAATATATGTCCGACAACAGTATCCATTCATGTTTGACATTTTTTCATATATATCGTGTCTAGTTCCTGTTCTTTGTGATGTAATTAATGAATAAATATGGCAATGAAAACAAAAATATAATAATGCCAATCAATACGTGGGGTAATTGTGAATGAATGTTTATTTTGCCAGACAATATCTCAGATGAAACATATGATATAAATAACATTGTATGCCTACTGAGTGGGCATGTACCTTTAACGTGCTGTCGGTTGAGAAAATGTAAATTGTGACGTGTTTGACCAGAGTAGTCCAAGGTGAGCCTATGCATCAGTAGCCTATTTCATCAACATTGCAAAGTCTACTTTAGTAGCAAAGTATACTTTGAGGGAGAAATTTTTAATTTTTTGAAAAATTTATTAATTTTTATTATACTGAATTTATTACATTATCACAGCCATTTAATGGCTGTGATAATGTAATAAATTCAGTAAAATAATTCTGCATAGTTTTAATCATCAAATATACACAATCGTTAGTTCTGCATGAAATAATGCATTTCGGAAAAATCAATGATTGCTCCCTCAAAGTATACTTTGCTAGTAAAGTATACTTTGCAATGTTGATGAAATAGGCTACAGGGCAATCTGGTCAGGATTTACACTTTTCGCCATTTATTCACTGAAGTGTACAAGCTGCCGTCAGCAAAAAATAAAATAAAATAAACAAATAGATAATGATCTTACCGAGTGATGAATGTCTAGAATTGTTGTAAATACGTATTAAAGGCATGTTTTCTCAGATTATGTCGCAAAATGCTCCCATGTATAAGCTATTGAAGTATATGGATACAATATTTTATTGAACAAAAAATCAGATTATTTAGTTTATTTCGGCATAAAAGTATACGTTGTTACCATTCATTTGAACCGTCTCGTCGAGACGTTTCATATGAATGGTAACAACATATACTTTCGAACAGAAATAGAAAAAATAGCGAAACTATTATGTCCCGCCAAAATACATTTCTGTCTAACCTATTGAAATATATGGATACAATATTTTATTGAAAAACAATCTGATTATTTTGTTTATTTCGGCATAAAGTATATGTTGTTACCACTCATTTGAACCGTCTCGTCGAGACGGTTCATATGAGTCGTAACAACATGTACTTTCGAATAGAAATAAAGAAAATAGCGAAAATATTCTGCACATTTTCTAGTTTGAACAGTAACAATTGAAATCTACATTGCAAAATTTACTGTTCGCACATACAAATGGTACGTACTATGTTACTTCGCTAAGCGACCCAGTAAGCGGATTGAAACCGTGGAATACATTGCTCTACTGCCTGTTCGTGATCGCATAGCACACAACTATGGCTCGGAATAATCAAATGCCTGATTTACAGTGAAACCTCGCTAAACCGGACACCCGGGAGACATCACGTGACCGCCTTAGAGAGGTTCCTCTGTACTGTAATTATATCCGGTCTAAAATATGTTAATTTATTGGTACAGGATTTCCTGTCGGTTTACAGAATACATGTAATTATTTAAACGAAATTCACAATGAATATAATTATTTATAATAAATTCGCTGAAAATAAAGTAAACTCCGTTCTCCCACATCCATGCATCGGGTGGATAAAAAATGACCCCGACTTTCAAAATGCCATAATTATCTCAAGAATTATGAATAATAATTCAACATATTTGTTCATGACATTATTTCACGATGTTGTCTCTGAACTCCTAGTCTCATCTCTGTAGCTTTGTCAATTACCATGTAATGGGAAAAACAAAAATCATTTCTTGAATGAGGGTTGATCTAAAAGTGTTTTGCAGCTTCTATAAATAATGATGCTAGTTACAGTCAGTTTAAACACGGAATTTATCCCGTCAACACAGTGCGTATATGCCGTGAAACACGGTGCCGTGAAACATTTTTGATATCCAGTCAATACAATTTTTGTATTTTACAGCCATTTGTTGGTGTTGACGGGATAAATAGAATAGTAGGTTAGTGCCGTGAATGGAAAACAATATCTGGCGCTGCACGGAAACGGGATGTGCTCGGCATAGCCTCGCCCATCCCGTTTCCTGAGCCTTGCCAGATATGTTTTCCCATTCACGGCACTAACCTACTATTCTCTATATCTTCAGACCACCTCACCTCACTTCACGACGACAGCGATCGCGCCCTCCAAGTCCCTCCAAAAGATTATTATCTACAACATACAAGGTGTATGATCACGTGGTACTACAGTAACAACAGCAACAAGTACTGAAACTTCCAGAATCCATCTGATTCAAAGTACGTATTCTTTTATATTTTCCTTGTTACGTAGCGGATTTTGATGAAATATTGCGCATCAAACGCGTCTTGTTAAGCTGCATTTGGTGGTCTTTGTATTTTCACCCAAGCTTCGTCCAAGTCTGTGCCGAACTCCCTGGACCACCAAATGCAGCTATTGAAGACGCGTTTGCTGCGCCATATTTCATCAAAATCCGTTGCATATTAAGGAAAATATCAAATAGTACTTGCTTTGGAGTGGGCTAGCTTTCAAC
Source organism: Conchocele bisecta (assembly GCA_029237695.1). NCBI lineage: Eukaryota > Metazoa > Mollusca > Bivalvia > Lucinida > Thyasiridae > Conchocele > Conchocele bisecta. Next base: position 15,405,072 of record CM055280.1, on the reverse strand, counting down.
ACGTTCAGCCGTTGTTGTTGTTGTTGTAACCACGTGATAATGGACCTTGTACCCCAAATAATGTAAATCACACAAGTGTACATGCATATGTTCGCTGGCTGAGTCTGAGCACAACTTTTGTATCGTGCGTTGTACCAGCCACCACCAAACCTGGTTTCGCCCAAGCTTCGTCCAAGTCTGAGTTCCATTGACCACCAAATGCAGCTCATGAAGACGCGTTTGCTGCGGCATATTTCATCAAAATCCGTTACATATTAAGGAAAATATCAAATAATACTTACTTTGGAGTTGGTAACGTTGTTGTTGTTGTAACCACGTGATCATGCACCTTGGAAATAAATAGGCCCGCAAAGAATACAGGGAAACCTGTATAAACCGGACACCAAGAAACATCTGTGATCTGTGATTGGTCTTGGGTGTCTTGGTCATAATGCGTATCGAGATCGATCGATCTGATGTTTGTTTGTAATCTCTGTATATAGCAATGGGACTGGACTTACAGAAAAACGTCTGTCAAACGGATTTACAGGGATTCCGCAGGGGAAAATAAAAAAATCGCCACTTCAAAAAAAAAAGGAATAACAACAGGATACAAATAAACAATTGGCGATAAAAACTTACAATTTTCCAAAAAAAAAAGATTTTTTTTTTTCGAAAATTTTAATTTTTTATCGCCAATTGTTTATTTTCATCGCCAATTGCGAAAGTGGCGATCGCCAGCGGAATCCCTGGACATATGTCAGTTATATTATTGTGAACACAGATATTTATTGTATTTATCTCAGCTGATAATGTATGTTCCTGATCGCATAGCACACAACTGTGTCCGAGTCTCAGAATTATCAAATGTCTGATTTACAGTGAAACCTCTCTAGGCCGGTGTCCGGTTTTTGAGAGGTTTCACTGTACTACCCAACAATAGGGCCACCGGCGGGCCTCAACACAAACATCCGACAAGTGTCTCTCTTTTCTTTTTAAAGGTACATGCCCACTCAGTAGTTTATAATATAGGGAGACAGTCAGGTTTGTATATTCTGTAGATATGGCATTTTCTGGCAAAATAAACATTAATTAACCATTAACCCACGTATTGATCAGATGTAAATGTCCAAACTGATATCAGTGGCGATAACCGTGTTTCCTTAAAATATTAATGGACATTACTATTTATTCTCTGCATTTATTTTTTGATGTGCAATGATCAAACTTTATAATCTGTCAAAAATATTATTTTGTTCAGGTCACGCATTTAATTAGTATACATAATTAAAAAACATCATGCCTCATTTGCATATGAAAATAGACTGATACCACCGCGCGTCACTATCAGTAAAATAAATACTACTACAGTCGAACCTCCACGAACGGCCACTTCTCTACAACAGCCACCTCTCTACAACGGCCAAAATTTCAAAACGCAATGTGATGAATTGCGACCACAGTTAGTGTACGTAATTTGATAAACTTTGTGGGGGATTTTGTTAATTCTTCATCAGAACTGGCAAGTTGGGAGTGCTTTAGAATCGTCTCACTGAGACGATTCTAAAGCACTTCCAAATTGCCAGTTTTGGCGAAGAAATGAAAAAATATGCACCTTAAATGTAGCTCTGATTTCTATATGATACCTCTCTTCAACAGCCACCTCTCTTCAACAGCCAGTTTTCAGTCTCCCCATGGCTGGCCGTTGTGGAGAGGTTCGACTGTAAATGATTATATCTGTATAGCGGGCACTCGCAAGTTTTAGAACTGGTGGAATAGTGATACAATTATACACTTATGTAATTCCTATAAAGAACATTTTGTACCTACTGAGTGGGCATGTACGTTTAAGTTATTTTTTCTGTTTTATGCAGACGGCGTGCAAGTCTATATAGTCACCCGGCCGTTAAACGTAAGCATCAATCAATCAATCAATCAATCAAATCCGCTTGGGCTCTGATATATTTTTATCGAATTCCAACGTCAAGTACGTAACATATGGCTGATTTTCGAAATAAAAATCGGCGAAAAACGGCGAAACGACAAGGGAGGCAATTCCAATTTCGGTCCCAAAGTCATCCTGGGTGCCTTTGAAACGCTTGAAAAGCGTTTAACCGACTTGACATTGCAATAGATTACAGCCCAGTATCTTTAATCCTGTATGCTATGCACCAGTTGTAAAGTATAAGTCAACATAAACAACGTGACGCATATGTCTGGCTGTGCGATATAATACAAATGCAAATATACAGTGCAACCTCTCTACAACAGCCACCCATGGGAAGACGCAAAACTGGCTGTTGTAGAGAGGTGTCTGTTGTAGGGAGGTTAATGCTAAATTAAATTTTTTCGTCCGCTGTTTATTTAGTTTCTTCAATAATTACCAGCAAAACTTGCTTTGGCAACATTTTCCAATGAAAATGATTCTAAAATGCTGTCAAAACATGTTTGTATTGAGAAAGAAGGCAAAAGCAACAGCAGACGAAAAGTTTCGTGCTCAGCAGTCTAAGGGTTAGATACAGAGGAAATCATCCATTTGAGATATACAATAGCGGCTGTTATAGAGAGAGTGTTGTTGTAGAGAGGTGGCCGTTCGGGGATGTTCGACTGTACATGTCTTAAAATATGCCAAGTCTTAGCTGCATGTTTTCCGCTTTTTATCCCGTCAACACATTGCGTATGTGCCGTGAAACACGGTGCCGTGAAACATTTTTGATATCCTGTCAATACGACCTACTCACTGCGTATGAATATGTGCGGTTGCTGGGGTTATGTCTTTGCATTTTAAAGCCATTTGTATGTGTTGACGGGATAAATAGAATAGTAGGTTAGTGCCGTGAATGGAAAAAAATATCTGGCCCGGCACGGAAACGGGATGTGCTCGACAGAGCCTCGCCCATCCCGTTTCCTGAGCCTTGCCAGATATGTTTTCCCATTCACGGCACTAACCTAATATTCTCTATATATGCAACAGGTTGCACTATATCGCTACACCACGCTACATAGTAGAAATGTGCGTAATAGCATTTACACTTCGGGAACTAAAATATAGAGAAGGCCTGCATGGTGTTGACATTCATTCTTCGCTATATTGATATTGAGAGGCAATTCTACAATATGACACAAAAGTATTACCATAAACTTATCTAATACAGGGTGTGTTAGCAAAATTCTTAGGTCACTCTCCACAAAGTAGAAAGTAAACAAAATAAACAAAGACCGCTTCAAACGCACATTTGGAAAGACTACTCCGTCAAAAACTCAAAACTCAAACAAAACAGATAAATGTAATGCAATGTAATTATAGTGATGTACTCCGAACTAGCCAAATCTTTGCTGTATATTGTACAACCGCCTGCGTTAGACTTGCCCAGAACATTTATTCGCAATCGCAACTCGCAATCAAGCAGTTTGATTGACCGAACCTGATATGTACCACAGCTCGTGCTCAGCCAATGACCTGCTCAATTGAAAGCAGATTATTCAAGAATTTCGAATAAAACAAATGATAACTATTAGAAAAATTAGCGGAGGTGGTGGTGTCGTCGCTCTATCGACCAAGTTTCTGCAGTATAACTGGAACACCGACTAAGAAAATGGACCTTACAACATTTGTTACAACATACAAATTATGTAGTTTAAGCTCACTCTTGTAGCCCTGTAGCATATTTCACCAACATTGCAAAGTATACTTATCTAGCAAAGTATACTTTGAGGGAGAAATTTTCAATTTAAAGATAAATTTATTAATTTTTATTATACTGAATTTATTACATTATCACAGCTGTGATAATGTAATAAATTCAGTATAATAATTCTGCATATTTTTAATCATCAAATATATTCAGTGGTTAATTATATGTGAAATAATGCATTTTGGGGAAAATAAATGATTACTCCCTCAAAGTATACTTTGCTAGATAAGTATACTTTGCAATTTTGATGAAATCGGCTACTGATAAAGATATATATTGCTTGTTAGAAGCATAACAGATGTTCCGTTGATAGTGCAGATCCTGATCAGACTGTGCGGATGCACAGGCTGATCTGGATCTACACTGATCGCGAAAGCCGTAACCCCAATTTCTCCAGTCACAGCCACATTCAACGGCTAAAACTTGTTATGTTTCACAAAGTGTGTTTCCTCGTACAGAAGTATTAGAATGCATCAACAAATTGCATTGCATACACCCGGGTTATCACCCGCTCTGATCATATACAGTTGAATAAACTTCCAGGAATTTGATCAGATAAAACGTTGCGTCTGGTTCATTTATGTATATAATACAGAAAATGCATAGTTTATCTCAGATCACGTTTATCACAGTTTCTGATAATATATGCTTGAATATTTTGCGATTTGATCAAATCAAATGATGAGATTGGTTGATATAGTTAATGTACAGTGAATAATTCCAAAAAACAAATTGAATATCTGAGACACAATGTCTTCAAGTGAACATTGCGTACATGGACACAAACTGTTCTTTGTACGAATTAAATAAGTGTCACTATTCCACCAGTTCTAAGAATTACGTAAATGTAAATGCTTTAACGGCACTGGCTCGATGACTTGCATGTCGGGACCGACTATTTAAGTCCCTATCCGATGTCACGAATGTGTCTTGCCCAAGGACACACCGAATCGGCCAGTGTCGGGATTGGAACCCATGACCTTTCGATCCGTAGTCCGATGCTCTACCACTGAGCTATTGCGGCTGACTCTAAGAATTACGAGTGCCTGCTATACAGATATAATCATTTATTAATATTTATTTTACTGATAGTGACTCGCTATTAGGCTATTTTCATATGCAAATTAGGCATGATACCTTTTAATTATTTATACTAATTAAATCCGTCACCTGAATTTTTTTTTTTCGACAGATTATAAAATATGATCATTGCAAATCAAACATTAGATACAGAGAATACATGTCCGTTAACATTTTAAAGAAGCACGGTTATCACCCCTGATATCAATGTGGACATTTATTTCCGATATAAAATGTATACTATTGCCAATAAATACGTGTGGTAATGGTGAATGAATGTTTACCTTGCCAGAAAATGTCTCAGATGAGTGGGCATGTACCGTTAAGCGAACAACTTGTATTACAACGGATCGATGTATGGATGTGTTGTATGATCAGCATCTGCAATGGTCGGTTGCAGAATAAGCCCGTTTTGTCAGGTCGTGATTACGAAGGGTCGCTGACTTGGAGAAGGTGCAAGGAATATTCGTAACGGTAGACCTAACGATGTTTTCAAGAATTATAAATTAATTATCCCATTGCTCAGCGGTTACAGTAAGATTATTTATTTTTCTGACACCATTCATGACTGCTACATTTGTATTTCAGTGATTGGATGGCGACCAAGGTAGGCCCAGATCAGACTGCGCGGATGCGCAGGCTGATCTGGGCCTACGCTGGTAGGCAAATGCCACAATGTGTATTTTATCTGCAGGTATAGCTGATATTCAGGTTATAGCATCAAGCTGTAATACATCTGTTAGAATAAATTATGACAGTTTTAAATAGAATCGATGTATACTACTATTATTTTAGAATAAATCATGACTGTTATATATATAATCGATGTCTAATATTCTTTTAGAATAAATTATGACTGTTTTATATAGAATCGATGTCTACTATTTTTTAGAATGAATTATGACTGTTTTATTGACTGATATAACAGTTGGATTTTCTCATGGTACTCCGGTAGCCTCCCACAATTAGGACCACCCGGACGATATATATATGCCAACGGAAGCATTTATGGCTGTGACTGGAGAAATGGGGCTTATGGGTTTTGCGACCAGTGTAGATCCAGATCAGCCTGTGCATCCGCACAGTCTGATCAGGATCTGCACTGTTCGCCATTCCATGAATTAAACACCCACGACTCTTCTAACAAGCAATTCAGATCATAACGAGGCTACACGAGTGAGCTATTTAATCAGGAGCTAGACTGGTCACAAATCCCACAAGCCCAATTTCTCCGATCACGTTTGTATACGTGTTCTCGCGCCTGTATGTAAACTGTGCGCATACGCATGCTGATCTGGAGCTTCGCTGGTCACAATACCGCTTTTGTAAGGTGTTTGTTCATATTCGACTCTAAGCCGAGTTGAATACCCGTACATTTCAAGATCAGATACATAAAGCTCTATAACAAAATATGTGACAAAAAAGATTAGCTAGCTCCTGATTGAACGTAATGTCCACTCAGTAGGCACAAACTGTTATTTATAGGTATTAAATAAGTGTATAATTGTGTCACTATTCCACCATTTCTAAAAATTACGAGTGCCCGATATACAGATATAATAATTTAGTAATATATATTTTACTGATAGTGACTCACGGTGGTATCAGGCTATTTTCATATGAAAATGAGGCATGATATTTATAATTATTTATACTCATTAAATGCGTCACCTGAAAAAATAATATTTTCAACAGATTATATGATCATTACATATTATAGGAATGAATGGCCTTTTTGTGGAATTTATCGGGGTATAAACTTGGAAAAGTCGCGGGAATACTGGACGAAGGCCGGAAGGCCTCGTCGAGTATTCCCGCGACTTTTCCAAGCTTATATCCCCGATAAATTCCACAAAAAGGCCATTCATTCCTTATAATTCCAGCATTTGAAATAAATTCATCAAGAAAATGTGTTTATTTTCCGTTTTCTTAAGAATTATTTTAACTGCTCCTGACGGTTACGGAAAGTAGTTCGGCATGGAGTTTACTGGGATATAAATTCTGTACAGAGACTTGCTACGGACCAATCAAATGTTAGGGAATTGTGTAAATATTTTTGTGCTGGAATTATACAAAAATAAATACACGGAATAAATAGTGATGTCCGTTAACAGTTTAAGGATAGTATCGCCCCTGATATCAGTGTGGAAATGTACATCTACTATAAAAATGTATAATAATGCCAATCAATTTTGGGGTAATGATGAATGTATGTTTTGCCAGAAAATGCCTCAGATGATGTCTTAGCTACAATAATTCGCCTCCGATAATTCGCCTTCGCGAGAGGTATGGAGCGGGGTAGCAATTTTGTTTCAAATGACGTCTCTGATAAAAAGAACTGAGTTGGCATGTACCTTTAATTATCCCACTATTGTAGTGTCATACTAATCTACAATCTAATCGGAAATGCTCAAAGACTAAAATAGCCAATATAGGACGGAATGATCAACACTGCGTAGGTGGGTAGAGTGATTTTAAACTACGCTGCGCGTAAACGCTTTGCGTCCTATTTTCCCAGGTCCGTCGCTCGACTTAAAATACGTAAACACCACTAGATGACTCAATTCTATCGATACGTAGTTTAACCCCAGGTTGGAAATATTATTTCAGTTTGAATTTTGTTTTGTTTGTGTGTCGAATTCAGTTTTCAATGGTTTAGAATCGCAGTGTTTGTGTGGGGATATTTCAGGATGTAAGCCAGACCGTGCAAAATGAGGTAAGTGACTGTCGGTTGCATTTATAAATAAATTTAAAATAATACGAGAATTTTAGTTCAGCGGTTCGTACATCAACATAGTTATTAGCATAGTATGACGGGTCGTGTGAAACGCTTGACGAATTGCATGGCGAGCAATATAGACCCTGATGAGACTCATCAGTGTCTACACTGTTCGCCATACTCTTTGCGTGAACATTCATGATATACTTCTTGAACAATGTATTTGCTATTAAGATGCATTAGTGTGAAAGCTCACGAGATCGTGTACTGGTCAACAATGTACCAATCACAATTGTGTCGTGATGTGTGAAAAAAAACACACACTTAACATAAGAATGAATGGGAATTATATGAGCGTGTCGCACTTTTCAGACGTTACCACGTGACTGACACGTTTCTACACATGGCCTATTTTTCATTGTGCATATGTATCACATTGTATGATTGTATCAACGTCACCTGTCCGCTTGTACGTTGACCTGTGTACACCACCATCTGCGCTAATCTTGCCTATAATTGTCTTTTTTTCTTTTTTTTCAAAATACGTCAAAATTGTGCCTGACATCAAAAAGCTTGATTGACTAAGCCTTAGTTCTGAGTACCTCATTACATTACATTGCAACACAGTATATAACATATACATATAGCGCAATCAATTGCATACAAAGCGGATACCGCACACTAGATAACCATGAGCTGTGCTACAGCTCAGGTTCAGACTATCAGACTGCTAGATTACGAGTTTAGATTGTCAATAGATGTTCAGAAACGTTGACGCATGTGCAAGATTAACGCCAGCGAATATATACTACATTTACCATCCCAAGCTCATATATTGAATACACATCGTTCAACTGCATACTACGGAGCCCCGCAAGGTGACATGGATTATTTTTTTTATTAATTCGTTCCCACGAATAACAATTCGTTCCCTCGAATTAACAATTCGTTTCCTCGAATTAACAATTCGTTCCCACGATACAACAATTCGTTCCCTTGGGAACGAATTGTTATTTCGCGGGAACGAATTGTTAAATTGAGGGAACGAATAGTTATTTCGTGGGAACGAATTAATACCAAAATGAATTTTAAATCTTAAACCGAGGTCCCGTCTCTGTATGACCTGAGCTGTCACTGGGGCGTTAAACACACTCGCTTTCACTTGCGACTGCATACAACAACCGCCAACACAATGGGGAAGAGAACGGGCCAACCACCATTGGCCTGGCAATTTTTGAGACCACCACATGCAGCTTAACACGACGCGTCTGATGCGCCATATTTCATCAAAATCCATTACGTAATAAGGATTATATAAAATAATACGTACTTTGAACCAGAAGTTTCAGAACGTGTTGTTGTTGTTATAACCACGTGATCATACACCTTGGTGTAGATCGTAAATTTGCAAAATAGCCAATTTCAATTTTCTGAAACCACCAAATACTGTGGTTTCGTGTTTCGAATTTCGTCATGTAAGTTATTAAAATGGGTGCACTTTCGTTTCTTCAATTCATTTCTTTCGTGTGTATGTCAACGAAATTATTTTAAACAAATGAAAAAGATTCTCGACAATCAACCGAAACTTTCGTCTCAACCGAACTATATTATTTCCTTGTATTTACACTTAATAGTTATTTGTGTCTATGACTAGAAATAATCGTATGGGTTTTGCGACCGTGTATATCCTGATCAGCCTGTGCATCCGCACAGTCTGATCAGGATATGCACTGTTCGCCATCCCCTCAATGAAACACATGCCATGCTTCAAACAAGCGATATACATCGTTATCAGGCTACATGAGTGCGCTATTTGATCAGGAGCTACACTGGCCACAAATCCGATGAGCCAAATTTCCCCAGTAACAGTCATATTTGTTAACTAAAACGAAAATCGATACGACCCTTAGAAAAACCGAAACAGGATGTCTCTGTGTATTATTAGCCTTCTGGGTGTTAAGGGTACATACCCACTCAGTAGCCACAAAATGTTCTTTATGGGAGTTCAATAAGTGTATAATTGTGCACTATTCCACCAGTTATAAAACATACGGGTGCTCGCTATACAGATATAATAATTTATTAATATTAATTTACTGATAGTGACGCGCGGTGGTATCAGATTATGGTATGATCATTGTACATCAAACAATAAATACAAAGAATAAATAGTAATGCCCGTTAGTGTTTTAATAATAATGCCAATTATTACGTGGGGTAATGGTGAATGAATATTTATTTTGCAAGAAAATGTCTCAGATGATGTCTCTGATAAAAAGAGCATGTTGTACCTACTGAGTGGGCATGTACCTTTAAGGGTACATGCCCACTCAGTAGGCACAAACTGTTCTTTATATCAGAGACATCGTCTGAGACATTTTCTGGCAAACTAAACATTCATTCACCATGTTATATCAGACGAAGATTAAAATGTTAACGGACATTACTATTTATTCTGTGCATTTATTTTTTGGTTTGCAATATCATACTTTATAATCTGTCGAAAATATTATTTTTTCAGGAGACGCATTTAATTAGTATATATAATTAAAAAATAGCATGCCTCATTTGCATATGAAACTAGCCTGATACCACCGCGCGTCACTATCAGTAAAATAAATTTTACTAAATGATTATATCTGTATAGCGGGCACTCGTAATTTTTAGAACTTATGGAATAGTGTCACAATTATACACTTATTTAATTCTTATAAAGAACATTTGGTGCCTACTGAGTGGGCATGTACCTTTAATAGTTATTTGTGTCTATGACTAGAACTAATCGTATGGGCCATCCCCTCAATGAAACACCCGTCATGCTTCTAACAAGCAATACACATCGTTATCAGGCTACATGAGTATGTATTCATTCATTATGGCTGTGGCTGGAGAAATGGGGCTTGTGGGTTTTGCGACTAGTGTAGATCCTGATCAGCCTGTGCATCCGCACAGTCTGACCAGGATCTGCACTGTTCGCCATTCCATCAATGAAATATCCGTCATGAGTCTAGCAACCAATATAGTTATATAGTGTCCTATTTGATCAGGAGATACACTGAGCACAAATCCCATAAGCCCTATTTCACAGTCACAGTCACATTTGATAATTAAAACGAAAATCGATACGATATCGTTCGTTGGTTGACCTTTAGAAAAACCGAAATATGATTATATCTTTGTTTATTATTAACATTCCGGGTTTTAGTGCTACATATATACTGTATGGACACGACTACGAACAGGTCGCAGGTGGAAGATTCGGACCTAGGACTCAATAAATGGCTCATGTGAAAAACGTTACCCCACCCACCCATTTCCGTACACTATACAGTTTAGCCTTTAAAAAGGCTATAGTGTGTATTGTACGGAAATTGGTGGTTGGGGTAACTGTTTACAAATGAGCCGTTTATCGGGTCCTAGGTCCGAGTCTTCCACCTGTGGAACAGATGACAATTGAGACACACCATGTTACTTTGTACTTAAACCTATGTGCGATTTTCATGAAAAATATGTACAGAAAATGTGATATTATTTTCTGTAAATGACGTACGAAATGGACGAAATTGTTATAGCAAATGCAGAATTATATTCCGTATTTTCTCTGAACATTTCGTCCACTTAAAACCAATTTAAACTAAAAAAGACGACTAAGTTGTGAGCCTCATGGGATTTGTGACCAGTGTAGCTTCCATTCAAATTGTACACTCCTGTAGCCGTATAACAATATATATTGCTTGCTAGAAGCATGACGGTGTTTCATCGACGGATTGGCGAACAGTGCAGATCCTGATCAGACTGTGCGGATGCACAGGCTGATCTGGATCTACACGGTCGCAAAACCCTACAAATATTTCTGATCAGACTGCGGATGCGTGGGAACGAATTGTTATATCGTGGGAACGAATTGTTATTTCGAGCGAACGAATTGTTAAATTAAGGGAACGCATTGTCAGTTTGTGGGAACCAATTGGTAATTCGAGGAAACGAATTGTTATATCGTGGGAACGAATTGTTAATTCGAGGGAACGAATTGTTAAATTGAGAGAACGAATTGTTATTTCGTGGGAATGAATTAATAATAATAAGTGCATGTCCCATGCGGGGCTCCGTAGTATACACATATTTCTGTATACAATGTTAAATGTCATTTCAAAATTCTCGTGCATTTTCGTGCACTAAATGACATATTGAATACATAACCAACTGCGCTATTCGTGCCAATAGTGATGACTGATTATACACATTTTCTAGGCAAACATGTACTTGAATGTCAGACTAAAAACGAAGCAGATTGATGGTCAAGACTGAGCACAGCTTCACATTTACGTCTCGAGTAAATGGGTAGATTATGGAAACATCCTGGTGCGAATGCTGACATACTTTTTTATCTATCTCCTAATTCGGAGATACTAACTACTAATTATGAGATACTAAGTCAAAATTAGGAGATAATAACTCCTAATTAGGAGATACCATCTCATAATTAGGAGATATTGTCTCCTAATTAGGACTTATTATATCCTAATTAGGACTTATTATATCCTAATTAGGAGATAAAAAGATATGTCAATGTATCACTGCTAAAATTTTTTTAGCTCCTTAGTATGAGATACTAACTCCTAATTAGGAGATAATACGTACTAATTAGGAGATATTATGTCCGAATTAGGAGATACTACCTCCTAATTAGGAGATTTGATATCATAATTAAGAGATACTAAGTCCTAATTAGGAGATATTGTATCCTAATTAGGAGTTAGTATCTCATAATTAGGAGACAAATATCTTTTAGCATTGGCACCAGGGGCCCGTTTCACTAAACTTCGCACGACTAAAATGTTCGTAAGTGCACATTTAAGATCGTCTGTAAATTTCAATTGATGGATTTATATTTATTGAGCATAGGCTGCACATGCAGCCTATGCTCAATAAATGTAAATCCAATAAGTGTTTACAAGAAAACATTGTTAATGTGAAATGTACAGACTATCATAATGTTGCACTCACGAACATTTTAGTATTACGAAGTTTAGTGAAACTTCTATAGTAGATATATAGTTACGGTCCGTGTGCAATATGATCGCAGCTGGTGGTATAATCATTTTATCTCGTATTTGTTTCTGCAGTTTTCTTTTAACTTGCGTCATAGACAGTTTACCACCTCTGCTGCGGTATTTGCACAAATGCATTTATCGGACACATAGCAAGTATATGGTTAGTGCCGTCGAATATAAAATATATTCGATTGAGCCTGAGACAGCTTTATTGGGGCGAGCTAGCTTTAGCTCGTCCCAATAAAGTTGTCGGGCGAAAATATATTTTATATTCAACGGCACTAATCATATATTTATTTTATACCGCGTAATGAACTTAATTGATTGAACGTACGTGACGTTATGTTTTTGACGTCACTCCCTCGCCATACGTCACAATTCAAGCGAAGTCACGCAATGTAAAATGGCTTTAGACTCCACATTTGTTATAATAAGCATTATAATCATGACGGACATGTCCGTGTCGTTGGTTATATCAAATATACTGTAAAAATGGATAAAATTCATCTGAATCGACAGAGATTTAGATTTTAAAATTTCCTGTTGAGACTGACCAATCAGAGGCCACGAATAGGGGTCAACGGTGAACAAATAAAGGCAATTCATGTATATTAGGCTACTACAGATATAAACAGCATTTATTCAACCACCTTTATTATGCTACATGGATCAATGGTTGCGGCATAAATAAATATACACATGTATTCGCCGACTAATACCAACACACTGTTCATTCATACATGTAATTGATAACAATCGCCGAGACGCCATGTTTGGCCATTGTCCGAGCACAGTGTACAATGTATATGTGTTGGGTCTTTGTCTTGTTTAGTGAGTCCAGTTATCAAAACAGACATTAGTACGTTTATCATGTTCATGACCAGTGTAGCTCTTTGGCATCATTATACGTGTACGGACATGCAATCACTGATTGGTCAACACCGTTGACCAGATGCATAAACAATGTCCAATTGATAGATTGTCGACTAGCGTAGGCCGAGATCAGACTGCGCGGACGCGTAGGCTGATCTGGGCCTACGCTAGTCGACAATCTATCAATTGGACGCGGACGCGCAGGTTGATCTGGGCCTATGCGCATGCGTAGCTGACAAATAGTAAGATACACTTTCACAGACCTGGGATTCATTAAAGGTACATGCCCACTCAGTAGGCACAAAATGTTCTTTATATCAGAGACATCATCTGAGACATTTTCTGGCGGAATAAAACATTCATTCACCATTTCACCACGTATTGATTGGCATTATTATACATTCTATATCAGACGTAAATTTCCACACTGACATCAGGGGCGATAACCGTGTTTCCTTAAAAAGAAATTACTATTTATTCTCCGTATTTATTTTTGGATGTGCAAAAGCTCGCGGATTATCTCCTCGTACATGCGGACGAACCGTGATCTAACTGTGACATATTTTCACCTAATATAGTGTGTATTAGCAAAATTCTCAGGTCACTCTCCACGAAGTAGAAAGTAAATTAAGAATGCGTCAAACGCAAATTTGGAAATACAACTCCGTCATAACGCTTATGTAATGTAATGTAATTATAGATACATGTATGTATTCAGAACTACAGTGAAACCTCCCTAAACCGGTCCACAGGGTGTCCGGCTTAGAGAGGTTTCACTGTAAATCAGACATTTGCTCATTCTGAGCCATAGTTGTGCGTTTTGCGATCACGAACAGACACTATCACCTGAGATAAATGACCAAGAAACTCATCACAAATAAGATCACATGCGCTTTCTTGATGTCCGGTTTAGAGGGGTTCCAAGTAGTACATCACGCGTTATATATATCGATGGTCTAGTAACATAAGGTCGTAACTGCTATGCTAAAGCATAGCAGTTACGACCTTATGTTACTAGACCATCGATATGATAGACGTTTTCCGCCTCGTTTTAAGTAGAAAGTAGGGCTGGATACATGTATTCAGAAACCCAGACACGTTTACGATGTGTTCACAGTATTCAAAGTAATTTATAATCATCATTATATATCACACAGGTACATGGTGGCATATTTACGACAGCTATGGAAAGTTTTAATCAGTAGATTGCTTCCAGCTGTGCAACATGCTTCATATATATGAATATCAATTCGTCGTTTCTGTGGTTGGAAATATATGGTCGAGTTTGTGCAGCGCCATCTGGAGGAAAGTAATACAAGTCGAACAGTAAGTTTACTGTCTGTTTCACGAAACCTGTTCAAATTGTACGGCTACATGTATATAAACAATGCCAAAATAATATTTGTTTACGGTAATATTAAATTTTATCAAAATAAAAAAATGAGCCTTCTTTTTTTTATTTCGTGAAGTCTGGTCCAATATTGATTTTATTTCGAAAAAAAACAGTTTCTCCATGTTAAATCCCCATAGACATCTTCGCTCCGTGAAGATGTCTATGGGGATTTAACATGGGGAGATTTTTCTAATTTCAGAAATTGTGAACCGATTTTCAAAATTTAGCTTTTGTTTTCTTCGTTACATCATTTCCATGCTATCTAGCCAGGTTTCAGAGTCAATATCCAAATATCCAATCCAGAGAAATCAGAAATCATTTTTTTCGCAATAAAATCAATATGTGACCAAATTTTACGAAATGAAAAGAAGGCTAATTGTTACATTTTGATAAAATTTAATATTATCGAAACAAATATTGTTTTTGCATGGTTTAGATAGCCGTAACATTTGGGCAGGTTTCGTGAAACAGACAGTAGTGTGTTATCCATTTCAGACATATGCTATTGATTTCTTTTTCATTTTCGATCACATATAGATGGGCTGTGATCTACAAATTGTAGTTGTTAACATAGTAGATGAACCCACCCCGCACCATAAACACACGTTGATATATGCGCATACTTGTGGCTGTGACTGGAGAAATTGTGCTTAATGGTTTTGCGACCAGTGCAGATCCAGATCAACCTGTGCATTCACATAGTCTGATCAGAGTCTGACTGTTCTACATTTCATCAATGAAGCCAACAAGCAATGCAGAATGTTATCAGGCTATAGGATTGTGCTGTTTGATCAGGAGCTACACTACTGTCATTTCCACGTTTTGCTGCCGACGAACATTTGGCCATTAAACACATTAAATCTAAAAAATATTTAAGAGTAAGTACTTTTTCATCAATAACAAAAAAGTCACCCTCCCCAAAAAATCTTTTTTCGCAATAAAATCAATATTTGATGGAATTTCATCAAATAATTTTTGTTGTGGAGGGTGACTTTTCTTATTGATAAAAAATTACTTACTTTCAAATCTTTTTTAGATTTAATGTGTTTAATAGCCAAAAGTTCGTCGGCAGCAAAACGTGGAACAGACAGTAGGGGATATGTCATTGTACTTCAATACCGGAGGTTGTGAGTTCAATCCTCGCTATGGTGTGAAAAATACTTCTATAGCGTTTCCATCCCACTGGCCTGTCGGATGAGACTTTAAACTGTCGTCCCGTCTCTATATTCAAGGTGCGTGATCACGTGGTTATAACAACAACAACTTCGCCCACTCCAAAGTAAGTATTATTTGATATTTTCCTTAATATGCAGCGGATTATAATGAACTATGACGCAGCAAACGCGTCTTCATGAGATGCATTTGGTGGTCCAGGGAGTTTGGCACAGACTTCTGTCGTTTTTGCGAAGAATCGATTTCCGTGTCTCCGACACGGAAATCGATTCTTTGCAAAAACGACAGAAGTTTGGGGGAAAAATACATAGACCACCAAATGCAGCTTAACAAGACGCGTTGATGTGCCATATTTCATCAAAATCCGTTACGTAATAAGGACAATATAAAAGAATACGTACTTTCAATCGGATGGATTCTGGAAGTTTCAGTACTTGTTGTTGTTGTTGTTAGTACCACGTGATCATACACCTTGATATTATTACTAAATAAATATATCAGTATAGCGTGCACTCGTACATGTTAGAACTGGTGGAATAGTGACACAATTATACACTTATTTAATTCCTATCAAGAACATTTTGTGCTTACTGAGTGGGCATGTACCTTTAAGCTAGTGTTGTATTATTTGTTTACATTGTTTTAGTCCACAGATAAAGTCAATTTCAGGTAAAAAATCCATTATTTCATTATATGATTGCTCCAATATGTATGAAGTCACCACGTGGTAAAAAAGATACATGATATATACTCTTATTTCATGACAAGTTAAACTACATGTATGAAGCAGGAAATCAAAAGTTCATTACCTCATTTGCATAAGTTATTAAAACCTCACTAGCCATGTTACTTTTCTGACAGCGATACACAAATGCGGCAAGCCATGTGATTTTGTACCTAAGAAGATGTGCGATTTTTCGTGAGACATATTTACAGAAACTGTGATATTTTTCAGTATATGACGTCGATTGTTGACGAATATTTTACAGCAAACGCGGAATTATATGATAATTCCGTTAACTTTCAACGTCATTTACGGCAAATATCGTAGTTTGTAAAGGGTTTTCATGAGATAACTCACCTGCTCTTACGTCCGTCATATTGATTGTAACATGATAAAATGTACCTTACCAAAAACCAGTGTAGCACCTGATCATATAGCACACTTTCGTAGCCTGATAAATATCTACAATGGATCTACAGTGATACCTCTCTAAACCGGACACCCTGGGAGGTCCGGTTTAGAGAGGGTTCACTGTAATTCCGATGTAAGAGCACTGAACACATGCCTGTGTGCATTGCTATCATGAACACGCATACACATCAGCGATAGTTGACTGTGAAATCCGTCATAATTTCACACATCATATGTCGCAATATACAGTGGAACCTCCCTAAACCGAACAACATTGTTCGGTTTAGAGAGGTTCCACTGTATATTGCTTGTTAGAAGCACGGCTTGTGTTTCTATTTATTATATATCGAACAGTGTATATTCTCGCTGACCTGAATCTACACTGGTCACAAAACCCATAAGCTCCATTTCTCCAGTCACAGACACACATGGTATAAACTGAAACTGTTCACATATCATTCAATCACCCCAATTTCAACCACCCCAGTGGTCTAATTTATTCACTGACCGTTCCAAGGCGGCACCCTTGTTGTCATGTCATGTATTGACACCTTCATCAGGGCCCCGTCGATTGTTTCGCCCTGTCTGTCTGTTCGTCTCTCCGTCTGTCTGTCCGTCCGTTTATTTTTTGAAAGTTTTTGTAACAGTTTCTCAAATCATCTATTGTTTCTGTTTGCCTTCAGCTAATATCTTCATATTGCACACATGCATTACTTAGTAACTATATATCATCCCACATTAATAAAAAATAATCGCTACTGATCGTACGTCCATCTGTCTGTCTGTTTATTTATTTGAATGTTTTTGTGAAAGTTTTGCAAATAAGTGCGTTGACAGACCACATTTTGCTGCTGAAACTGATCTCTGCTTGTTAGGTCGTTGGGGGAATAGTTGTTGTGGGGCTTTCGGTGCATTTCATACGTTATATATAAAACAAGTATGTTGCATTCAGTTTGGGACCGCAAACCGCTCGTCGTC
This sequence comes from Conchocele bisecta, assembly GCA_029237695.1. Taxonomy (NCBI): domain Eukaryota; kingdom Metazoa; phylum Mollusca; class Bivalvia; order Lucinida; family Thyasiridae; genus Conchocele; species Conchocele bisecta. The sequence continues at coordinate 15,386,993 of CM055280.1, read as the reverse complement.
GAGTGCAGTTTTGTGCCGCATTGACTGATCCCCGACTACCGCTGTACGCGTGGCATGTGCTTATCATGATATATAGTTTCCTATCGTAAAAATATCCGGCAAGGCTCAATAATTTCTTTATTTCTCATCAGAAGTATATGTTGTGACCACTCATTCGAACCGTCTCGCCGAGACGGTTCAAATGAGTGGTTACAACATATACTTTGGTTCAGAAATAAGGAAAATAGATAGAGAATAGTAGGTTAGTGCCGTGAATGGGAAGAAAATGTCTGGCAAGGCTCAGGAAACGGGATGGGCGAGGCTCTACCGAGCACATCCCGTTTCCGTGCCGCGCCAGATATTTTTTCCCATTCACGGCACTAACCTACTATTCTATTTATCCCGTCAACACCTACTAATGGCTTTAAAATGCAAAAATATAATCCCAGCCACCGCACATATTCATACGCTGTGATTAGGTCGTATTGACAGGATATCAAAAATGTTTCACGGCACCGTGTTTCACGGCACATACGCACTGTGTTGACAGGATAAATTGCGTTTGTTTCTTCTTCATGTGAATTTATGTATCTCCTTTGGGTATCTTGTTTTCTATTTTAGACAGGTTGTTTTTGGGCTTTCGGTGCATTTGTTATACTTTATGTATATATAAAAACAAGAATGTTGCTTTCCTTTTGGGACCGCATATCGCTCGTCGTGGAGTACATTTTGTGCCGCATTGACTGCTCAACGAACACCGCTGTGCGTGTGGCATGTGCTTATCATGATTTATTGCGTTATAATCCTCTTCATGTGAATTTATGAACATTGGAACCACTCTAAACCGACCACTCGGGATAAATATGGATGTTTAACTTAGATGTATTTCGCTGTTAAATATATCTGATTACAACAACTGTTCATGATTGCAAAACACTAGAATATGTCATGAAGTGCTAACGTGTCTGATTTACAGTGGAACATCTCCAAACCGGACACCCTGGGGACCTCCCAGGGTGTCCGGTTTGGAGAGGTTCCACTGTATCTCATTTGGGTATCTTCTTCTCTGTTTTAGACAGGTCGCACTGCACTAAATTTCATGTATATGACCACTCGAGTTCATGAATGTGTGATTTACAAGCATGAGTATGCACTATTATTAGCTATAAACTACAGTACCTGTACAATCGTCGCGATTAACCCATTCAAGCCTAAGGAACTGGAATGGACTGTGATATGCTAATGCTCCGACCAATCCAATGGTCACAAAATGATTTTCAGATTCGTCCATTTATGAAAAGGGGGTGTTGTTGTTCTAAGAAATATGAAAATTGCTTTCAAAAAGTGCAGATCCTGATGAGACGGCTCGTTACGAGCCGGCTCATCTGGATCTGCACTGTTTGCGTAAACCGCTATGATAGCGGGCTTTCGGGTTCAAAGGGTTAACCCATTCAAATTAAGGTAAACTTTATTTATTTTACAACGATTACAAAAAAGCGACAGAGCACTTATACAAATGTGTTTGTTGGCACAGATGCTGTAAAGGTGTCCTTAACCCTTTCACCCCTGCATACAATCCAACCTGTGCTAAAGGCCGCCCACGTATAGCAATTAGTTTATAACTCGATACCCGCCTTGCGGTGGTATCAGGCATGATATTTTTTAATTATTTATACTAATTAAATGCGTCACCTGAAAATAATTATCTTTTCGACCGACTATAGAGTGTGATCATTGCACATCAACAAATAAATACGTAGAATACATAGTAATATCTGTTAACATTTTAAGGAAACACGGTTATCGCCCCTGATCGCATAGCACACAACTATGGCTCAGAATGATCAAATGCCTGATTTACATTGAAACCTCTCTAAGCCGGGCACCCTCGGGACCTCCCAGGGTGTCCGGTTTAGAGAGGTTTCAGTGTAACAAGAAAGTGTGACATATCGACACACAAATGCCCCCATTGGCAGATTGGGGAAAAACTCAAGCAATCTTCTTAAAGGTACATGCCCACTCAGTAGGCACACAATGTTCTTTACATAAGAGACATCATCGGAGACATTTTCTGGCAAAATAAACATTCATTCACCATTACCCCACATATTCATTAGCATTATTATACATTTTAAATCAGACGGACATATGTACACATATGTATCAGGGGCGATAACCGTGTTTCCTTAAAATGTTAACGGACACTACTATTTATTCTCAGTATTTCTTTTTCGATGTGCAATGTTCATGCTTTATAATCTGTCGAAAATATTATTTTTTCAGGTGACGCATTTACTTAGTATAAATAATTAAAACATATCATGCCTCATTTGCATATGAAAATAGCCTGATACCACCGCGCGTCACTATCAGTAAAATAAATATTACTAAATGATTATATCTGTATAAAGGGCACTCGTAATGTTTAGAACTGGTGGAATAGTGACACATTTATACACTTATTTAATTCCTATAAAGAACAGTTTGTGCCTACTGAGTGGACATGTGCCTGACAATTTGTACTCAGACGTGACGTCACGTGACACGAATTATACTTAGTACTTAATACTTAGTGGACAACTCAAATGAGAACAATTAATTTGTGTCAAATAAATAGACGGTGAGCATAAACTATGGCGCATCGTTTGACGCAAGTATACTGATGATATTGAGGTGCGCGGACAACACAACAACCGGGCTTTATATTTTGTGACCAGCGTATACCCAGATCAGCCTGCGCATCCGCGCAGTCTGATCAGGGTTTACACTGTTCGATATTTAGTAAATAAAGCATACCAATGAAGGGTTTTCCAGTTCGGCGAAGGGGTGATGGTGCTGTGCCCGTGTATTTTTCGAAAACATGCGCAAATCTACTGTTTAATATACCGTCTAATTTATTCTCGGAATTAAATGTGCGTCTACTTCTCGAGGGTATGCATAGAAATGACAGCATGGTGATATTTGTGTTAAAACTACATTTATACTCCCCCACACCAGAATAGTTAGCTGTCTAATTCCCGCCTCTCATATTAGTTTGTGATGTCTAATTCTCAGTCGGTTCTGTCACCCAACACCTCGTCTCTTGGCGGAGAAGACACTGATAGCTGCCATGCCTGCTATGTACTCAGAATAATTTAGGCCATAAAAATAAATTTTATGGTTATCAAATATCGTCGTGTCGAACAATTATCTGCGTGTCACCTTAATTTTATTGTCGTGGAAAAATAAATATAAATGATAAATTGTAGCTCTTCAATATAGAGACGTATTTTACTGCCGTAAAGCTGGATCAAACCATATACAGCTTTACTATATTTAAGATTTTAAGTACTCTTTTAACAATAACCTGTTAAAAGTTCAAATAAAACATACAAATAAAATCCGCCCTCCCGCATCATATTCAAAAGCAAATATATTGTCTGGTCTTAATTTAGCTGTGGCTGTGACTGGAGAAATGGGGCTTACAGGATTTTTGACTAGTATAGCTCCTGATCAAATTGCACATTCCTGTAGCCTGATAACGGTCTATATTGATTGTTATCATGCCTCATTTGCATATGAAAATAGCCTGATACCACCGCGCGTCACTATCAGGAAAATGTATATTACTAAATGAGTATCTCTGTATAGCGGGCGCTCATAATTTTTGAAACTGGTGGAATAGTGACACAATTATACACTTATTTAATTCCTATAAATTAACAGTTTGTGTCTACTGAGTGGGCATGTACCTTTAATTGTTAAAAAGATCAGAACACATGGAACTATCCATTGAATTGTTTAATATTTAGGGACACTAGTTAAACCCATACACTTGTATAATCAAGGTGAAAGATCACGTGGTTACAACAACAACAACTTCGCCCACTCCAAAGTAAGTATTATTTGATATTTTCCTTAATATGCAACGGATTTTGATGAAATATGGCACAGCAAACGCGTCTTCATCAGCTGCATTTGGTGGTCGAGGGAGTTTGGCACAGACTTATGTCGTTTTTGCGAAGAATCGATTTCCGTGTCGGAGACACGGAAATCGATTCTTCGCAAAAACGACACAAGTTTGGGCGAAAATACAGACCCCCACCAAATGCAGCTTAACAAGACGCGTTTGATGCGGTATATTACATCAAAATCCGTAACGTAATAAGGACACTATAAAAGAATACGTACTTTGAATCGGTACTTGTTGTTGTTGTTATTACCACGTGATCATACACCTTGTATATTGGTTTCAGATAATAAAGCGATATGTTTCAACTGACTGGATGCAAATAATTAAATATTAATATACACAACGCATATCTATTCATGTATTCGGCGTATATTATTTTAATATGGTGTATCTAGGTCATATCCGGTTGTGTCTGGTTGGATTTTATTAATTTAATATATTTGTATAATGTCAAAATTGTGAAAGAATTGCGACGTTTTATTTGGCAAATTACACAAATCTTGCCCATTATTTACACTGTCGCAGGGGACATGGTTATTTTTTTATTAATTCGTTCGCACGAAATAACAATTCGTTTCCACGATATAACAATTCGTTCCCTCGAATTAACAATTCGTTCCCACGTTATAACGATTCGTTCCCTCGAATTAACATTTCGTTCCCAGGAAATGACAATTAGTTCCCTCAATTTAACAATTCGTTCCCTCGAATTAACAATTCGTTCCCACGATATAACAATTCGTTCCCTCGAATTAACAATTCGTTCCCACGAATAACAATTCGTTCCCTCGAATTAACAATTCGTTCCCACGAATAACAATTCGTTCACTCAATTTAACAATTCGTTCCCTCGAATTAACAATTCGTTTCCACGATATAACAATTCGTTCCCTCGAATTAACAATTCGTTCCCACGAATAACAATTCGTTCACTCAATTTAACAATTTGTTCCCTGGTATTAACAATTCGTTCCCTCGAATTAACAATTCGTTCCCACGATATAACAATTAGTTCCCTCGAATTAACAATTCGTTCCCACGATATAACAATTCGTTCCCACGAATTAACAATTCGTTCCCGTACGAGTTGTCAATTACGAAACCAATCACAAACCAAACAAATCAGAGCTACAATCAATTAACTGGACTACGAGTGCACAGACACACACGCGCGCGCGCAGTCGCTATTGTAAGTAGGTTAATGCTGAATTAAATGTTCTCGTTTATTTCTTCGATAATTCTCATCAAAAACATGCTTTGAAAAATTGTCGTTTGCTGTTGCTTTGCCTTCTTTCTCAATAAAAACATGCTTTTTCAACATTTTAGAATCATTTCCCATGGAAATGATTCTAAAATGCTGTCAAAACATGTTTTTATTGAGAAAGAAGGCAAAGCAACAGCAGACGACAATTTTCGTGCTCAGCAGTCTAAGGGTTACATATAGAGGAAATCATCCATTTGGGATATAAAATAGCGGCCGTTATAGAGAGGGTGTTGTTGTAGAGAGGTGGCCGTTCGGGGAGGTTCGACTGTACATGACGACAAGGAAACTCTAAGGCCAGACTCTCGTCATATCACCTGGCAAACGACTGAAGACTCCACCATAATGAGATGTGTAATGAGATGTCATCGCACTAATTACATATTCACAGCGTCTATGGTGGTTAATGTTCGTCACACGTACCTGCTACTGTGACTCTGACTGGAGAACTTGGGACTTACCGGTTTTTGCGAGCTGTGTAGATCCAAATCAGCCTGTGCATTCGCACAGTCTGATCAGGATCTACACTGTTCGCAATTCCACCAATGAAACACCCGTAGTGCTTCTCACAAGAAATATAGATCATTATCAGGCTACAGGAGTGTGTTATCGGATCAGGAGCTACACTGGTCACACATACCATAAGCCCCATTGCTCCAGTCACAACCACATATACGAGTATGTATTTCTCTCCACATCCAGCTACGCTATTTTTCAAAACATTTCAATAATTATTTACATGATTTGGCTGCGATAAAGCGCTTAATATACACCTGCCAAATATGATGTTATTACCAGTCGATGAAGCCGTCCTCATTGCTGTTGCCATTTCGGGGTTATTTCGAGAGAACCGTATACATAATATAGTAACGCATACATCTATGAGACTGAGGACGGCGACATATACCACGAACAATAAGATGCTATAACCTGTCGTTGACGCCGTCCTCAGAGATGTAGCTATACATTCTGAAAATGTAGGAATATGGCGGCATGTACACTATGACGTGTGTGTAGCATTGGAGTTAGTTGAATTGTTACACATGTACAGTGGAACACCCTAAACCTGACACCCTGGTGACGCCATTGTGCTGCTTAATTTAGATGCGTTTCAATGTTATTTATTTCATTTTCCTGTCTGTTCATGATTGAAAATGACATACATTGGCCATCGACTGCTCAATTACAGTCGAACCACACTCTAAACCGGACACGCTGGGGACCTCCGAGGGTGTCCGGTTTGGAGAGGTTTCACTGTAGTACTTGCTCACTTGCTCCAGTTTCTTAGGAAATAAGTAAACTCGTTTAATAAATATCGTATTTACTCGTCGCTCATGTACGATCCTCTTTATCATGACGTTCATGACACGGCCCCGGAATATGCATACCGAAAAGTACTGAAAATACTGAATATAATGCTCAAATTACATCAGTTTTTTGTTGGAAATGTAACAATAAGGTTTGATCATGTCCAGCCGTGTGCAAACGTTTGCTGTGGCCCTCGGGAATTGTTTGAACCCGCGCCGCGGGTTCAAACAGTTCCCGAGGGCCACAGCAAACGTTTGCACACGGCTGGACATGATCAAACCTTATAATACACATCTACATTATAATAATTCGTCACTACACATTCGCTTGCGTTAATCTTGCCCAGATGTCAACGTTTCTGAACATTTATTGGCGATCTCAACTCTCAATGAAGCAGGATGATTGGCTGAGCCTGAGCTGTAGCACCGCTCAGGCTCAGCCAAACAAGCTGTTTGATGGCAAACACAATATTCAAGTTTGTTGAACTGAACGAAGCGGCAAATATTTGCAAGATTTGTTTTAGGGTAGGCGGTGATCTAACATGCGCCATTGACGTAAATTGCCCACCATAAGATGCATTGCGATATCTGCGACGTCTCAAGTCACGCCCCAGTGAAGCTGGCCTGGTGTATATAAGGCCAGGGAAAAGTCGGTCCGCCCGCTGCCGCCTCGTGCCTTCATCACTATCTTTGGCTCGGAGTTAAATAGTCCCAGTAGGTAAAAAAATAGTTCTAGAAGATTCTTGTTTTTCCACCGGTGCTGTGATTTGGAAAAGGATTCTCCTTCTGCTTTGGAAGGTAGGGGTTTTCGTTTATATTTTTCCATGCGTTTGTTTATGCGTGTAACCTAGGCATGTCCATTTTCGTCATTTTCAGTTTTTACTAATTTCCGGATGAAACTGACATGATTCTAAGTTGTTAAAATATTAAAGATGTTCAAATATATAATTGATATCAATCATGCTATTCAAGTATATTGAAATTGACAAAATGTTGGCAAGATTAGCGCAGGCGGTGGTGTAACTGCTGCCTGCAAACTGATTAAATTCCAATTTTACTGAGTGGTCAGTATAAAATCGGGTCTTAGGGTTACTTGCCTCAAAGGGTAAAGCAGGATAGCGGTTGTCATTGACGTTGGTTGCATTAAGCACAGCTACATGTACCTCTATGCTACCCGATACTAAATCAAGCCGTTATTGTTGTCATTGCTTTATTAAAGTGTGTCAGTTCACCCTATGCTATTCGAGACTAAAACACGAATATTCGTGTTTCTGGTATCGGGTTGCATAGGGTAAACGACGTTAGCCGTTTTCGTCGCCACCGTTTTATTTAAACACTCTATTAAAATGTACCAGCTGCCCTCTGCGACTCGAAACTAGTAGGAACACTAAACACATGAATACTCGTGTTTCTAGTATCATGCTGCACAATGGTACAGGGCGCGTAACTACGTTTGTGATCCGTGTGTGTTCTGAGTACTTGTCACTCTTGCACCAATATGACTCATTTGTGAATGCGATTGGAAAAATGGGGGTTATGGGTTTTACGACCAGTGTCGTTCCTGATCAGCCTGTGCATCCGCACAGTCTGATCCGGATCTGCATTGTTCGCCATTCCATTAACGAAACGCCCGTCATGCTTCTAACAAGCAATATAGACCGTTATCAGGCTACATGAATGTGCAATTTGATCAAGAGCTACACTACTGTCTGTTTCACGAAAGCTGCCCAAATTTTACGGCCATATAAACAATTCAAAAACAAGATTTCTTTTGATATATATTAAAGGAAAAATTAAGAATGAGCCTTCTTTTTATTTCGTGACATTTGGTCAAATATTGATTTTATTGCGAAAACAAAATTTCCCCATGTTAAATCCCCATATCTATGGGGATTTAACATGGGGAATTTTTTTTGAATTTTAGAAATACTGGACCGATTTTTAAAATTTAACTTTTGTTTTCTTAGTTAGATCATATCCAAGCTATCTAGCTAGGTTTCGGAGTCAATTTCCAATTTTTTTCCGTTTTTTGACTCCTCCCACACATCCTTACCACTTTTTCCCCCATGTTAAATTCCCATAGACAAATCAATTTTTCGTAATAAAATCAATAATTGACCAAATTTTACGAAATAAAAAGAAGGCTCATTCTTAATTTTTCCTTTAATTTAATATTTTCAAAATAAACCTTGTTTTTTAATTGTTTATATAGCCGTAAAATTTGGGCAGCTTTCGTGAAACAGACAGTAATCACAAATCCTGTAAGCCCCATTTCTCCAGTCACAGCCACAGCTAAATTAAGACCAGACAATATATTTTATTTTGAATGTGATGCGGGAGGGCGGATTTTAGTTGTATGTTTTATTTGAACTTTTAACAGGTTATTGTTAAAAGAGTACTTAAATCTTAAATATAGTAAAGCTGTATATGGTTTGATCCAGCTTTACGGCAGTAAAAGAAGTCTCTATATTGAAGAGCTACAATTTATCATTTATATTTATTTTTCCACGACAATAAAATTAAGGTGACACGCAGATAACTGTTCGACACGACGATATTTGACAACCATAAATCTTATTTTGTATGGCCTAAATTATTCTGAGTATGTAGCAGGCATGGCAGCTATCAGTGTCTTCTCCGCCAAGAGACGAGGTGTTGGGTGACAGAACCGACTGAGAATTAGATATCACAAACTAATATGAGAGGCGGGAATTAGACAGCTAAATAATTATTCTGGAGTGGGGGAATATAAATGTAGTTTTAACACAAATACTGTCATTTATATGCAATATATCCATGTGCATACCCTCGAGAAGTAGACGCACATTTAATTCCGAGAATAAATTAGACGGTATATTAAACAGTAGATTTGCGCATGTTTTCGAAATATACACGGGCACACCACCATCACCCCTTCGCCGAACTGGAAAACCCTTCATTGGTATGCTTAATTTACTAAATAACGAACAGTGTAAACCCTGATCAGACTGCGCGGATGCGCAGGCTGATCTGGGTATACGCTGGTCACAAAACATAAGGCCCCGTTGTCCGCGAACCTCAACCGCATCAGTTCAGTACACTTGCGTCAAACGATGCGTCATGCATGTAAACAGCCATAGTTTATGCTTTCCGTCTATTTAATTGACATACATTAATTGTTCTCATACGAGTTGTCCACATAGTCTTTTGTCCGTACTAAGTATAATTCGTGTCACGTGACGTCACGTCCGACTTAAAATGGTCAGGCCATGTGTACATGCCCACTAAGTAGGCACAAACTGTTCTTTATAGAAATTAAATAAGTGTATAAATGTGTCCCTATTCCACCAGTTCTAAACTGTACGGGCGCCCGCTATACAGATCTAATCATTTAGTAATAGTTATTTTGCTGATAGTGATGCGCGGTGATATCAGGCTATTTTCATATGCAAATGAGGCATGCGCTTTTTTAATTATTTATACTAATTAAATGCGACACCTGAAAAAATAATATTTTCGCCAGATTATAAAGTACGATTATTGCACATCAAAAATTAAATACAGAAAATAAATAGTAATGTCAGTTAACATTTTAAGGAAACACGGTTGTCGCTCCTGATATCAGTGTGGAAATTTACATCTGATATGAAATGTACAATAATGCCAATCAATATGTGGGGTAATGGTGAATGCATATTTAATTCGGCAGAAAATGTCTCAGGTGATGTTGCTGATGTAAAGAACAGTATGTACCTTTAAGAGAAAACATGCGTTATACGTACATGTATATTTAGTATTTCAGCACGTCCCGCAATGCAATGTATCAATGTGACGTCGGTTTGTGAACATTACGTCTAAAAATGACTTGACTGCATGCCAAGTCGTACCACTTTGCAGAATAAGTGTTATATCTTCATAAATAACAAGGGGCATGATCATGTGGTTACAACAACAACACTGTCGCCCACTCCAAAGTAAGTATTATTTGATATTTGTCTTAATATGCAACGGATTTTGATGAAATATGGCGCAGCAAACGCGTCTTCGTGAGCTGCATTTGGTGGACTAGGGAGTTTGGCAAAGACTTATGTCGTCTTTGCGAAGAATCGATTTCCGTGTCAGAGACACGGAAATCGTTTCTTCACAATAACGACAGAAGTTTGGGCGAAAATACAGAGACCACCAAATGCAGCTTAACAAGACGCGTTTTATGCGCCATATTTCATCAAAATCCGTTACGTAATAAGGACACTATAAACGAATACGTACTTTGAATCGGTACTTGTTGTTGTTGTTAGTACCACGTGATCATACACCTTGAATAAGCAAGACATTGACTTGAAATTTTCTCATGATACGCAACTAAGATATAATCAAAGTACTGAAAGTACTGAACTATGTTATCTCCACAAAAACTGATCACTTGCAGAACTAGATACGGGATGCCAAGTGGGACATGGCTCAATTTTGTCAACAAAATTCATTTTTGTACCTATAAACTTGACAAAAACAAAACAAAATTAAATATATACTGATTTTGTCAACAAAATTCAATTTTGTGCCACAAAACTCAATTCTGTGTCACAAAATTCAATTCTGTGTCACAAAATTCAATTCAATAAATTCAATTCTGTGTCACAAAATTCAATTCTGCATACGTTTCGATTCTGTTGCCCAAATATGGCACACGCATGCAAGAGGGACTACCATTGGTCATAAACTGGACTGGAGAAATGGGTCACGGTCGCTGATCAGCGATCCAAAATGGCGTCTGAAGAAGTAAGTTTCAGAGAACGCTGAATTATGTGTTGGTTGCCATGGTACCCATGTTTTCATAAAAAAATGTAATAAACAGAAAATTCAGATTTTTGCAACGAATATCACATATATGTTCATCTCGTGGTGTCATATGTCCATATTTCACTTGTGCTTCGCACTCGTGAAATATGAACATATGACACCACTCGATGAACATATATGTGATATTCGTTGCAAAAATCTGAATATCCTCTATATATGCGGTTTTTGCGGAGAAAAAAAACTTGTTTTATGAAAACAATGCTTAAATATGACAAGAAATGGTATCTCATCCATATAACAAACTGATATGAAGTATAATATGAAATTAGGCACTGCCTAACAACGAGGAAACATGGTGACATGATTGCATTGTGTCTAGTTTCAACTGGGTCGAAGACTTTCGAAATTCGTGACACCAAGGAACTTTACCTCTAGTTGGATAGAACTAGAGGTATATATTTTGTAATCATAATATAACCAAAATAACTGTCCATAAAGAAGTATAATATTGATATATTGGGTTATATTTTCGCATTGAAGTATTTAAACCTGCAAGTGTACTCCACCATCTAGTAAAATGGACTAAGACCGATATCAACCAATCAACGTAGAGATGACATAGACTATCAGTTACGCAAACTAATTTTTGTGGACAAAACTGAAATACGTCCCACAAAACTGAATTTTGTTCACTAAACTCAATTCTGTCTTACAAAATTGAATCCTTTATAACAAAAATGAATTTTGTATATCAGAATTTTACATAATTGGATTTTGTGATTTTTAGTGTTACAAAACTTAATTTTGTCTGGACAAAATTGGTTTTGTACACATAATTAACCTGTCCTGCATGGCGCCCCGTACTATAGACTGAAAGTTGCACATTTTCTCAATCATCATCCAGAGGCAAATGTACTGTCATGATGCAAACCCATTCCCATACATACGTTTTCTCTAGAATAAATTACTGTTTGAAACTCCTAGAAAAAAATGTACGAAACTGGCGGCTAACTGGTCACTGCTATCTAGCTGTGAGAACTAAGGATACTGCTGTATGTAGGCAGTAAATGGAATCTTGAGATATTATTTAAGTTGAATACGCATCTGGGTTTCGTATAAATAGCGCAAAGGCGAGATATGACGCGAATGTTACACAATAGATGAAATCCGAAACACGCCGAATGCCTGTGTGCTGTACATTTAGATATGTCTCAATATTTCACGTACTGTAAGGTAAATATATGAAAGGCATTTCTTCCGAGGTTGCACCCTTGAAACGGTGTTCACATTTGACTTTCGTTGTACGCGGTCACGTATCATACACGTATCAGTCAGACAATGAATAGCATACATATAACACAGTCCTGGCTTAACCATTTAACCACTAAATAACTGGGATGGACTCTGATATGCTAATTTACCGACCAATCCAACGTCACAAAATGATTTTCAGATTAGTCCATTTATAAAAAGGGGGTGTTTTTGTTCTAAGCAATATGAAAATTACTTTCAAACAGTGCAGATCCTGATGAGACGGCTCGTTACGAGCCGGCTCATCTGGATCTGCACTGTTTGCATAAACCGATATAGCGGGCTTTCGGTTTCAAAGGGTTAACATCAAGGAGTAACTGTTCAGGGGCGTCGGAAGCGGTATACGATTCGTCCGTCGAAGGTCGGGATGACCCACACACACCCAACGTGTGTCATTTTGTCACCACTCAGTAGAACCGTCTCATGGAGACGGTTCGACTGTGTGGTAACAACGTAAAGTATTACCTCTTAGACCGCTACTCACAACAATTGTCGTCTGCTGTTGCTTTTATATCTTACCTTATTTCTCAATAAAAACATTGTTTGACAGCACTTCAGAATCATTCTGAAGTGCTGTCAAAGCATGTTGTAAATTATTATAAAGTGCTGTCAAAGCATGCTTTGATGATAAAAACGGAAAATAAAAAATAAACAGCGGACGACAAAAAAAAATAAGCTAGCGGTCTAAGGGTTAATGGGAAATGTAAAATGTTCAGAAAAATAGTAAGAAATGTTTTGCATCGGCTGATATAGTATCAACCGAGATCTAGCCGAGACGAAAAACAAAACAAAGTTATGTTCAAGTCAACGGTATGGGAATGCATAGTTCATGTTATTAGACAATTAATGATAATAATTACATTCATTACCGTTTATTTGTATATATGAGTGCTAAATATTTCAATAAAAATACATATTTTTTGTCAAAATTATTGGTCCAGCAGTCGCCGTATCTGCCGTACCTGTCCCGACGTTCCTGCTGTTAATGACAACGATACATGTTACAGTCGAACCTCCCCGAACGGCCACCTCTCCACAACAACACCCTCTCTATAACAGCCGCTATGTTATATCCCAAATGGATGATTTCCACTGTATCTAACCCTTAGACTGCTGAGCACGAAAATTGTCGTCTGCTGTTGCTTTGCCTTCTTCCTCAATAAAAACATGTTTTGACAGCATTTTAGAATCATTTCCATTGGAAATGATTCTAAAATGTTGCCAAAACATGTTTTTGATGCGAATTATCGAAGAAAATAAATAATCAGCGGACGATATAATTTAATTCAGCATTAACCTCCCTACAACAGTCACCTCTCTATAACAGCCAGTTTTGCGTCTTCCTATGGGTGGCTGTTGTAGAGAGGTTGCACTGTACCATTTATGTCACACATACATGTAGAGGATCCGTTATAGGAGTGATGAATTGTCATACAATAGAACCTCTCTAAACCGGACATCCATGCAATATATTACTGCTTAGTTGTATGTGTTTATTGTCATCTCTCACCGTTGATAACGTCTGTTCACGATCGCAAACCCCATATATCTGTTTTGCGGTACCCAGATTTACAGTGGAGCCTCTCTAAACCGGACACCCTGGGGAATCCCAGGGTGTCCGGTTTAGAGAGGTTCCACTGTAGCAGACTGGTATGTACTAAACGGGTTTTAATATATTCATAGAAAAGAGGCCGTGTCGAGTTCGTGAAAAATGGTCCATCTGTATGCGATAGAGATGGCTGTGTCCTGTAGGGACAGGCAAATCTCACATGTTCTACATTTTTGAGTGTCCTTTCTTAGCAGGGAAGAAAATAAAATGTCTTCCACCAACAATATCTGCACCAAATGTTTATACTGTTATCCTGAGATACTAAGCCCTACTATTAGGAGATTAGGAGATACTATCTCCTAATTAGCAGATAGTAAGTCCTAATTAGGAGTTACTATCTCCTAGTTAGGAATTAGTATCTCCTAATTAGGAGATACAATGTTTTAGCATTGACACCAGGACGCTTCCATATCATTCATAGTGACGACTCCAGTTTGCAGTCACGTAATACCAGCACATACAGATATATTATATGTAGTTAACCTGTATTCGTTCCCATTTACGTGTACATATATGTAGTTGTGAATGGAGAAATGGGTCTTATGGGTGCTGAGACCCGCGTATATCCATATTATCATGTGTATCCGCACATTCTGATCCGGATCTACACTGTTCGCCATTTCGTCAATGAAACAGCCATCACGCTTCTGACATACAATAAGATCATTACTAAGCTACAGGAGTTTGCTATTTATTCAGGAGCTACACTGGTCACAAATCCCATAAGCCATGTGTTTGTTTCCTGATCTTTTTCCTGGACGAGAACTGTCTCTCTGTTATACCAGGTCATGTTCATATATGGCCGTGACCAGCGCTCCAGATAAGCTGCGTATTAAAATACCCAATCAAAATTGCCAAAAAACCAATTGAAGTCAGAAGTAGAGAGAATCAAAAAGCAATAACAAATTTGTGGTACCTTTATCATGCTACAGAAAACAATAAACAGACCACAAATAAAGCATATATTTCTTAGTTTCCATGAAAACACACCTTGGAATTTCATAAGAATTGTCTCCAAGGAGACAATTCTAATGAAATACCAAGACATGTTTTCATTTCGAAGCAAACTATTCAATAATTGCTGTCTGTTGATGTGTAAACAGTAGTGTGATTTTATTTTACCCAATTAAAATATAGAAATACCCAATTGCTTCAGAAATGATGGGGTGACAATACGTAATTACAGATTCCTTATCTGGAGCCCTGGCCGTGACTGGAGATATGGGGCTTATGGGATATGTGACCAGTGTAACTCCTGACCACATACAAGTAGCACACTCATGTAGCCTGAAAACGATCTGCATGTATATTGCTCGTTAGACGGGTGTTGCGTTTATAGACTGGCGAACAGTGTGCATCCTGATCAGCCTGTGCGGATGCACAGGCTGATCTGGACGTACACTGGTCGCAAAACCCATAATCCCCATTTCTCCAGTCACAGCCACATACGACAGTCATACGCATTTGGTATTTCACTTTATATTTAGCCATCTGTATTCTGCATCTATTGTTCTTGGCAACATTTCCGTCTCACTCCCAAACTACCGTCGTGTTAAATGACAGTTGATCAAAAACCACAAAACGGTATGACCTTAAGTGTGCTACCAGTTTAGAGATAAATCATATGTATTTTCTCTTTCTTGAGACGAAGTGCTTTCTTCATTATATTTTGTAATGGCGTCAAACTAGGCAAGTATTGTAGCTGAAAGTTACACGTTTCAATGTCGACAGCGATACAGATTGTACGGCTGTCGACAAAGAAACACATTGTTTCTTTCTCTCTCCTGCACTGACATACAAGTTAATTAATATAAGTTACGTGGCTGTGTTTAATTATTCTTACTTCATATTTCCTTCTACATTAATTACCAGTGTCATCAGCCGCTGTGACGTTTACTTCACAAACGACACGCGAAACTGTTCCTTGTGAGGCAGTAAAATGGTGGAAATCCATCCCAATCTAGACATCCACTTCCTGCCACGTGGGGGAATATTGTACGTAACGGCGTACGTATTGTACGCATTGAGTCTAGTCTTGAATAAACATCATCAAATGTATGGAACGCCAAATAGACATAAACTCTAATAATTAATTCTAACTAGCTCCAAATCATTTGAAGAGCTCTCTAAATCATTTGGAGATAGCTCTAAATATTTAATGCTAGCTCTAATTATTTAGAGCCAGCGATAATTATTTGAGTTTATGTAGATTTGGCGTTCCAGGAACGCCAAATCTACATAAGCTCAAATAATTATTAGATCTTATGTATATTTGGCGTTCCCTACAATCGCCATAGTAGTAGCAACTATCGACGTACACGTTTCTACATTGTACATAATCAAACACAATGTTGGGATTGTACGATGTACGTATACATTGTATACTATATGAACGGGTCAGTGGAAGAAGGGGGTTAACTCCATGATGGAGTTAGCCCCCTTATTCCAATGACACATTCATTAGCCCCCGTATCCAAATGAACCATTCATATATTACAATACTGGTTCATTGTTTTATTACATGTACAATACTGGTTCACTTTGGTTCATTTTGTTATCACACTTCTGGTTCACTTTGTTATTACAATACTGGTTCACTTTGGTTCATTTTGTTATCACACTGCTGGTTCACTTTGTTATTACAATACTGGTTCACTTTGGTTCATTTTGTTATCACACTGCTGGTTCACTTTGGTATTACAATACTGGTTCACTTTGTTATTATAATACAAGTTTACTGTGCATATTGTTCTATGTATAAATATCACATTTTGTGATCAAATTTGGTCCAAAAAGGACAAACAAGGTCAACAGCCACATACACACATTTTTGAGTGACATACAGATTATCTCCTAAATTATCATATTCATTTTTCATAACGGAACATCATATCGGATGTTGACATACACATGTACACGTTGGTGTCCCACAAAATGTAGAATTTGCTTCTTTTCCAAATGACACAATAACTCTATGTCATGACTGACATATAGAAGTATTCGAGATATAGTGATACTAAAGTGGGGTGGTCGACCACTCTAGGACCGCCGATTGTTCAGCAACGCTTAGTGTCCACGTCTGAAAAGAAGCCGCAAAGCTGGCTTCTTTTCACACGTGAACACTAAGTTGACGTCAACCCCTAGTGTTCACCACTTTAAAACGTCTGTGTAATTTGTTCTTCGGATACCAACGGTACTGGTAATAGCACGTCCAGAAATGACTAAGTATTCGAGTCTGCATTGCCGGCTTCGTTTCACACGTGTACACTGAAGAGTTGATGTCAGCCCCTACTGTCTGTTTCGCGAAAGCTGCCCAAATTTTGCGGCCATATAAACAATTCAAAAACAATATTTGTTTCGATAATATTAAATTAAAGGAAAATTTAAGAATGAGCCTTCTTTTTATTTCGTGAAATTTGGTCAAATATTGATTTTATTGCGAAAATACAATTCCCCCATGTTAAATCCCCATAGACATCTTCACAGAGTCAAGATGTCTATGGGGATTTAACATGGGGAAATTTTTTAGAATTTCAGAAATACTGGACCGATTTTTAAAATTTAACTTATTTTCTTTGTTAGATCATTTCCAAGCTCTCTAGCTAGTTTCGGAGTAAATTTTCAAAACAGTGAAATAAAACCAATATTTGACCAAATTTCACGAAATAAAAAGAAGGCTCATTCTTAAATTTTGATAAAATTTAACATTATCCACAAAAATATTGTTTTTGCATTGTCTATATAGCCGTAACATTTGGGCAGGTTTCGTGAAACTGACGGTAGTGTTCACAAGTTTAAACAAACGGTACTGGTAATAAAACGTTCAGAATGACTAAGTATTCGAGTCTGCATTGCCGGGTTCTTTTCACACGTGAACACTAAGCGTTGATGAACAATAGGCGGTTCCACACACCGCCATTGGTTCTTGTTTGATATCAACGTTGATCAGCTGAGGCTAGAACAGATGAATGAATTCCGAGGCTACTGAGTGCAGACAATTCGTATCCTTTCCGAGCGGATACGGATACACGCTTCAAAAGACACCAGGCTGATAGTATACATATATGTATCACATGAGACACGTGATATGACTATGTACCTAAGAACACTTAGCCCCATTTGTCCACTGACACCTTCAAGTCTGTACTGCGAAATGGTTTACTGATTTCTGACCTGAGAAACCCGATTGCTGTCAATGGTGTACATGTGTAAGTCATACACGGAAAATATGCGCATGAATACACATATCAATGGCCAATCATAGTGGCTACATTTACCTCAGACGACCACACAATTTGTCAAGCTAAACTGGAAAAGTGGAAAAATTGCGACAACATGTATGTTGTCGCAATTTTTCCACTCTTCCGGACTACATGTACATGTATATATGTATGACAACTTTTGTGGTGACCTGAAGTAGCCGCTAAGCTATTATGGGATGGCCGAGACTTAAGAATTTATGACAATGTGTATATTGTACACGACCTACCACAGAGCTGTTTGAAAACTGGCCCAATAAGGAATTAAATATATGTACACAAACTGTTAAAGATAGGTTCCCACAATTGTGGTGAAAATGTGACACTTTATTTCCCTAGGATACAAAGGGGTTTATGTTAGCCTGTGCTCAACTTGCTTCCCTTGATTATCTTTGCGGTTTTATTCTATGATATTATGGTATTGAAACAAGTACGTATTTATATTATTATATGACTAGGTATTTCAGTCATTATCATTGGCCGAAACACGGCCACGTGATTATCTACAAATTGAATGTAGACCTCGTAAGGGTCATATAATAAAACAATTATAGTCTTTTGAGTCGGTGTACATGAGATTTACGGACCTTCGAAAAGTGACGTTCACCGATGCCTACATATCTTACATGTAAATATGTCACAGTGACGATTTAATATGAACGAGTTTACTGATTTCATCATAAGAAACGCGGCTATGCCGAGTTTCGTTACGATATCAGTCAACGAGTTTGATAACTATCATATTAACTGATCATGACTGTTATAATATATGTACATTCAACATAATAAATATATGTAGTTATGTTACAGGATAATAAGTTTAATAAACATCATATTACGTCATCATAAAGGTTGGTTTATATATTTCGAATAAGCACATCAGCGTACCTTGAAGCTGTATTGATAACCGAACATTCTTTCCAAACGGAAAGAATGTTCGGTTATCAATACAACTTTAATGTATATAACTATAAATTAACCTTTTATTTATGTTGTAGTTACTCGTATTACACTGTGGTTTGTATGAGATTCGTTATTTCGTTTCGTTTCGGCTTATATTTAAGAGTGGGAATTGGCTCGAACACCTTCCATACCCGGTAGAGATTTGGTATACTGCGAAAGCCCATTTTATAGCGGATCCCGTATCAGCAGCCTATTTCACCAACATTGCAAAGTATACTTATCTAGCAAAGGATACTTTGAGGGAGACATTTTCAATTTTAGGATAAATTAATTTTTTTTTATTATACTGAATTTATTATATTATCACAGCCATGGGTTGTGATAATATAATAAATTCAGTATAATAATTCTGCATACTTTTATTCATCAAATATATGCAGTGGTTAGTTCTATATCAAATAATGCATTTCGGGAAAAATAAATGATTACTCCTACAAAGTATACTTTGCTAGATAAGTATACTTTGCAATGTTGATGAAATCGGCTACTGATACACCATCTAAAACACGGTCTCCTTAAGAGCGTAATGCTAGAGTAGACTACTGGTTTTGTACACACTTAATACGCTATTAAACATTGTTTTGATATACGGCATCTTAAATCGGCTTCAATATATCATACTAAATACCTTAATGTGAATAAGTACGTTAAGCCGTTAGCTAAATCATTTACCCTTGGTATGCATGTCCCAGTACAATGACATTCTCAACTATGTGCAGAGACCATTCATCTTAACTTAAGTATGTAGCCTGACCTTTGTTTACAGGTCGTCTTTATTATATCCCCCTGAAGTATGTCGATGGGTATATAGTTTTCGTAATTCCGTCCGTCCTTCCGTCCGTCCGTCCGTCCGTCCGCCCATATTTGCGTTAAGGTATTCAGTACTCCATAGTTTCCTAACCACTTCCTCCACTGACTTAAAACTTCGCATACATGTTTATCATCATCCATATTTTCATTCCCCGCCCGACCCGTACGGCCCCCAAGCCCAAGGTCGAGGTCAAATTACTTACGTTAAAGTGTATACAAAATTTTCGTTAGACATTTTATATGTCGGTCCAGGCAGCGGCCGGGGGTATCCGTGAGCCTCTGCTCACTTTCTCTAGTATCTGACTGTGAATGTAGAAATGGAGTTTATGGGATTTGTGATTAAAAACGAAATATTTTGGAAATTGACTCCGAAACCTGACTAGATAGCTTGGAAATGATCTAACTAAGAAAACAAAAGTTACATTTTAAAAATCGGTCCAGTATTTCTGAAATTCAAAAACATTTCCCCATGTTAAATCCCCATAGACATCTTATGGGGATTTAGCATGGGGAAATTGTTTTTTCGCAATAAAATCAATATTTGACCAAATTTCACGAAATAAAAGGAAGGCTCATTCTTAAATTTTCCTTTAATTTAATACTATCGAAAAAAAATATTGTTTTTCAATTGTCTATATGGCCGTAAAATTTGGGCAGCTTTCGTGAAACAGACAGTAGTATCTGATTGTGAATGTAGAAATGGAGTTTATGGGATTTGTGATTAAATAGCATTCCCGTAGCCTGAGGACGGTTTGTATTGCTTGTTAGAAGCATGGCGGGTGTTTCATTGATGAAATGGTGAACAGTGCATATCCTGATCAGACTGTGCGGATTACTTTGACCGTATTATGTAACGGATTTTGATGAAATATGGCGCTTCAAACGCGTCTTGTTAAGTTGCATTTGGTGGTCTCGGTACTTTGGCCCAAACTTCTGTCGTTTTCGCGAATAATCTGACACGGAAATTGTTTACTTACACGGAAATCGATTCTTTCCAAAAACGACATAAATATGTGCCGAAGTCCCGAGACCACCAAATGCAGCTCATGAAGACGCGTTTGCTGCGCCATATTTCATCAAAATATGTTGCATATAATTAAGAAAACTATCAAATAATACCTACTTTGGAGTAGGCGCGCTTTCAACACTTTCAGCCATTGTTTTTGTTGTTCTAACCACGTGATCATACACCTTGACAAGTGAATGATGTGACTGTATTAATTGATTTGTGAAATGCATCTTCGGAAGTACCATCCGAGTCACAGTCATATTTTATGCATGTCCACTCAGTGGGCACAAACTGTTCGTAATAGGTGTATACTTGTGTCACTATTCCACCAGTTCTAAAAATTACGAGTGCCCGCTATTCATCCATTATCCCACGTATTGATTGGCATTATTATACATTTTTTATCAAATATATAAATTTCCACACTGCTATCAGGGGCGATAACCATGTTTCCTTACAATGTTAACGGACATTACTATTTATTGTCTGTCGAAAATATAATTAGTTCAGGTGACGCATTTAATTAGTACAGTGAAACCTCTCTAAACCGGACACCCTGGGAGGTCCCCAGAGTGTCCGGCATAGAGAGGATTCACTGTAAATCTGACATTTTATCATTCTGAGCCATAGTTGTGTGTTATGCGATCATGAACAGACATTATCACTTGAGATAAATGACCAAGAAACTCATCAACAATAAGATCACAGATGTTTTCTTGGTGTCTGGTTTAGAGAGGTTTCACTCTATAACTAATTAAAAAATATCAGGCCACATTTGCATATGGAAATAGCCTGATACCACCGCAAGTCACTATCAGTAAAATAAACATTACTAAACGATTATATCTTATGGCGGGCACTCGTAAGTTTTATGACGGGTGGAATAGTGACACACTTATATACACTTATTTAATTTCTGTAAAGAACAGTTTGTACCTACTGAGTGGGCATGTAAGGGCACCTACTGAATATTTCACACACAACATGAGACACAGTAAACTGCGTTAGTTCACATAGAAATGTTTCCTTGTTCTCTACCATGCATATACGCAGTAATGTCCCTTGTAAGAACGGCACAACATGTGAAACATACCACCACACTGTGTAAATGGGAGACGAGTCCATGTTTGACACGGAATAACATGTCACACGCCTTAATTATGAGAGAAGTCATTTGATATTGCACCAAAGAAGATGTGCGATTTTTCATGAAAACTATTTACAGAAACTGTGATATTTTCTATATAATACGACACAAGACGGCACAATATTCATAGCAAATGCGGAATTGTATATTCAATTGTATTCCGCGTTTTCTCTGAAGATTTTGTCAACTTTCAACGTCATTTATACCGGTAGAGTATTGTAAATTTTGTAAATATTGTTCATAGGATATCGCATATCCTCTTAGGTACAAAAACACATGGCTTTTCTCATATGTTACATATGTTTACAAGGTAAACAACGGCTTTACTGTTTTAACGGTGACATATCTGTGGCTATGACTGGCGAAATGGGGAGTATGTGATTTGCGACCAGTGTAGATCCGGACCAACCTGTGCATCTGCACTGTTCGACATTCCATCAATGAAACACTGTTTATTATGCTTCTAACAAGCAATGTAGATCGTTATCCGGCAACTAAACTTCGTACGACTAAAATGTTCGTAAGTGCAAACTTAGGATCGTCTGTAAATTTCAATTGATGGATTTACATTTATTGAGCATATGTAGCATATGCTAAATAAATTTAAAACCACTAATTGTTTACAAGAACACATTGTTAATGTGAAATTACAGACTATCATAAGTTTGCACGTACGAACATTTTAGTCGTACGAAGTTTAGTGCAACGGTCCCCAGGTGTGTACTATGTTATCAAGAGCTACACTGAACACAAATCCAATACGTCCAATGTCTCCAGTCAGTCCAGTCTGTGTTTTAGATGCATACTTTACACGTTCATACTTCCATTATTATGTTTCCTGTACGGTTTTATGGCATTTTATTGCAGTGTGATGGCTACTGAAAGTCTGTAGTGAGTTTATCCAACGATGTTATTATAGTTCGTATATGTTATCTCCCTTGAGATAGCATATTATGTCACACAAATTTATATAGAGGGAGCCGTATTGTCGTGCTACGACCAAGAAAATAGTTCCCTGTGCCAACTTATCCTACGGTGTTTTGGTATGTTTTGCTTTGTATCTAACACTCTACAAATACTATTCTCTATGGGCTCAGTTCATCAGTTAAATTCTGGAAAATACGAATCAAGACGTTTTGTGCGTATGAATACAGAAGCTAACACTACCTATGACGGGCGACGTTAGTGTATGAAACTAAATTTACTAATTGATAGCTTTACCATGTTTACCATGATGTTAGTATGCTATGAACGGTACCGTAGTATATTGTAGTATTGCAGAGCTACTTCCTGCAACTACCACGGTGTTACAGCTTCTCTATTATAATTAAATAATGTCATTGGCGCACTCTCTTATTTGAACCAGTGATACAATTTAGATATTTCCTTTTCATATATAGTACATTAATAGCCTACTGTCTGTTCCACGTTTTTCTGCCGACGAACATTTGGCTATTAAACACATTATATCTACAAAATATTTAAATGTAAGTACTTTTTCACTAATCACAAAAATGTCCCACCCCCCCCCCCCCCAAATGTTTGTGTTTGATGAAATTCAATCAAATATTGATTTTATTGCGAAAAAACAATGGGAATTTAACACACGGGGGGGGGGGGGGGGAGAGAGGTGGAAGCAGTGGGGAAAAGTAAAACAAACCAAAACAATTGAAAATTGACTCCGAAAACTGTCTAGATAGCTTGGAAATGATGTAACTAAGAAAACAAAAGTTAGTTTTTGAAAATCGATTTAAAAAAAATATATTTTTAGCCCCCATGTTAAATTCCCATTCGAAGATATTTTTTTGGCAATAAAGTCAATATTTGATGAAATTTCATCAAATTATTTTTTTGGGGAGGGGGACTTTTTTGTTATTGATGAAAAACAATTTACATTTAAGTATCTTTTAGATTTAATATGTTTAATAGCCAAAAGTTTGTCGGCAGCAAAACGTGGGAGATTCAAACAGTAATTTATTCTAAAGAAAACTTATGGATGGGAATGGGTTTGCACCAGTTTGCCTCTGGATGATGATTGAGAACATATGCAACTTTCAGTCTCTAGTTCCGCAAGGAAATATGTCCTCCTTGACGTTCGTGAGACGTCACGTTTTGGCGTCATAGTGGGCGAAGAAACAATTTGTATCCACTCAACACAGTGCGTATGTGCCGTGAAACACCGTGCCGTGAAACATGTTTGATATCCTGTCAATACGACCTAATCACTGCGTATGCATATGTGCGGTTGTCATACTAGTCGATTTTGAGGATGCGGCTGGGGTTATTCCTTTTTGCATTTTAAAGCTATTTGTAATGTTGACAGGGATAAATAGAATAGTAGATTAGTGCCGTGAATGGGAAAACTATCTGGCGCGGCACGGAAACGGGATGGGCTCGGCAGAGCCTCGCCCATCCCATTTCCTAAGCCTTGCCAGATATATTTCCTCATTCACGGCACTAACCTACTATTCTCTATCAATATGTCGGGTAATGGTGTATAGCGGGCACTCGTAACTTTTAGAAGTGATGGAATAGAGACACAATTACACACTTATTTAATTACTTTAAACTCGTTGACGGACTACATGGGCCACTTAGCATAGTCTAGTTTCCTATTAAAGAAGTAAACTTGTTCAATAATTATCACATTAAATAAATCACCTATAAGATCTTATGTAATAATTTGAAATAAGAAATAAAGTGATGGCTGCTTCGTTGACCCAATTATATTTGACATTTTAATGTGTAAAGACTGCATGGATACATGTATGACGCTTAACGTGATTGATAGCGTACGATTGCATGTATACGTGTCTTCCCTTCCGTTGGTTGTATAGCGTTGTGGTTTTGTACAAATTCATTTTACGAGCAGATGTGACTTTTACAAAAACAATATAATTTCGCAAATCCATAAATTATTTATAATAAAATTTGCATAAAATACGCAATTTGTATGGAAGCGTCCTGTTGCCAATGCTATAATATATTTATCTCTTAATTAGGATATACTAACTCCTAATTATGAGATACTACGTCCTAATTAGAAGCTACATGTAGTAACTCATTATGCATTTGCAGCCTATGATCAATAAATGTAAATCCAATAATTGCTTACAAGAAAACATTTATACATGTAATGTGAAATTTACAGACTATCATGTTTTGCACTTACGAACATTTTAGTGAAACAGGCCCCAGGTCACGTTATTCTAATTTCATGTCTGAATATATATTTTTTCTGTAAATTGTCAGCTCTGATTTTACCCCGTCACAACATGTCAACTATGGGATTCGATCCCATTAACCCTTTCACCCCTAAGGAACTGGAATGGACTGTGATATGCTAATGTTCCGACCAATCCAATGGTCACAAAATGATTTTCAGATTCGTCCATTTATGAAAAGGGGGTGTTTTTGTTCTAAGAAATATGAAAATTACTTGCAAAAAGTGCAGATCCTGATGAGACGGCTCGTTACGAGCCGGCTCATCTGGATCTGCACTGTTTGCATAAACCGCTATAGCGGGATTTCGAGTTCAAAGGGTTAACCCATCTAAACTTCCCTTAGCTGTTGACTGAAAGTTGCATATTTTCTCAATCATCATCCAGAGGTAAACTGGTGCAAACCCATACCCATCCATAAGTTTACTCTAGAATAAATTACTGTTTGAAACTATCATTTGCACTTCCAGATTTGTGTGGCAACGCTATTCACGTAACTATGATCATTTCAATTCGCTGACACTATATAAAACATCAGCAAAGACAGTGCGAGATGGATGTACAACATGTCATTCTCGTGACACTAACAAGTACATTTCACAAGTATCATACGAAAACGCAACATATAGCCATGGGTACATGCTATGGAAGCGTCCTTGTGCCAATGATAAAATACGTTTATCTCTATAAAACATCAGCAAAGACAGTGCGAGATGGATGTACAACATGTCATTCTCGTGACACTAACAAGTACATTTCACAAGTATCATACGAAAACGCAACATATAGCCATGGGTACATGCTATGGAAGCGTCCTTGTGCCAATGATAAAATACGTTTATCTCCTAGCTCCTAATTAGGAGATACTAAGTCATAATTAGGAGATAGTATATCATAATTAGGACATGGTATCTCATAATTAGGACTTAGTATCTGCTAATTATGACTTACTATCTCCTAATTAGGACTTACTATCTGTTTCAATATTTTATATATTACGAGATACTAACTCCTAATTTGGAGATAGTAAGTCCTAATAAGGCGATACTAACTCCTAATTAGGAAATAATAAGTCCTACTTAGGATATTGTATCTCCTAATTAGGAGACACATATATTTTAGCATTGGCATCAGGACGCTTCCATAACATGCAGTTAATACATTGTGTGTTCTTTTCAAAACTACGTACAGTAAAACCTATCTAAATCGGACACGCCTGGACCCATAGCGTTTAATTCCGATCGGTTTCACTGTAGTCGACTGAAAATGACAAAAATATTCACGGAGTGCTTAATTACAGTGGAACTTCTCTAAACCGGACACCCTGTGGATCTCCCAGGGTGTCCGGTTTAGAGCGGTTCCACTTTACATGATAAATATGTATATAATACATACAGCTAGTGTCACTAAATCTAGTATTATGTAAGTTTAGACATCCGCCCTACTGTTGAATAAATAGGCATAATCTGAAATGTATTATTTAATATGCAATTCATATGACGCCTGGTACAAAGGGCGATGTCTCGAGAAATGTCTGATTCTCTTACGAGATTTCGTTGAGACAGGAAGTGTCAAATGCAACGAACAAGATATTAACATACATTATAATGCTGTGACAGGAGAAATGTGAATCTATGACCAGTCCAGCTCCTGGTCTTCTACCACTGTCCGATTGCATGGTAAGGATATATGATGTTTGTTAGAAGCAGGCCACGTTTTTCAGTGACTGACGGCAACCGGTGTAGATCCTGATCAGTCTGATCCGGTCTACACTGGTTGCAAATATCATAAACCCCATTTCGTCAGCTACAGCCATATCGATGGTCTAGTAACATAAGGTCGTAACTGCTATGCTAAAGCATAGCACTTACGACCTTATGTTACTAGACCATCGATATAGTTAACATTAAGGGGCATTGCTCTCGCAGGAGAGACTGATCTTGGTTACTCTGTCTCTTAAAATGAAAGGGATCAAAGGAATAAGGGGGATAACTCCTCACAGAGTTAGCCCCCTTTTCCCAATGAACCATTTATTTTCAGTTTCACTGAAACTGGCGCTAGAACGAAATGGGGCTAAAATAAGGCTTTTGTGATTTGTGGCCAGTGTAGCTCCTGATGGAATTGCACACTTACAGTGGGGTCAGCGTGTAGGTGCACACACGAACGAACACGACAGGTTGGTTCCAACCTGTCGTGTTCGTTCGTGTGTGCACTTACACGCTGACCCCACTGTATGTGGCCTGATTATGATCTAGAATGCTTGTTAGAAGCAGGGCGGGTGTTTTATTGATGGAATGTCAGTGCAGATCCTGAGCAGACTGCGGATGCACAGTGTTAGTCTGATCTTGATCTGGATATACTCGGGTCGCAAGCCCATGCACCCCATATCTCCCCAGTATCTACCACAAGTATAAGCTCAGTTAGATGTGGAAAACAAAAACATTTTGATTCGTTTTGCCATTCGGTTCACATTACTGATTTCATTCACATGTCCCACTTTAATAATAAAACATGTAAACTGTGCATCAGTATGTAGGGCGTGAGTTACATACACACTGCCCTACAGTCTGTTTCACGAAACCTGCCCAAATTGTACGGCCATATAAACAATGCAAAAACAATATTTTTTTGGATAATATTAAATTATATCAAAATTTAAGAATGATCCTTCTTTTTATTTCGGAAAATTTTCTCAAATAATTATTTTATTACCAAAAATGAGAATTTAACATGGGATAAAATAGGTGGAGGAGCTGTGGGAGGAGTTAAAAAACGAAACAAATATTCACTCCGAAACCTGGCTAAATTTTTAAAATCGGTCTAGTATTTCTGAAATTCTAAAAATTTCCCCATGTTAAATCCCCATATGGGGATTTAACATGCGCAAACTTTTTTCGCAATAAAATCAATATTTGACCAAATTTCACGAAATAAAAAGAATGCTCATTCTTAAATTTTCCTTCAATTTAATATTATCAAAAACGATATCGTTTTTGAATTGTTTAAATAGCCGTAAAATTTGGGCAGCTTTCGTGAAACAGACAGTAGTATATGCGTTACATGTAGTTGATCGCAAAAAGTGTGGTTATTTTTGTTTGTTTAAGTTACATGCAAAATGTATCACATCGTTTTGTTATTGTTTGTTGTTTTGCTTGTCAATTTATTGGCGCACCTTGTATTGCACACGGATGTACTGATTTAATTGGCGGTGATGTGTTCTGAACATGTGTCGCTGATACAAGGGACGTATCGGTTTTGCGACCAGCGTAAATCCAGATCAGACTGTTTTAACGGGGGCATATCTGTGACTGTGACTGGAGAAATGGGGCTTACGGGATTTGCGACCAGTGTAGATCCTGACCAGACTGTGCGGACGCACAGTCTGGTCAGGATCTGCACTGTTCGCCAGTCCATCATTGGTTCGCCAGTCCATCATTGAAACACCTGTCTTCATGCTACAAACACGCAACATGGATCGTGATTAGGCAACAGAAATATGAGATGTGATAAGGAGGTACAACGGTGACATATCCCGTCTCCAGTGACAACCACATAATGAAATCGGTTGAAAAACTTAACCATAAAACCACGACAGCCAACATGTCCCATATGGTTAAGGATGTGCATCCGCACAGTCTGATCAGATCCTGTGGGTGGTGGTCGGGCGAACGAGACGGCGTAAATTAACGGTAGTGGTTCCTCCTTATAGGAATCACGATTTACCTGGTTTGGTCCTCAGGTACGTTTTTATCTTTGGCTCGTTTGTTACCTGGGAGTTGAATTGGGTTATTGCCCATTATAAAAGTAGTAAGATTATTACTGATCCTACTGCTTTTGGAAGGGGCCAAGTGATTCTGGTGTGGCGAGGACCTGGCATCAGATCAGGATTATTCTGATTTCAGGGCTGAATATATAGTTTTGTTATTGTAAATATTCAGTTCTGATTTTGGGATTTTCCCCCCATTTGTACATGTACTTGGAAATGTACATGTACTTGTACAGGTAATATATGGGATTTAGTACTAAACCCATTGACCCGGCCTTAAATGACCTTAGCTGTTGATAGGCCGTTATACCCCAACAAACAAACAAAACAAACTGATCAGATCCGACAACGAATGCATGTATACCCGCCGTGAATTGCACTTGCTGTTGCACACACCCATACATGTACACTATAGCCCGCGTTAATCTGGCCAATATATGTCAATTTCGTTGCATCAAATACATGAATATCGTGCATAAAAGCGGCTTGATTGTCTGAGCCTGAGCTGTGCTACAGCTCAGGCTCAGACAATCAAGTCGCTTGATTGCGAGTTGACAAGCCCTACTGCTGCTCAGGCTCAGACAATCAAATTGCCTGATTGCGAGTTGGTAGGCCCTGCTGAAGCTCAGACTCAGACAATCAAATCGCTTGATTGCGAGTTGGCAAGTCCTGCTGCTGCTCAGGCTCAGACAATCAAATTGCCTGAACTGTGCAGATCCTGATCAGACTGTGCGGATGCACAGGATGGTCTGGATCTACGCTGGTCAGAGAACACATAAGCCCCAAGGATTATCTGACCGGTGTGGCTCCTGATCAGATATCACACTCATGTAGCCTGATCACGTTCTATATTGATTGTTAGGAGCATGGCGATTGTTAGGAGCATTGATGGCATGGCGAACAGTGCAGATCCTGATCAGACTGTGCGGATGCACATGCTGATCTGGATCTACACTGGTCGCAAAACCCTGATCAGACCGAGCGGATGCACAGGCTGGTCTGGATCTACACTGGTCGCAAAACCCATAAGCCTCATTTCTCCAGTGACATCCACAAATAATTCCACGACATTTTTTAAGAGTGTGGATGAAAGAGAAAGGGTCTATCTCCCTTCTTGCACACATGTCTCGCTGTTCTTTTTCTCTCTCTCACCGATGGAGAGTGTCAGTATGGTGGAGAGACATACATGTAAATAGAGAGAGAGAGAGAGAGAGAGAGAGAAATAGGGAGAGAAAGAGAGAGAGAACGAGAGAGAGAGAGAGAGAGAGAGAGAGAGAGAGAGAGAGAGAGAGAGAGAGAGAGAGAGAGAGAGAGAGAGAGATGGTTGCTTGCAATCAGCGTATACCGATGGAGATTTAGACTATCTTGGGGGTCAGGGAAAACTGGATACAAATGTCTTAAGATCCCACATGTCATTCAAGCGATATATGGTCCGTAAATTCAGGCGTATCCCGAAATATATGGGGCAGTAGAGCAAAACTGTCATTTCATTATTACTTATGTATAGGAGGGCAAACGAAATGAGATGTTTCCTTAAATAGCTATCTGTAAAATGACACAGTGTCAAAATGCATAGTTGCAAATTTATATGTGTAAGTACTCATGACCTTATCGTAATATATACCTGACATAATCTGAAATATATCTCATGACACTTCATACTAATAATGAAGTCTCTCTCTCTCTCTCTCTCTCTCTCTCTCTCTCTCTCTCTCTCTCTCTCTCTCTCTCTCTCTCTCTCTCTTTGTATTTCCTCTCGCCATCTTTCTCTTTCTCCCCACCCACACGCCATCTTTCTTTCTCTATATATCTCCCTTCTTGCACACATTTCTCTTTGTTCTTTTTCTCTCTCTCTATTTCTCTTTCTCTGTCTCGTGTTCTATCAATATTCTCTCCCTCTCTTATTATCTGTATCCACTATTTCCCCTGCTCTCTCCCCCTCTTTACCCACCCTCCCACCCACACTCTCTCTCTCTATATATCTCTCATTTTCTTCTCTCTTCTCTCTCTCTCCTCTCTCTCTCTCCTCTCTCTCTCGCTTCTCTCTCTCTCTCTCTCTCTCTCTCTCTCTCTCTATTTCTCTCTCACCTCTCTCTCTGTCTGTATAACCATCGCTATGCACAACATATACCTTGGTTGCTAGCATGACATCGCTCGCCGATGACGACGCACTCATAGCTGTATCCGTTTCGAAGTTATTTCGAGAAAACTTACATATATGTAAGTTTTCTCGAAATAACTTCGAAACGGCTACACTGTATAACAACGAGGACGATGTGAGTGCGAATGAAGTTCCGCTTGTGTCAGCAATTTATCCATGTATTCGCAACAAACTTATCAACGACATCATCGCTCTAGGGGTTTCGAAAATATATGAGACACGCCATGTGATGTTGTACCTTCGGACATCTGCGTAATTTCATTAAATATGTTTACAAAATATGCAATATTCTTCATAAATAAAGTCAAAAGTTGACAAAATTTACAGAGTACATGCGGAGTACAATTCCACATGTACTCTGAAAATGTTGTCACCATTTTACCCCATTTATGGAAAATATGCTAAATTTTATAAACGTACTTCATGAAATTACGCAGGTAAATCCAAATAGAAAAGGGACAACATTGCGAGACACGCGACGGGATTTTGTACCCAGAAGATGTCAGATATTTAAGATTTCGTCAACTTTCCACGCCATTTATGGAAAATATCGTCAATTTTGCAAATCGTTTTTTATGAATATCGCTCACCTTGACTTCTTAGCAAGTAAATCACGTTTCTCAAGTGTACGTGGACGCAACTTACATTGCCCTACATGACTTTGCAAATCATGAGCGACGCAATGTTTATAATTATTCTCTGCCTATAATTCTATTATATTCTATTCGCATTAAATTTGAAATTAAAATGAAGTAATTAATAATGTGGCTGCAGGGCGTATCAACTTGATAGTCGACCATATTCTTGATGCAGTTAACATTGTATGAGGGTCGTTTCATAAGTTCTTGAAATATCACGTACGTGTACGTGATATTTCAAGAACTATGAAACGGCCCTCATAAAATATTAAAGGTACATTCCCACTCAGTAGGAACTCAGTAGGCATCATCTGAGAAATTTTCTGGCAAATTAAACATTCATTCACCATTACCCCACGTATTAATTGGCATTATTATACATTTCAGCATGCTTCATTTGCATATGAAAACAGCCTGATACCACCGTGAGTCACTATCAGTAAAATAAATATTACTAAATTATTAT
Organism: Conchocele bisecta; assembly: GCA_029237695.1. Classification (NCBI taxonomy): domain Eukaryota; kingdom Metazoa; phylum Mollusca; class Bivalvia; order Lucinida; family Thyasiridae; genus Conchocele; species Conchocele bisecta. Next base: position 15,354,355 of record CM055280.1, on the reverse strand, counting down.
ATCTGTATAGTGGGCACTCGTAATTTTTAGAACTGGTGGAATAGTGACACAATTATACACTTATGTAATTCCTATGAACAACATTTTGTGCCTACGGAGTGGGCATGCACCTTTAACTGCACATGCATCAAGAATATGGTCGACTGTCAAGTGTGTTTAGATGAGCTTGCATAAGTGTTGCTGTACTATAATATCCATTAAACAAGTTGAATAATCTCATACTGAACGAGGCTATGTCGAGTCTCTTATGAAATCAGTCAACGAATGTCATGTTAAATCCACACAAATGTTAGCTTATATATATTGCATAACCACATCATGTACGCAAGCTGTATTGACCAACAAACATGTTTTCTGTCGCTGTCCTGTTCACATATTTATTGCACTAGTTTAAGTGTATTCTGATTTGAATACACCGTGTTAGTGCCAATTAAAAAAGCCCATTTTACATGTATGCAATCAATATGCAAGTGAGTGTAATGTGCGGCACATGCACATTTTTCGTCATTTATTGGTAAGTTGTGGATTTCAATCCGATTATTTTTTACGCAGTTTCGCGAGAAAAAATCTCTAACTTATTGACAAAGATTAATGAAATACAATAATACATGTATGATTGTATTTCCTAAATCTGTGTCAATAAGTTAAAGATCTTTTTCTCGCGTAACTGCGTAAAAAATAATGATATACACCGACGAGATAATGTGATATTCGATTGAAAATAAATGTCTGTATGAATAGAATAATTATACAATAGTTATGTATTAATTCACAACACTTCAGCATATATGAAATATATATGAAATGTATTAATTTATATACACATATATTTCCATGTTTTAGCATGATCTCACCGGACGCAAAACGAGTCAATTTTCAAAAACTGTGTGACATTTACGTAAATTAGTCACACCACAAGAACACGTGGTCACTTTGTAAGACACATAATTAATATTAATTTGCAATTGGGAAAATGTCCGATAAGATGTATCTTATAACGTTATTACCATCGTAGCCCCATATCAGCGCAGTCAAACTGACGCTCTGAGTGACATTTACGTAAATTAGACACACCACAAGAACACGTACATGTAGTCACTCAACTTTATACTGCGTGTAATTTATAGTTTGGCATGTGTGGCAGACAAAATGTACCCTATAACATTTGTGGCCAGCGTAACCCCATGTCAGTCTGCGCATTCGCGTGCGCACAGTCTGATCATGACTTACAATGGTCATAATTAAATCAAACCTCATGCTCTGTATGTCCCTGGGGTCCGTTTCACTAACTTTCGTATGACTGAAATGTTCATAAGTGCACATTTAGGATCGTCTGGAAATTTCAATTGATGGATTTACATTTATTGAGCATAGGCTGCATATGCAGCCTATGCTCAATAAATGTCAATCCAATAATTGTTTACAAGAAAACATTGTTAATGTGCAATTTACAGACTATCATAATTTTTCACTTACGAACATTTTAGTCGTACGAAGTTTAGTGAAACGGCCCCCTGAATATCAATTTTCGATTAGAATATCGACTCTGAGATGACCAAGTACAGGACTGGGGGCCGTTTCACTAAACTTCGTACGACTAAAATGTTCGTAAGTGTAAAATTCTGATAAATTTTGCATTAACAACGTTGTTAAAACAATTATTGGATTTACACTTATTGAGCATAGGCTGCATATGCACCTTATGCTCAATAAATGTAAATCAATTAATTGAAATTTCCAGACGATCCTAAATTTGCACTTTAGTTCGTACGAAGTTTAGTGAAACGGGCCCCGGGTGTCTTTTGACTCTAAGGTTCCACGTGATCATCAGAACTGATACATCAACACTGGTAATAATTCTCTACGTGTCGTTTTATAAGTCGTCGGCCAATATGCGATCCACCATTCCGATGACTCCGTCCCCATAACAATATTCATTTCGTAGTTATTTTGATCAAAATTGGAAATTATTTAAATGTTCTCGCAATTGCCCCGAATCGACTACAGCCACGAGGACGACGTCATTGTTCTGGTTATGTTATGTTATTGTATCTGGATGTTACCCTCATCGAAAATGCCCAATCGTTGCTGAGGTATACATGTATGTGGCTGTGACTGGAGAAAAATGGCTTATGTGTTTTGCGACCAGTGTAGATCCAGATAAAAAAGTTCACCCATGTAGCTTGATAGCGAAATACATTGCTTGTAAGTAGAATAACTGGTGCTTCATTGATTGATCCGGATCAGACCGTGCGAATGCACGGGCTGATCTCAACCTACACTCGTCGCAAAACCCAGTCTGATGAGGATCTGCACAGTTAGCCATGTGTTCTCCGACAGTGTAGATCCAGATCAGCCTATGCACACGCAGGATTAAAGGGTTTTACAACCAGTATGAATCCAGATCAGCCTGTGCATCCGCAGAGCCTGATCAGGATCTGCACTATTCGCCATTCCATGATTGAAACACCCGTCAAACAATATATATCGTTGTCATATCGTTGCTAACATAGTGTGCTATTTGATCAAGAGCCACACCGGTCGGAAACTCCTTAAGCCCCATTGCTCTAGTAACAGCCACCTTTAAGAAAATTCAGTTCTAAGCTGGGCAATATATGAGGTGTGCGCAAAGTACCTCATCCCCCGTGGCGTACTGTACATAGTTAAAGGTACATGCCCACATTGTAGGCACAAAATGTTCTTTATAGGAGTTAAATAAGTGTATAATTGTGTCACTATTCCACCAGTTCTAAAAATTACGAGTGCCCGCTATATAGATATAATCATTTAGTAGTATTTATGTTATTGATAGAGACTCGCGGTGGTATCAGGCTATTATCGTATGCAAATGAGGCATTGTATTTTTTAATTATTTATACTAATTAAATGCGTCACTTGAAAAAATAATACATTCGACACATTATAAAGTATGATCATTTCACATCAAATAGTACATTCAGAGAATAATTAGTATTGTCCGTTAACATTAAGGAAACACGGTTATCGCCCCCCTGATATGAGTGTGCAAGTTTACTTCTGATATAAAATGCATAATAATGCCAATCAATACATGGGGTAATGGTGAATGAATGTTTATTTGCCCGCAAATGTCTCAGATGATGTCTCTGATATAAAGAACAATAATTCCAGCACAAAAATATTTACACAATTCCCTAACATTTGATTAGTGCGTTGCAAGTCTCCGTCCAAAATTTATATCCCAGTAAACTCCATGCCGAACTACTTTCCGTAACCGTCAGGTGCAGTTAAAATAATTCTTAAGAAAACGGAAAATAAACACATTTTCTTGATGAATTTATTTCAAATGCTGGAATTATAAGGAATGAATGGCCTTTTTGTGGAATTTATCGGGGATATAAACTTGGAAAAGTCGCGGGAATACTGGACGAGGCCTTCTGGCCTTCGTCCAGTATTCCCGCGACTTTTCCAAGTTTATACCCCGATAAATTCCACAAAAAGGCCATTCATTCCTATAGTATATGCGTACTGAGTGGGCATGTACCTTTAACACAGTATGGGTTTCATTACAATATATTATGCAGACAATTACGACATTAATTTAATGTGCTTTCATGTTGAAAAAACACACACGTTGACATTTTATAAATAGTACAGATGTATATACATGCAAATGTAATCACATCCCAACCTCAGACAGGCATAATTCACAGATATGCCGTATTCCGCGGATTGTAATTTAACATTTCGTTCCCACGAAATCACAATTCGTTCCCACGTTAATATGTTGTTAATTCGTGGGAACGAATTCTTATATCATGGGAACGAATTGTTAATTCGAGGGAACGAATTGTTAAATTGAGGGAACGAATTGTCATTTCGTGGGAACGAATTGTTTATTCGAGTGAAACAATTGTTAATTCGATGGAACGAATTATTATATCGTGGGAACGAATTGTTTATTCGAGGGAACAAATTGTTAAATTGAGGGTCTGTACTATTTATGGATTTTTATACCACCGGGTTTCGAAGAAACGGGTGGCATATAGTGTTTTAACCGTCCGTCTGTCTGTCCGTCTGTCCGTCCGTCACGCTTTTCGGTTAACCACTTTGTCACAGTTTCTCAAATATGCTGCAGGTGGCATTCGCGTTCGACAGACGCATTTCTTGTTTATTATTGTTTTAAGCACAATTCCCATTTGTTTTGCCGCGCCTGCTTTAGCAAAAGGCTTTATTGTCGTCCGCGTCTTCGTCCGAAATGTCAAACTCTTTGTACCAACTTTGTCATCATGGTATAATTTTAATACTACTTGACGGATTGATTCAATATTGGAAACTTGATAAATGTGAGCTTTTTTACCATCACATTTTTGCGGAAACACTTAGCCATTGCTTTTTTTTTGCGTCAACATGTTTGTACAAGTTTCTTCATCATGATATAACTTTAATATAAGTTAGCGGATTGCTTCAATATCTGGACACTTGATAAATTCGGAACTCCCTCATGCCGCCATTAACATGACATTGACCTTTCTGACTTTCACATGCTTGTGGAAACACTTAACTGTTTTTTTCATACCGCAACTTTTCTGAAAACTTGACCATTTTCCTGCTTTAACCCTTTGAACCCGAAATCCCGCTATATCGGTTTATGCAAAAAGTGCAGATCCAGATGAGCCGGCTCGTAACGAGCCGTCTCATCAGGATCTGCACTTTTTGAAAGTAATTTTAATATTTTTGAAAAACAAAAACACCCCCTTTTCATAAATGGACGAATCTGAAAATCATTGTGTGTCCATTGGATTGGTCGGAACATTAGCATATCACAGTCCATTCCAGTTCTTTAGGGTTGAAAGGGTTAAGCATGCACTTCTTTGACGATGTTTGTGATTCATGCTACGGTCAAATGCATCGGCACAGCTTCCGTGGCGGAATTCTTATTCTGAGTAATGACGTAGTATGGACAATGATATCAAGTATTCCGTTCTAGTTATTTACTGTCTGTTTCACGAAACCTGCCCACATTTACGGCCATACAAACAATGCAAAAACAATGTTTTTTACGATAATATTAAATTTTATCAAAATTTAAGAATGACTGAGCCTTCTTTTTATTTCGTGAAATTTTGTCAAATATTGATTTTATGGCCACAAAACAATTTCCCCATGTTAAATCGCCATAGACATCTTCACAGAGTGAAGATGTCTATGGGGATTTAACATGTGGATTTTTTTCTTGAAATTTCATAAATAGTTGACCGATTTTTAAAATTTACCTTTCGTTTTCTCAGTTTCGTTTTTTGACTCCCACAACTCCTCTACCTCCTTTTCCCCCCATGTTAAATTTCCTAATAATTTGTTCGTAATAAAATCAATATTTGACAAAATTTCACGAAATAAAAGAAGGCTCATTCTTAAATTCTGATAAAACATTATCGAAAAAATATGTTTTTTGCATTGCATTTTGCATTGCCGTATAATTTGGGCAGGTTTCGTGAAACAGACAGTAGAGGTGAACATGATTAGCCCAATTTATTCGTTGTCACGTTACACCGTATGACGTCAGTGTTTCGTTAGGTGTCATGTAACGTATAATGTTACGGCACCGAAACCATGTAGCGACACCGACTTTGTATGTCATATGTTAACCCTTACAATGATGAATTAAGTTTTGTCGTCCGCTGTTTATTTTCTATTCTCAGTCTTTCTCATCAAACACATGATTTGACAGTACTTTAGAATCATTTCCAATGGCTGCCAAACCATGTTTTATTGGGACAAAAGACACAATATGAAACAACGGCAGACAACAATTTTCGATTCCCGCACTGTAAGGGTTAAAGGCACTGCGTCTCAGGGAACCGTTTCACTAAACATCGTACGACCAAAATGTTCGTAAGTGCAAATTTAAGATAATCTGGAAATTGCAATTGATGGATTTACATTTATTGAGCATAGGCTGCATATGCAGCCTATGCTCAATACATGTAAATCCAATAATAGTTTAAAAGAAAACAATGTTAATGTGAAATTTACAGACTATCATAATGTTGCACTTACGAACATTTTAGTCGTACGAAGCTTAGTGAAACGGCCCTCAGATATGCATAGATCTATATTTTGGAAGCGTCCTGGTGCCAATGCTAAAACATATTTATCTCCTAATTAGGAGATAGTAATACCTCATTATGAGATGCTATCTCCTAATTAGGACTTACTATCTCCTAATTAGGACTTAGTAAACTTTATTTAGCATTGACACAGATAGTAAGTCCTAATTAGGAGATACTAAGTTCTAATTAGGATATATTAAGTCCTAATTAGGAGATACTAAGTCCTAATTCGGAGATAGTAAGTCATATCTATCTCCTAAATAGGAGTTACTAATTAGGATATAATAAGTCCTAATTAGAAGATAGTAAGTCCTAATTAGGAGATACTAGGATATATTAAGTCATAATTAGGAGATTGTAAGTCCCAATTATGAGATATTAAGTCCTAATTAGGAAATAATTTGTCCTAATTAGGAGATACATTGGCACCAGGACGCTTCCATATTTGACCGATCGCTTGACATCGCTTGTGTGATGCAATATATTTATTTTCATTTGTTGCTTGCACAACGGATGAACCACATTAAGCACGTGATCCCTAAGTGTTCAATTATATTTTCAGTTTTTGTTTTGAGATATCTTCAAATTGTGGTCGGAAATTCAGCGTGGATTGACTTAACAGTGAAAATTGAGTCTTCTTAAAGGTACATGCCCACTCAGTAGGACGAAATGTTCTTTATAGGAATTAAATAAGTGTATAATTGTGTCACCATTCCACCAGTTCTAAAAATTAAGAGTGCCCGCTATACATATATAATCATTTATTAATGCTTATTTTACTGATAGTGACGCGCGGTGGTATCAGGCTATTTTCATATGCAAATGAGGCATGATATTTTTTAATTATGTATACTAATTAAATGCGTCTTCTGAATAATATCTTCGACATAAGAAAAAGTACATAACAAAATAAATACAGAGAATAAATAGTAATGTCCGTTAACATTTTAAGGAAATACGATTATCGTTCCTGATATCAGTGTTGAAATTTATGTCTGACATAAAATGTATAGTAATTCTAATCAGTACGTGGGGTAATGGTGAATGAATGTTTGTTTTGCCAGCAAATGTCTCAGATGATGTCTCTGATATAAATAACATTTTGTGTCTACTGAGTGGGCATGTACCTTTAAAATTTCGGAATAAGAGCGACTTGTGGCACATGCACCCATAATATAAGATTAGTTTCTCAGATCATTGGTCTAATGGATTGCTCATAAGTAAACAGAACGTGCAGCACTGACCTGTATTTGCGTTCTAATCAGAGTGCTGTAGAAAGTAAGGGTATAAGGTTAATCTCGATACTTGACAAGGACATACAAGGTTGTTTGATTCCGCTACATTTGTAAACAATTACATACACTGCGGTCGGCGTTAATCTTGCCAATATTTGTTCATTTTTTTTTGACACAAACATATACGGAAGCCCATTAGGGCCACTTCACTTTTTTTTTTTATCTTTTCTTGAATTTTCGAGATCTTTTCTTGAATTTTCAAGATCTTTTCTTGAAAATGCAAGAAAAGATCTTGAAAATTCAAGGAAATAACTTGAAAATTCAAGAAAACATCTTGAATAAATGGAAATTAAAAAAAAGTGAAGTGGCACTAATGGGCTTCCGTAAACATACATGTTACATAATGGGAACTATATATATTGTGTTGTCACTGGAGTGTACATGGCGGCAGGGTACGAGTCTACTTTATTTCAATTATTTTAATACAGTGGAATCTCACTACACCGAGCACCACGGGTACCATCGGAGTGTTCGGTATAGCGAGGTTCCACTGTACAACTCATGTACCTCAAAGCCATTGTTCATTTCTTTATATCATGAATATTGCGCCTATTAGCAAGCAGCTTGATACGACTGAGCACGAGCTCTGCTACGTGCAGTTTGTTCAGGGTGCGCAATGTTTGATATTCTGTCCGTGAAATACTCGTAATACACGGTTTTACATTGTTTTGCAATAGTTTTGACTTTGACTTGAGAATGGTACATTTAGTCTTTGCGACCAGTGTAGACCCATATCAGCCTGCGCGTCCGCGCAGTCTGATCAGGGTCTGCACTGTTCGATATTAAGTCCGTGAAATACTCTACACACAATACTGTACATTGCTTTGCAATATTTGTGTTTTGCCTGGAGAATGGGAAATATAGAATTGCGACCAGTGTATACCCAGATCAGCCTGCGCGTCCGCACAGTCTGATCAGGGTTTGCATTGCTCGATATTCAGTTATTCATACTTCAAAGAAACAGTATCGCCCGTTTAATTTCGCCATCAGATAAAATAACTGCAAATGCAATGAGTTTTTGTCATACAGACATGTTTTGCAATATTGTATTGTGATTTGAACAATTTAAAGTGCACTAGTGTCTGTTCCACGTTTTGCTGCCGACGAACAAGTACTTTCTCATCAATAACAAAAAGTCACCCTCCCCAAATCGTTTTATTTGATGAAATTACGTCAAATATTTATTTTATTGCGAAAAAAAAACCCGATAAAATTTGGAAATTAACTCCGAAACCTGGTGAGATAGCTTGAAAATGATGTAATTAAGAAAACAAAAGTTAGCTTTTGAAAATCGGTCCACAAATAAAAAAAATATTTAAAACAAATTTAATTTTTTCACAATAAAATCAATATTTGATGGAATTTCATCAAATAATGTTTTTTGGGGAGGGTGGAACAGACAGTAGTTAAATGCCAACCGCATATATTTGAGCAATAAAAGTACAACGGTGCCAATCTATTAACAGGTTGAGGTTGACCGATATTTCTAAGGTGGAATATGCAATTGGCAAAAATTGTCCGTTCATATAATGAGAATTCGTTGTAGAAAAAATAGAGGAAAATGCGAAAACAATTTATTTTAAAATTGTGCTGTTTGCCGGTCTATCCGTCACTATCACGACATACTTTTAACAAACAGGGGCCCGTTAAACTTTATGATAAATGTAAATTTCACATCAACAGTGTGTTCTTGTAAACAATTACTGGATTTACATTTATTTACCATACGCTGGCTGTGCTCAATAAACGTAAATCCATAAATTGAAATTTCCAGACGATCATAGATTTGCAATTTTCATTTACCCTGTGCATTCCCAAGGTGCATGATCACGTGGTTACAGCAACAACACCAATTACTGAATCTTTCAGAAGCGCCTCCGATTCCAAGTACGTATTCTATTATAGTGTCCTTATTACATGTTATTACATGTAACCCTTTCAACCCTAAGGAACTGGAATGGACTGTGATATGTTAATGTTTCGACCAATCCAATGGTCACAAAATGATTTTCAGATTCGTCCATTTATGAAAAGGGGGTATTTGTTGTTCTCAAAAATATGAAAATTACTTTCAAACAGTGCAGATCCTGATGAGACGGCTCGTTACGAGCCGGCTCATCTGGATCTGCACTGTTTGCATAAACCGATATAGCGGCCTTTCGGGTTCAAAGGGTTAAAGGATATTAATGAAACACGGCGCAGAAAACGCGTCTTGTTAAGCTGAAGTTGGTTAAGCTGAACTTATGTCGTTTTTGCGAAGTATCGATTTCAATGTCAGTATTGACATTATTCTGTCAATACTGGTACGGAAATCGAATCTTCACAAAAACTACATAAGTATGTGCCGAAGTCGCGAGTTCACCAAATACAGGTCACGAAGGCGCGTTTTCTGCGCCATATTTCAACAAAGTCCGTTGCATATTAAGTAAACTATCAAATAAAATTTACTTTGGAGCGGGCGCGCTTTCAACACTTTCAGACATTGTTTTGTTGTGGTAACCACGTGATCATGCAATTTGATCCCGATACCAGAAACACGTGTTTCTAGTATCGAATTGCATTTCTTTTCGAATTTCTTTCCAGATCTCATGATAGCGTGGCAGTAGTCCGGGATTGTGATTTCACTAACAACAGCACGTGACGAAAGCCCTATTGTGACGCCATGTCCGACGATCAGAAGCAGCTGGAGGCGGGACTGCTGGGAGTTCTAGACCGCGGGGTGCAGCGAGAATTGAGCACTAGCGACCTTGAAGGTCATGGTAAGGTCATCATGTTTCACATCCAATGCTTAACGACTTAACATCTCGATGTCTAAGATGCTGTTGATTAAATAAAATTGTCGCAAATGACAGAAAATAACACAAGTGTTTCAGATGTTTAAAACGTGTTTTGGAGTCGAAATCGTGGAGTGCAACACATACTGAGCACCAGTGACCTTGAAGGTCACGATAAGGTCATCATGTACCGGAGTCTATGCCTAACAACGTAACTGTATCTCATGTGAAGCTAAACTGGTGAACGCATATCGCGTTCACCAGTTGAGCTTCACATGACGTACAGTTACGGTGTTATTGGCATGCGTTCGTGTGTCAGTGCGTCCGTGTGTCCAGATTTACGGACCATATATCTCCACAACGCTCACTGAGTCCGAAAGATTTGAAACGTCACAGACCTCGTTATCATCATCAATACTTTCATTCTATATCCCACTCATGCGGCGACTCTGCTCAAGGTCAAGGTCAAATGCAGTTGTGCTAACATTTGTTGGAGGTTATTACAGTCTAACCTCCCGAACGGCCACCTATTTTTTAGAGGTACTTTCTCCATCAGTGTTACTTTATTCTTGTTTATTACAGGAAGCAGTCATAAACACCTAATGCTTGGGCTCGTTGTGAGTAAATAAAATAAACTGTTTTTATTTGTATTGCATTAAGCTGCCATAAGCCTTTCCTATTGCGGGAAGCAGTCATACATGTAAATAAATAATGTTCAAACTGTTATATTTGTATTGCATTAACATAAGCATATTCTATTGTAGGAAGCAGTCATAAAAATCTAATGATTGGGCTGCGGCTTCCCAACCGACCAAAACGGCCCAAGAAGTCGAGGAAGCGAAAAGGAGACACAACTGAAAAATCAGCGGCAGCTACTGACTTCAAGCCAACAGGAGGTATGAGGAAGCTAAATTGAACCACTCACTGGAGAAATGTGTCTTATGGGATTTGTGACCAGTTTAGCTCCTGATCGAATAGTTGCGAACAGTAACTCATGCAATCTACTCCCGTAACGTCCGTAGACAGGCTACGGACGGTACGAGAGTAAATTGCAAGAGTTACCGTTCGCATCTATCGATCGGATATCGCATTCATGTAGCCTGATAACGATATATAGTGCTTGTTAAATGTAGAAGCATGCCGGTGTTTTATCGATGGATAGGCGATCAGTGCAGATCCTGATCAGACTGCGGATGCACAGGCTGATCTGGATCTACACTGGTCACAAGCCGGATAAGCCACATTTCTTCAGTCACAGTCATATTTAAGTGTAGATATAAACAACACTACTGTCTGTTCCACGTTTTGCTGCCGACGAACTTTTGGCTATTAAACACATTAAATCTAAAAACTATTTAAAAGTAAGCACTTTTTTATCAATAACAAAAAAAGAATGCGTTTAAAGGCCAAATGTTCGTCGGCAGCAAAACGTGGAACAGACAGTAGACTGGTATTCTCTGTATATAGAATAGTAGAATAGAAGAACGTTGTGATAATGTTTTCATTTCTGACATTATTTTGCCAAGGGGTTGGAGTATCTTTACCTCATGCCATTTTAATCCTTTCAACCCTAAAGAAACTGGAATGGATTGATATATTAATTTAAGGACCACTCTAATTTTCACAAAATGATTTTCAGACCAGTCCATCATGAAAATGGGTGTTTTTTTTCTAAAAAAATATGAAAATTACTTGCAAAAACTGCAGATCAAGATGAGACGGCTCGTTACTATCAAACACCGCTAAAGAGGTATGTCGTGTTGAAAGGGTTAAATCTGTCGCTTATTTCTAATCCAGTGCGTACTTATACATCGTTTAAACCACTTCTCTTCTTATTTTCTGTAAATGATATTCCAATTATATTCCATTATCTATAATACATTCTTGTACTATCTGTTCTATACTCGTTAAAATGGTTTCATTATATCTACCAGTATTCCTTATTTCTGATGTACATTCTCACTTAATGAGTCAGTCCATCTGTTTATGTCTTACCTGCATTACATGCCATTTGTACATACATGTCAGGGGCGGATCCAGCATTTGGTGAATCTTTGGTGAACTCTTGCAATCTACTCCCGTACCGGAGCTACGGACGGTATGGGAGTAATTGCAAGAATTACCGTTCGCAACTTGGGGTTGTCCTATTTTCGAGCTCTTCGAAATGCACTTTCCTGTGTTTTACGGCATTTAAATTCAGACTCCAACTGGTGGTAATCTATAATGTATGTAAACTCCGTGACTGAACGGGGGGGGGGGGGTGTTCAACCTCGGAACCCCCCCCCCCCCCCCCCCCCCCCAACCCAGATCCGCCCCTGCATGTATGCTCACATCAGATGCAAACCAATTTCAAACGTTTACCCACGGCTGGACATTATCGAACCTTATATTATTAGATATGTAAATTGATGGACTGATTCAAATATCTCCCGACTATACGGCGTACTGAAGTCTTTGTCTATTTCCTTCTTTCTCAGCGGCGTTTCCTGATATCCAAGGTATCTATCTGTCTATTTACCCGTCTGTCACTGTGATAGTGTCTGTCCTTCATGTTTTCTGTGTGTTAACTCAATACTACTACATTGCAACCTCTCTACAACAGCCACCCATGGGAAGACGCAAAACTGGCTGTTGTAGAGAGGTGGTTGTTGTAGGGAGGTTAATGCTGAATTAAATTATGTCGTCCGCTGTTTATTTATTTGCTTCGATAATTCGCATCAAAAACATGTTTTCGCAACATTTTAGAATCATTTCCAATGAAAATGCTTCTCAAATGCTGTCAAAACATGTTTTGTATTGAGAAAGAAGGCAAGGCAACAGCAGACGACACTCTTCGTGCTCAGCAGTCTAAGGGTTAGATACAGAGGAAATAATCCATTTGGGATATAACATTGAGGCTGTTATAGAGAGGTTGTTGTTGTAGAGAGGTGGCCGTTCGGGGAGGTTCGACTGTAATAACTTTTAGTTCTCCCTACTCTCTAAGCCAATCGCTGGTCAGTGTTGCGCTACACTTATGTCACAATTTGCAAGATATAACCCCAATATGTTACATATTACCAAATTTAATGACTACCTGTTCGACGGGAAATGAAAAACCAATACTGGGATGGTAGACTGCATTATAAACCTGGATAATTATAAGTATGCTATTTTTCACATATTGGAAATGGAAAATCAATACTCAGATGGGAGACTGCATTATAGACTTGGCGTAACTATAAGTCAGTTATTATTCACATATTGGATTTTAAGGAACTAAATGCTGCGGTCGCTAACGCTCCCTCACATTTAATTCCTTAAAAATCAAATATGTGAACAATAATACATAGATCTAAGGCGGATGTGAAGTTTGGCCTCATTCCTCACTTGTCTCACAGGCCATATAAACCACTTGTTGTGCAATGCCAATTCAAAAAGTATCTTTGTTTTGATGATACAACTGTGCATGTAACATATGGTCAATGCCGGTGTGTTCTAATCAGTTGTATAACCCATGTTACGTTACGTATTACAGTGGGGTCAGTGTGTAAGTGCACACACGAACGAACACGACAGGTTGGTTCCAACCTGTCGTGTTCGTTCGTGTGTGCGCTTACACGCTGACCCCACTGTAGCCATTTACGTACATTAACTTTACACGTGCTTGGTACGGTGGTGAACTGAGTGAAGGATAATTGAACAAGACCGTTCACTTGTTTAGTTTTCTGTAGTTGATGTAATGATATTTCGTTATGTTTTCTTTGTGTTTCTACCACTGTTGGTGATTTGGTATAACCGTAATTTCTAAGACTCAAGTTTCTCTTTTTTTTCGCAAAACATATAATTTGAAATACATGATTTCACAAGATTCATGACGTAATACTTTCGCCAAAATCAGGGAACATGTTCAATGTTTACCAATTGTATTTGTAAATAAATGAATAAACATGTACATATGAGGCACGCCATGTGATTTTGTACCTTCGGACATCTGCGTAATTTCATGAAATACGTTTACCATAAATGGTGTGAAAAGTTGACAAAATGTTCAGGGTACATGCGGAATATAATTCCGCATGTACCATGAACATTTTGTTAACTTTTTACTGTATATCTGAAAAAATATTGTAAATTTTGTAAACGTATTTAATGAAATTACGCAGATATTCGAAGGTACAAAATTATATGGCTCATTTATATCAAGGATAGACTAATGTTGTTTTGCAAAACATGAGGTAGCATTCCCTCAGTTGTCTCCCTTGCTACTCATGTCTACTTGAGTGATTATTGCTGGCTACTGGACTTGTAAACATGTATACAATATACACCAATTAAATTAATTTTTTGTTGCGCCCGCTTGCGGACAGCGCGATATAGTCGGCACATTGGCATTCGTCCGTACGTACGTATATACGTACATGCGTCCGAGGTTAAAGATTTTGGTTAAACATTTTCAGTTAATGTTTTTTGGTATACTATCAAAGCATCGGCGGGCTTTCTACGCCCACCCGTGCGGCCCCTGCGCCAAATTTAAAGGTAAATTACTTCGCCAATTCACTCGAAACTTCACAGTGTTTATCATGATCCATATTTTCATTCTACCCCACCCGTGCGGCTCCTGTGCCCAATGCCAAGGCCAAATTACTTTGAAATTTACCTTCAAATATTTTTTGGATTTAGATTAAAGTTTTTAAGAACTCTATGCCTCTGAAACCTCTTCGCAAATTCACTCGAACCTTCACATGGGTGTTTATCATCATCCATATTTGCATTCTAATCCCAACCCGTGCAGCCCCTGTGCCTAATGTCCAGGTCAAATTGCTCTGAAATTTACCTTAAAGTATTTTTGGATTTAGGTTAAAGTTTTTAAATGGTAGTATTATAACTGTTTTTTTTTTTAAAGTAACATACTAGTATATACAGTTAGTTACATGATATACATTGTTCAAACTGTTATGATTATTCCTACCAGAATTTATCGCAGGTAATCCTTACTATCCATATAGTACAGTATACTCGTATATATAATGAGCGTTAGATGAATGCATATTATAGGTAATAGCTCGGCCAGTCCATGAGATTTAAACTGCCTCCCTCTCTGTGTTTCGCTGGTATTTGAGACAAGTCATGTGAGATTTTAACTAAGAAGATTGCGATGTTTCATGAATACTATCTCCAAAAACTGTGATAGTTTCGTTAATAACGTTCACATTTTACAAAATTCTCGAAATCCGTATTTGCCCTGATGAGTTCGTCCAACCTTTGACGTTATTAACCCTTTGAACCCGAAAGCCCGCTATAGCGGTTTATGCAAACAGTGCAGATCCAGATGAGCCGGCTCGTAACGAGCCGTTTCATCAGGATCTGCACTTTTTGAAAGTAATTTTCATATTTTTTAGAACAAAATATACCCCTTTTCATAAATGGACTAGTCTGAAAACCATTTTGTGACGGTTGGATTGGTTGCAAAATTAACATATCAATATCCATTCCAGTTACTTAGGGGTGAAAGGGTTAAAGAAACATTATCTGTAAATATTTTTCCTAACAAATCGCACATCTTCTTAGGTACGAAATCAATCGAACACCAAATCTACATAAACTGAAATAATTAATGCTAGCTCTAAATAATTAGAGCTAGCATTAAATATTTAGAGATAGCTCCAAATCATTCGAAGAGCTCTTTAAATCATTTGGGTTTAGCTCTAAATATTCAATGCTGGCTCTAATTATTTAGAGCTAGCAATAATTATTTGAGTCTATGTATATTTGGCGTTCCGTAAAAAGCATGTGGCTCATCTCATTTGTTGCAAAGAAAATACGATAATCAGGGAAAATAAAAAAATCGCCACTTCAAAAAAAAAGAAAAAGTTTTTTGTTTATTTTATTTTATTTTCGAAATTTTAATTTTTTATCGCCAATTATTTATTTTTATCGTTAATTGCGAAAGTGGCGATCGCCAGCGGAATCCCTGGATAATTTCCGCAAATGAATATGACGAAAGTAGAAACAAAATCATAACAGACGTTGCTTACAATTGGAAATGCTTACATGTATTACCTCAGGCCCGGACGCAGGAATTAATTTAGGGGGTGCGTTATCGACGACGCGAAGGGCTAAACATTGTTTTTCTGCACATTCACTGACAGACCTCGGCAGATTAACCATTTCACCCCTAAATAACTGGAATGGATTTTGATTTGTTAATTTTTCAACCCATTCCAATCATCACAAAATGATTTTCAGACCAGTCCATTTATGAACATGAGGTGTTTTTGTTCTCAAAATTATGAAAATTACTTGCAAAAAGTGCAGATCCTGATGAGACGGCTCGTCACGAGCCGGCTCATCTGGATCTACACTTTTTGCCAATACCACTATACAGGCCTGTGGTGTTGAACGGGCTAAGGTTAAGGTTCAATATGAACGCACCCGTCGCACCCCCTCTGCGTACGGGCCTGTACCTTTCACCGTCATTTACATATATGGAAAATTAGCATATGCAACAAGACAGAAAATCTCAAAGACTGGCTTAATGTATAACAAACTTACATATGTACGTTGTTTGTAAATGTATTACTGCCCGAGGCAATACACATATGTACAAGTGCCATGGTAGTTATGGTGATATTAACAGTGTGTGCATACTCACATATAACTAACCATTTGAAAGTGACATATAGGTCCATAGGGCCCGGTTTTTTCGTCATTATTCAACAATAGACTTGTATATTACATTTAACACATGTCACTATAATAAAATAATTACTTATTCTTGAATAAAGCTAGGGGTTGTTGCGTTACCTGTGGTTACACTATATATGGGTATGTTGTGCGAGAAGTCTGAATGACTCTTGAAAAGCTTTAAACAGACAAGATGTATAGAAACCACAGTAAACGCAACAGCCTACGGTTATATTACTTATAATACACTGCATTTTCTGATAGATTAAACAGCAACATAACGATATATGACTTTCAAATATAGAATAATGTGATGTTCGTCATTTGTTCGCAATTCCTGGGAACAACGACGTTGCAGGTCAATATTGTCCGTCACGTAGGTCTCGTGTAATGCATTGGGATGTAAAAGCAATACGTGGAATAGGACTTTTTATTATATACCTACCCATGAAATACCTAGTTATACGATGTAAATAAAAGTCATATGTTCTCATCGATGAAATAAACATCTTCCGGTGAAAATACGACTACTTCCGCTATCTATATTCATAACGCGCACCTGCAGTGCCGGACTGCAAATAGGCTGCAAATACACATTCATTACTGTATGCAGTCTAAAAAACTGCTAATTTCCATGGACGGTATATAATAAATAGAATATTCATGTTTTTGCAACGAATATGACATATTCGTTGCAAAAATATGAATATCTTCTATATCTTTCTATGTTTACATGTATCTTACACAAGCATTTTCAGAGTTACTAAATTACGGTGAATGGATACATTAGTGGACGATACTACTTTTGTGTGTACATGTAGTACTGTTATATAGTGCATCATTCTTGCTATGAATTGTTGTGTTTTGGGCAACGTGTGTATATATTTGTATTATTTATGTTCGCCTCTACTATGTCTATTAGTGTCTGTGTTTATACATATATCTGGGCGGTGGTGATTATAAGTAATTCATATAATATGTAGGTGGTAAGGTTTGCTGTGTCTTGTCAAAATATACATATACATCAATTGTAAATATATGGTTAGCAGAGACGAAATAAGATATTAGACGATAATTCCAGCACAAACATATTTACACAATTCCCTAACATTTGATTGGCCCGTAGCAAGTCTCTGTCCAAAATTTATATCACAGTAAACTCCCAACGCCGAACTACTTTCCGTAACCGTGAGGCGCAGTTAAAATAATTCTTAATAAAACAGAAAATAAACACATTTTCTTGATGAATTTATTTCAAATGCTCGAATTATAAGGAATGAATGGCCTTTTTGTTAAATTTATCGGGAATATAAACTTGGAAAAGTCGCGGGAATACTGGACGAGGCCTTCTGAGGCCTTCCGGCCGCCTTCGTCCAGTATTCCTGCGACTTTTCCAAGTTTATACCACGATAAATTCCACAAAATGGCCATTCATTCCTATAATATAGCATACGTATCGGTAATTGGAGTGAAGTGAAAATAAAAGAATATTGAAAATCTCGTTTTCCGCACCACACTACATTGCTTCAGGAAACACAACAGTGGGGTCAGCGTGTAAGTGCACACACGAACGAACACGACAGGTTGGTTCCAACCTGTCGTGTTCCTTCGTGTGTGTACTTACACGCTGACCCCACTGTATGTGCAAGGAAGGAAAATAGGATGGAAAGTAAGTGCTCTATATACTGACTCCATTTAAAGTGTTACAAAAACGGGGTACATTTTCCATTGTGTATTGTTACATGAATGTCGTTGTTTGACACCGCTTGTCTGTAGACAATGCTCATTCCTGTTCCAAGCCAGCATCTACGTAATGCATGTGTCTCATGACGTTACTACAACGCGCCAGTATGTCACCAGACCAGTTCACAACGGTCGCACTGAAATTTTAAAATTGATGCATTCAGAAAGTCTGGAACTATTTGAACCCGCGGCCTACTGTCTTGGGGTTCAAACAGCTCCCTCGTGGCACGGCAAACGTTTAACCACGAATGGACATTGTCGAACCTTATGTTTTTATCCCGTCAACACAGTGCGTATGTGCCGTGAAATACGGTGCCGTGAAACATTTTTGATATCCAGTCAATACTATTTTTGCATTTTACAGCAATTTGTATGTGTTGACGGGATAAATAGAATAGTAGGTTTGTGCCGTGAATGGGAAAAAATATCTGGCGCGGCACAGAAACGGGATGTGCTCGGCAGAGCCTCGCCCATCCCGTTTCCTGAGCCTTGCCAGATATTTTTTCCCATTCACGGCACTAACCTACTATTCTCTATATCAAGGTGTACCATGTCATGTAGTTATGGCATCTGAAGCGACTCGAGGACCTGGATACATTGCTGGTGACGAAGAACAATTGTATTCATATCCATATCAGACTTAATCCGAATTGTCAGCCTGTAACGCAGGGCACGTCGCCCTGCGTTACAGACAGAACATTCGGGTTATATCAGACTTAAACTACCGGTATGCTTGCTTAACAACAGCTGTTACTCAATACTACACATGGCTCACATATATATGACATGCCTAGCTATTATATGTCAGCGTCATCGACTCAATTCCATCAAATAAATATAAGCAATTTACGAACTTGGAGCAGTTGGATATTGCTTTCACCTAAAAGTGTTAATTGACTGCCTGCTGAGATATTAAATTAGTCTTTTAGCAACTTATGTAAGAACATGTACCACTGATTTGTTTCACCTACAGCCGTACAGTCACCAACGGAAGCTGTCCAGAATCTAATTGCCGAGGTTGACGACGAACAGCATACACCCCATGGCAT
Source organism: Conchocele bisecta (assembly GCA_029237695.1). NCBI lineage: Eukaryota > Metazoa > Mollusca > Bivalvia > Lucinida > Thyasiridae > Conchocele > Conchocele bisecta. The sequence goes on along the minus strand of CM055280.1, from coordinate 15,334,739 downwards.
CTTCTGCCAGCTTGATTTGCTACACAACTTTGGCGCGAATATTAACCAGTGGCGGGAATATGCCAGGTATGTCGATTATCATATTTATATGGATTGATATAGACAGCGAAAACAATTGACTATACACATCCGCTTACCATTGGGCAAGTGTGAAGAACATGTTGATATCGTTCTAAATATAGATCACTGACGTAATGCAGAGACATATATATTTATATAAGTCGACATCAAAGAGCTGACCATACTACGGAAGCTCATTAGGGCCACTTCACTCTTTTTTTATCTTTTCTTGAATTTTCGAGATCTTTTCTTGAATTTTCAAGATACATTCTTGAATTTTCGAGATCTTTTCTTTTCTTGAATTTTCAAGATCTTTTCTTGAAAATTCAAGAAAAGATCTTGAAAATTCAATAAGTTCTTTTCTTGAATTTTCAAGATCTTTTCTTGAAAATTCAAGAAAAGATCTTGAAAATTCAAGAAAAGAACTTGAAAATTCAATATTTCAAGATGTTTTCTTGAATTTTCAAGTTCTTTTCTTGAATTTTCAAGACCTTTTAATTTTCAAGAAAAGATCTTGAAAATTCAAGAAAAGAACTTGAAAATTCAAGAAAAGACCTTGAAAATTCAAAAAAAGATCTCGAAAATTCAAGAAAGTATCTTGAAAATTCAAGAAAAGATCTTGAAAATTCAAGAAAAGAACTTGAAAATTCAAGAAAACATCTTGAATAAATGGAAATTAAAAAAAAGTGAAGTGGCCCTATGGGCTTCCGTATAATACGGATATGCATGTACGTAACCCTTTGAACCCGAAATCCCGCTATAGCGGTTTATGCAAAAAGTGCAGATCCAGATGAGCCGGCTCGTAACGAGCCGTCTCATCAGGATCTGCACTTTTTGAAAGTAATTTTCTTATTTCTTAGAACGAAAACACCCCCTTTTCATAAATGGACGAATCTGAATATCATTTTATCATTTTGTGACCATTGTATTGGTCGGAACATTAGCATATCACAGTCCATTCCAGTTCCTTAGGGTATAAAGGTTTTTTTTAACGTTCTGATAAAGGCCGGTTGTTCAGTTTGATCAATGTAACATAAGAAACTGTTTTTTACATACATAGAGAATACCAGGCTAGTGTCTTTTAATATCAAGTTTATCAGGCAAGGCTAGGAAACGCGTAGGAATTCCGAGGCTTGCCGAGGAATTCCTACCGTTTCCGAGCCAAGCCTGATAAACTTGATATCAAAAGACACTAGCCTGGTATTCTGTTTATCAGGTAACTTTTTATGCTCGAAAATGACCACATATGACGTCGTTATCTGTGGACAGAACGCGGACTTGTTTACATTGCGTCATTACATTGCGTCATTGCGTCATTGCGTCATTCGGTAACGTCACATGACGTCATCCGACCAATGGAACGTCAATATTCACTTCATTGTAACCCGGATGTTTGTATCAGGTCAATGCCTGATACAACAATATGTTATCAGTCAGTACGTCTTCGGCCGATACAGGGAAGGTTACCTGATAAATTACGTATATCATCGTTTCCAAGGAAATCAGTAAGCTTGTTTATCAAATATCATATTAGGTGATCACTCATGTAATATCGTGTAAGTCACAAAACAATATTCCGGTATTATCCCGTCAACACAGTGCGTATGTGCCGTGAAACACAGTGCCGTGAAACATTTTTGATATCCAGACAATACTATTTTTGCATTTTAAAGCCATTTTTAGGTGTACGGGATAAATAGAATAGTAGGTTAGTGCCGTGAATGGGAAAAAATATCTGGCGCGGCACGGAAACGGGATGTGCTCGGCAGAGCCTCGCCCATCCCGTTTCCTGAGCCTTGCCAGATATTTTTTCACATTCACGGCACAAACCTACTATTCTCTATTTCTCTTTTTATAGCATTAACCATCATGTAGTTGTAAGTTGGCCAACTTAACAGATGTGCAAGCCAACCAATAAATATGTGTCCGGCACTGACATTGATACAACGTATCACGGTCAATCTCAATTCCAAAACCATTTCCAGATGGGTGAAGTACGAGGAGGACGTGGAGGAGGGAGGAGAGAGATGGTCCAAACCGCACGTCGCCTCCCTGTCTCTGCATTCCTTATTCGAACTGAGGTCCACCATACTCAACGGTGCTGTTCTACTCGATCTGGACGCCTACCATATGACTCAGGTCATCGGTGAGTGCATATTCAACTATTTTAGCAACTATGACTGTACTTTCAAGGTGCATGATCACGTGGTTACAACAACAACAACGTCGCCCACTCCAAAGTAAGTATTATTTGATATTTTCATTAATATACAACGGATTTTGATGAAATATGACGCAGTATATGCGTCTTCATGAGCTGTATTTTGGTGGTCCATGGAATTTGGCAAAGAATTGTGTCGTTTTTGCAAAGAATCGATTTCCGTGTCAGAGACACGGAAATCGATTCTTCACATAAACGACTTAAGTTTGGGCGAAAATACATTGACCACAAAATGCAGCTTAACAAGACGCGTTTTATGCTCCATATTTCATTAAAATCCGTTACGTAATAAGGACACTATAAAAGAATACGTACTTTGAATCAGATGGATTCTGGAAATTTCAGTACTTGTTGTTGTTATTAGTACCACGTGATCATACACCTTGCCTTTCACGTACATTATTTGTATATGCACCATTTTGCTGATATGTCCTGTGGGAGACTAGATAATTTGATTTCAACATTTTTGCAAACAAGATGAAATCCAGATTAGCCGGCTGGTAATTGTTCGTTTGTTTACGAAATAACATATTCCAATTACTGCTTAAGTCTAAATGTTACTGGAAAATGGCATATGAAATGTCCTTAACATGGAACGAATAACAAATCCAAGTGTATAAGCAACAACTTTTTGTAAAATAATATCCTGAACTTTAGAGGTTTAAATCGAAATAAAATAAATAAATATTTCACTTGACGAGCATGTAAATAACATTATGTCGTACAATAGTGTATTCCAATATATATTACATCTGTATGTAGACATTAATCCTCGAAATGCTAGGAACGAAAATTGTCGTCTGCTGTTGTTTTATATTTTGACTTCCTTCTGAAGACAAACAAGGTTTGACAGCACTTTAGAATCATTTCCAATGGAAATGATTCTAAAGTGCTGTTAAAGCATGTTTTTCTTGGGAGAAATTGACAATGAAATATAAACATCAGACGACAAAAAATAATTCAGAAGTGTGAGGGTTAAATATTGTAGTTCGTCTAACCGGTTTCGCTGCATTTGCAGACCATCAAAGACAGATTCGACAATACAACGTCACGTTAGACGAAGCGGTTTGTCTAAATCAAATATGTTAATGTCTACATAAAGATGTAAATTATATTGGGAACAGGCATTAACGCTGGAATACTACCACACATCCAGGCTTATATATGAGATTCAAATATATCCCGATGATTAGTATTGGTAGTTATTGCTTACTTTTATAATTGTCACAACTATATAAGCGAGGTGCATGATCACGTGGTTACAACAACAACAACGTCGCCCACTCCAAAGTAAGTATTATTTGATATTTTCCTTAATATGCAAAGGATTTTGATGAAATAGGGCGCAGCAAACGCGTCTTCATGAGATGCATTTGGTGGTCCAGGGAGTGTAGACACGGAAATCGATTCTTCGCAAAAACTTCAGAAGTTTGGGCGAAAATACAGAGACGTAATAAGGACACTATAGAAGAATACGTACTTTGAATCGGTACTTGTTGTTGTTGTTCGTACCACGTGATCTTACACCTTGATAAGGTGTCATCGAAAATTTGGAACGGTTTCGAAATGTAGGATAAAGCTCCGTACTAAACCACATTTCTGACATATTTCAGACATGATACTGGATCAGCTCGTGAGCGGGCGAATGTTGGAGGAGAGTCTACGGGACGAGGTGAGGACCGCCCTGCTGTCGACACATGTTCACGCCCACCAGAAACGTCGCCGTAGCCAGATGCCCGGGAATTTACCGTCCTCGAAATGTACGTAGCTCGTCAATATCTTCGTAAGAACAGTTATATCGTACGAGGCTTAGTGAAAACGGGTTGCAACCCGTTTTCACTAAGCCTCGTACGATATAATTGTTCTTACGAAGATTTTAATAATTTTACTTAACACATTAATTTGTTTAACGAATGCTACCGTGTATTAACTACATGTAGCGGGCATTACAGCTCAATAAATTAGTCACGGTTTTCTCAACATCGGACGTTAATGCAAACTGTGTTGAGATTTGGCGCGCAATGTGGGACAAGGACTGATACTTACTCAATAAAATAAATATGGAATTCAGAGACAATTTAAGAATTCTATGACAAATTTCAATTTGGCAGGGGACGATGTCACAGTTGGCATATACATTGTAAGTAAATATATGCATAAGGTGTGTATTCGTGCCCGGTTATCTCAGTCGCGTCGAGCGAAGGTACGGTAAATCAGAGGTCCTGGTTTCGAATCACGGACAGGTGCTCATCTGTCACGTGACGCTCTGTAATAATACCAAGTGCCTGCATTCGTGTGATGTCTGGCATAAAATAGGAGCTACATGCATGCAAGACTGCTGTTGAATATTAAATGTTCTCATAGTACAAAAACTGCTGGCCGTTTCAATAGGGACGACACACTTGAAGTTATTGTTTTTCTTTTTTGTAGCCTCCAGCAATTTCAACACAAAGCTTGGCTCCAATTCAAACAAGAGTTTTCCCAATATGGAACATCTCAACGTTAACGGCGACATCGGCGATAGTCCATCGTCCGCGAAGGTAAATTGCAAATTGTATGCGTTTTGATGTACCAAAGTTGATGAAAAGTTCAGAGAACACGCGAAATTAAATTTCGCGTGTTCTCTGAACTTTTCATTAACTTTCTACGTCATTTACGAAAATGTTCGTATTTTGTCCGAATAAAATTTGACAAAATACGGATATCGATATAAAGGCAGAAACTATTATCTAAATAGAAGTTGCCTTCCGTTCAAACAAGTGTTCCCAACATGGAACATCTCAACATTAACGGAGACATTGGCCAACGACCTCTGTCTAAATGTCTAATATACATATAAAAGTAAATTTACACTGCCAGTGAAAATGCAGTACTCATAGGGCGGTGGCGAGAATTATAAATGCAACAGTGAAGTCATGACAACCGTTGACAGTTTGATGCACGACGTGTTCTTTTAAATTAGTAAATAAATTAATACTAATGAGGCTGATGCATGACAGTCGTACTTCCCTGTTCAAATAGCATGCACTTTCATTAGCGATTTACGACAATCTAATTATATCTACAATACAATAGACACATATCACCTTGCACAATGGTTCGTTTTCTGTTTCGCTATAAGGGTTCTTTCTGGGTTTGTACACTAACGGAAGACCCGACTCTGAGACCATTAACAAAAACAGTTAATCATCCACCACTTTCTGTTGGACTTATTAAAGGTACATGCCCACGCAATAGGTTATCATATAGTGATACAGATACTTTTGTATATTCTGTACGTATGACATTTTCTGGCAAAATAAACATTCATTCACCATTACCCCACGTATTGATTGGCATTATTATACATTTTATTTTAGACGAAAATGTTCACACTGATATAAGGGGCGATAACCGTGTTCATTTTTTTATGTGCAATATTATTTTTCAGGTGACGCATTTCGTTAGTATAAATAAGTAAAACAAATGTCATGCCTCATTTGCATATGAAAATAGCCTGATACCAACGCGCGTCACTATCAGTAAAATAAATATTACTAAATGATTATATATGTTTTCCGGGCATTTGTAATTTTTAGAACCGGTGGAATAGTGACACAATTATACACTTATAATTTAATTCCTATAAAGAACAGTTTGTGATTACTGAGTGGGAATGTACCTTTAACGCTATATATGCTTCCTATTATTATTTCAGTTAAACGTCGACTTTATGAGAAAAATCCCCGAAGACGCACAAACGTGTAACGTAATGGTGGGTGAACTGGCCTGTCTAAAATACCAAATCGCTGCGTTCGTCCGTCTGTCCGAGGGCAGGAATCTGGGGGAATTGACCGAGGTTCCCCTGCCCACGAGATTCGTGTTTATTCTCCTGGGACCCGCGGGCAGCGAGGCGAAATGTATAGAGATGGGCCGGTCTTTGTCTACGGTTATGGTTGACGAGGTATGGTATGACATATTATGTTGGAATATATGCATGATAGCACTGGAAATGCTTTCCTCGTCCGATTTCGCCGGTTTCGATTATGAATGTCAGTTGAATTTACCGTAATTAAGTTTTTGAAATTCATAAAACATTCAGAGCACAAGGATGAACATTATTTAAACATCCAGAGATCATGCGGAATTGAATTCCGCATGAGCTCTGGGTGTTTAAATAATGTTCATCATTGTTTATTGATCATGTTGCATTTGTATGCCCCATTCTGATAGTGGAGGAGGCATTTAATGTAACCCTTGATCGCCCGTTCCGTCAGTCACAAGGTTAGAGTGTTTGTTTGCGCTTGTATCTTAAATAGGATTACTGTCTGTTCCACGTTCTGCTGCCGTCGAACTTTTGGCTATTAAACACATTAAATCTAAACAATATTTAAAAGTAAGTACTTTTTCATCAATAACAAAAAATTAACCCTCCCCAAAATATTTTGTTTCATGTATTTCCATCAAATATTGATTTTATTGGGAAAAATCGATTTTTCGCAATAAAATCATGGGGAGTCAATTTCCAAAATTGTTCGTTAGGATCAAAAAACGAAACATTTTGGAAATTGACTGCGAAACTTGGCGAGATAGCTTGAAAATTATGTAACTAAGAAAACAAACTTTAGATATTGAAAATCGGTCGCCAAATAAAAAAATATTTAAAAAAAATCTATGTTTAGCCCCCATGTTAAATTCGCATAGGAAAAATAATTTTTTTGCAAGGGTGACTTTTTTGTTATTGATAAAAAAGAATTTACTTTTAATTTGTTTTTAGATTTAATATGTTTAATAGCCAAAAGTTCGTCGGCAGAAAAACGTGGAACATACAGTAGGCCTACATGTACAACCACCATTCTTGCACACTATCATGAACCAGTGATGTACATGTACACTACAACATACTGCCAAACAAATGCACTTTGTAAGACCTTGACCTACAGTGTCAATATTTACATAGTTCTTGGTTACAGTTTTTGGTTTGAGCTTCTTTACTATCAAAGCGATAGGTGTTTATGAACACAGTTTACATACTTATTTTCGTTCGATAAAGCGCTTGTTTGAGCTTGTTTACTATCAATGCCGTAGTTGGGGCATCCATTTTTACGAAAACAGTTTCAAGTTGTGTAAATCGATATCGGAGAGAAAACGGCGATGCGATAAGGGAGGTAATTCCAGCTCCTCATTAATATAAGTTGATGGAAGGTTATCGGTCGATGAGTTGTTTGGTTATGTAATTAGCTCAACTTGTTGTAACGCCGTATTTTGCAGTTTACTGGTTTCACAAAGCATTTGAATGTTCCATAGATGACGTTGAAAAGTGGCATAATATGCAGAGCGCGTGCGGAATTCGATTCTTCATTGCGTTCTGGATATTGTTTCAATTTAAACCTCATTTACCGAAAGTACTGCATTTCTTTAAAATCTGGATCGGTGTAAGGGAGGTAATACGGACAAGCGCATGATATTTTCAGTGTAAGAGTTACAGTTTCTGATCATTTTCTAATTATATAATCACTCATTTACCTCGATCAAAACTCGCTCTGATTTTATCAATGTGTGCATTATAAATGCCAAAAGGTAATAATTCCAGCACAAAAATATTTACACAATTCAGTAACATTTGATTGGTCCGTAGCAAGTCTCTGTCCACAATTTATATCCCAGTAAACTCCAATGCCGAACTACTTTCCGTAACCGTCAAGCGCAGTTAAAATAATTCTTAAGAACGGAAAATAAACACATTTTCT